>OY992531.1:55531552-55882792 GCA_963921185.1 Dasysyrphus tricinctus
AAATGTATGGAAGGTGGTTTAGAAACCAATAACAACAAGACGTATGTCATTGCAAAGGTATACTAATGCGCTACAATAGTCAATAGCTGTATTTATTATCCCCCAAATCTGTTCCGGATTAGATTTTAATAATAAGATAAACAGGATCCCAGTGCAACATGAGTGTTATATACCTATCTCTGTTTATCCTTTTGCTTCTGTATTTTTTCTCTACTGTATTCTCCATTTTCTCCCTATTTTCCAAAACAAAAAAGCCATCTATACGCCAGAGAAAAAACTAATTTTTGCAAGAAAATGCTAAGAGTGTGTGGTCAGAATGGATTTGTAAATCGAAATCCAAAATCAAAGTTGGATTTTGTGTTGTTTTTTTAATACTTGTATGTTCGTATGCAAATCCAATTCAGATCAGATCTTGGGGAAAATAAAATACAGCTAATATAGCACTTCATTTCAAATCACTGTGCGAAAAAAGATTTTCGCTAGCCAAACTTTTATTTTGGTGCATTTTAATGTGGAAAAAGCTATACAAACTTTACCAATAAGATGTATGTCATTAGAAAGGTATGTGGAAAAAATTATTCGTTGTTTTAGTGAATTTTAAGGGTAATAATAAGCAAATAACTTTTTTCGCAAAGTGATTTGAAATAAGCGGCCTCATTGACTATTGTAGTACATAAAATGACCTTTCCACCGATATACGCCCCGCTGTTTTTGGTTGAACTTGCGTTCACACTTTTTTGCCCATACAAAAAATAAACATTTTTTTCACACTAAATGAACCACAATATTCCATTACTTTACGAATAACTTTTTTCACCCACCCATTCGAATTGAAGTGCTTTTAAAGATATCGTGGGTAATGCGAATGCAATCATAGTAGCTATTGTAGTACATAAAAATACCTTCCCAACGACATATGTCTCGTCGTTATTGTCCGTTGTTCTATTCTCCTTTCATACACATTTTTTTTTTAATGCATGGAATTTTCATACATTTTTTTTTTAATGCAAGAAATTTTCAAAATCTATTAACATTTTTTTTTAAATGCAAGAAATTTTAAAATTTTGTTCACATTTTTTTTTTTTTAATGCAAGAAATTTTCTAAATCTATTGATATTTTTTTTTTAATGCAAGAATTTTTAAAATTTTGTTCACATTTTTTTTTTAATGCAAGAAATTTTAAAATTTTGTTCACATTTTTTTTTTAATGCAAGAAATTTTCATATTTTATTGACATTTTTTTTTAATGCAAAAAATTTTTCAAAATCTATTGGCATTTTTTTTTTAATGCAAGAAATTCTCAAATTTGATTGACATTTTTTTTTTAATGCAAGAAATTTTCATATGGGATTAAAATTTTTTTTTTAATGCAGAAAATTTTTGGGATGCATTTTCATTTTTTTTTCAATGCAACAAATTTTCAATTTTGCATTAACATTTTTTTTTTAATGCAGAAAATTTGTGACCCGCATTAAATTTTTTTTTTTAATGCAACAAATGTTCGACCTTGCATTAACATTTTTTTTTTAATGCAAGAAATTTTCATATTGCATTAAAATTTTTTTTTTAATGCAAAAAATTTTTATTCTGCATTAACATTTTTTTTTTAATGCAGAAAATTTTCGAATTAACATTGAAATTTTTTTTTTAATGCAAAATGCATTTTTTTTGCATTGAAATTTTTAAAACTCTGCGTCTTGACCAAAGATTGTTTATTATAGTATAGGTGGGTACTTAGTTTTTGTTAAAAGTTTCTTATACTCTTGCTTTAATAACCAAACTATACCATTCATGGTGTATGTATGTATCTATGTATGTATATGCTATGCGGAATATAAATATGCAAAACTGTTGCTATACAACAAAATTGTTTATCTAATGAAATTTATTTGGTCGATAATGCCAAATACACTAAGTTCTTTTTGTATATCTCCTTTAAATTCACTAAAACAATGTCAAAAGCAACAACTGTTAGAGAAGCCTTAAAGAGATTTGAAGAACGCACCCGAATAAGTTCTTCTGAAGCAACAGAAATTGATTTACAATTTCAATGGCCACCAATCGAAAAAATGGATGGATCATTTGGAAATTTGGTTAATTGCAGGTAAATGTCCATAACATAACTTTCATAATACTTCTGAGAACCTACATTATATCAATTAATTAAGTTCTCATTTGTTTTGTATTGGCAGATGGTTAAGTTTATCAACAAATATGATTGAAAAAATAAATGGCTTGAATGGAATGAGAAATTTGCGTGTTCTCTCACTTTCTAGAAATTACATCAAGCAAATTTCTGGTCTGGTAAGAAAATATTTTTTTCTTTTAAGAAAGAAGTATTCTTTGAAGGATTTTTTTTTCTTTGGTAGGAAGTCGTTGCTGACACATTGCAAGAACTTTGGTTGAGCTACAATTTGATTGAGAAACTGAAGGGACTAACTGCACTTAAAAATTTAAAACTTCTATTTATAAGCAATAATTTGTTAAAAGATTGGTGTGAAATTAATAAACTACAGGAGTTGCCAAGTTTGGAAGATTTGCTATTGGTTGGAAATCCCATATGCGAAGGATATGATGAAACAGCCTGGAGAGCTGAATGCATCAAACGTTTGCCGCTTTTGAAGAAATTAGATGGTGAACCGGTTGTCGTTAATGAAGAACCTATAGCTGTATAAAGGATTTTAAAAGTTAAAAGAGACAAAAAACGAAGATTAATAATAAAAACGTAAATTATTGAAAATGAATTATTTTTGTTTTTGTGGACTATCTTGAATTGAAATTCAAATTTAAAGTTTTTGCTACCTTTATATGCATATTGTTGTTGTACCTGGGCGAAACGCATTTGGACTTCAGGTAGTAAAAACTTTAAATTGAAAAATAACAACTTTATGCGTCAAGTTTTTAATTTTTGTTTCAAGTAAAAAAATAGCTAAGAAATGATACAATGCATACATAAGTAATAATAAAATGATTTACTTACAGCCTGTTTCACATTCTCTGAGTAAAGTCTTAATTGTGAATGTATAATCCATTTTTTCTATGGACTGATTAGGTACCGTGTGCTAATATTTCTGTGTCGGATATCGAAAGGCATTATTTGCCCGTTCATCAGAGAGCTTTATGGTTGGCTGAAAGAATAGAGTGACGTTGATGGCCTGTATTTTGTTGCGCTTCCTTTAGAAAAGTGTTTAGGTGATTCAAGGGAGGTGGAAAAATATTGCTTAGCACAGCAAGCCATCGTGTTGGTGTTGACCTTATAGTACCGGATATGAGTCGCATGGTAATGTTCAGTTGTACGTCCACCTTCTCTACATGGGCACTATTCAGCCACACTGGAGCGCAGTATTCTGTAGAGTACTCTAGGACAAACGCTGCGGTACGAGGCGTTGATGCACATGATCCACAGGTCGATCTAGTTAGTTTTTGCAGAATGTTATTGCGAACTTTGAGTTTACCAGCCACGTTTTTTTAGTGCTGCTTGTAAGGATCTGTCCAATGTTACTCCTAAGTATTTAGGGTTTCGACTGTGGCTAAGTATGGTGTTGTTAAGCTGGACGATAAGTTTGAAGTTTGCAATTAGCTTTCTTAGGTGAAAACAGCAGACACCCGTTTAAGACATACTTGTGTACAGTCTCCACTGTCGAATGTAAGTATATGTTGTGTTGCTCAAGATCTTAAATTAGAGTCCTTTCTGTATTTGTTATTAATTACCTTATCCTGGGTAGCAATTACCAGACCATCCTCGTACCCAAATTTCGGATACAGTTGCTGGAATATCACTGATAAACAGATTAAATAGCAGAGGGACAAGAACAGAACCCTGGGGAAGCCCATTGTTTGGCTTTCTTACTCTGCTTTTCTCATCATTAATAAAAACTTGAATAATGTGGTTTGAGAGTAGGTTGTTTAGACAGGGAACTACTTACAGCAGCTTAAATATGAGTGCATCTTTCTAGACGGTGTCATACGCTGCGGTTAAGTCAACAAGAGCAACGGATGTTTTGAGATTCCTTTCAAAACCTGCCTCAATGTGTGTCGTGTCGTCAAGCATAACACTTGGTCTGTGCAATTTCTACCTGCACGACGAGACTGTTCAATAGATATGGTTTAATTAATGGCAGAGGGCTTATCCGATTGTAGATAAGGCTTTCAAGGAGTTTGTAGCAAGTACTTAAAAGCGCCATGAGACGATAGCTTTCTGGTAGGTCGTTAGATTATGCCTGGCTTGAGAATAGCATGATTTTCGTTCTCTTGAACGCAGTTATAATTCTGCTACCCATCGTCTTGTACTTTTCCCTCTTGCACAAGAAACTTTGGATGCATACCATCAAATCCCGACGCTTTCCTTCTTTTTACTGTAGTCAGAGCAGTGCTGACATCTTATGTTGTGAAACGTTAGAAAACTGAGGTGTTTGTGGGATATTGTTCTGTATTTAAAATATAAAACTTATAAGCCTTATTCCATCTTTTTACTCAGACGACAGACCCGTAAGATAATAACAATCAATTACACTAAAGTAAAACTTCTGAATTTGAACCCTTCCGCAAAGTTTTCCATTGGCTCGGGTTTTTTCCTTTTTGATAATGGGTTCTATCGGAAATATTGAGGGAAATAATTTCTGAAATTTTCTTCTGTCATCGAGAAGCTTCTCCGAAATAAATATTCCCCTAGCACAGAAGCCTTTGGATAGACAGTATTTATACCCAATACAAATAAACTGGCAATTTTGGAAGGGATGTTCCTATTTGCGGTAACCTCCATAGCAGTTTATAGTTATAAAGACGGGGTTTCTTCTATACTTGAGGTAATGTTAAATTGCGAAATATTTTTACTGGAAAAAATTCTTCAGAATACATTTTGAATCTTTCCAATCTTCTCTTTTTTTATATTTAAAAACCAGCTGGTTGGCCATGTCTATAAATTGTTAATATACACAAGATACTCGTATATATGAAAGTTACGACCTTAATAAATGTAAATTTCTGCTAGGTTTTGCCAATAGTTCATCCTATTTAGATATCGCATTTAAATCAATAACAATTAACGTAATTTTAATCGGTTGCAGTATGATTCGAAATGTCACAATAATAATTATTTTTCACTTAAGGACGATAACAATTATTAAAATAAAAAAATATTTAAAATTGCATTTCTGCAATAAACCCCCGCCATATTCTATAAAAGCAGAATAAATTTGATTTAGTTTCCCATTTCAGTATAGTTGAGAATAATTTGCAATAATGCAAATAACCTATAGGTATCCTCTTGGCAAAAAAGTTTTCCACAATAAGCTGTTGAGTGCACAAGTGAATACATTACGTTATATTGGTTATGTAGTTAAGGAAAATGATAAATATCAGTTGTTCCACTATTGTCGGTGTGCATTTTTTACATTTTCATATGCAATTTGCTGTTCTCTGGGAGTTAGTTATTTTTAGTTATTTATCTTCAAAAAATGTTTGAATTATTTTTCTTTAGTTTGCAAAATTGGTCCATGATCCTCAGTTTACAGGAGGTAGTGCTATGAGTGCAGCAACAACATTTCTTTACCTATCAACATCTATAGCAACACATACTGCATTCTCTCAAAGAGAAAGTAGGTATAAGAACTTGAACGATTTTTTTTAAACTGAGTTTAAGCGTGGAAATCAATTTTTAAAGGACTCGCACGGATGCTGATCTTTTTGCAAAAAGATGTTGATACATTTCTCACTAAATCGGATAAGTTGGAAGAAAAACTTTTTGAAGAAACTCATAGATATATGAAAGTTATAACGGTTTCAATTTGGACTCCTACAGCAACAGCTGCTTTTATAGCATACATTGATTGTTTTTATAGAATTGCTACTGGTTCGTATTGGTATCCAAGAGTAGAAAAAGTGAGTTTATCTGAAAACAAAATAGAAAAAAAGGAAGTAATTTTCAATGTTGGTCCTGCAGGAGTTAAATGCACCGCCTTTGTTGAGCAGACTTTTCCCGTATCGAAATATTGCTGATAACACTTTCTTTGGATTTTTACTGCCAATGTATGCTCTGTTTATAGGAGTTATTGCAATACCCTTGTGGCACACATTTATTACCAGTCTTATGACTTATGTGAACTTAAAATGGAAACTGATGCATAAGCGGGTTACTGAAATGGATGTGAGTATATACATATGAATATCGACCTGTACATAAAAAGAAATCATAGAATTCTATGTTCACAATGTCTTAACAACCTTTTGATTAGCTATTTAACGCGGGTTACGTAAGAATGACCGACAAAAAAATATCGACTGGTTAAAATGTCGACTTTTATCGACTTTTTTGTAAGTTAAAATACCGACTTTGTTTTTACCGACTTATTAAAATGTCGACAGTTTGAAATGTCGATTTGACAAAAAGTCGACTGCCCTGATAGAAGTCGAGAAAAATATCGACTTGTCGGAATTTTTCCCATTTACAGAAAATTCGATATAAAATATAAATCGACATTTTATTCAGTCGACATTTTGACTTGTCGATATTTTGTCTGTCGGTCATTTGAAAGTAACCCAAAGAACAACGCTCTGCCTTAAATGTTTGCACGGAATAACTATAATCTCAAGAATCATAAATTCTTGTCTGATTTTTTAACAGGTACTTACCAGTTTTTTGATGCTGTGGAAAATTTAAGACTATGTTTAAGACACAAGTTCTTATTTGATTCTCATAATAATTAACTTATTTAGGTAGTTATTATAGTTTTATATTACCTTTTGTTCAGTTTCAAGAAACTTCAATAGAACGCATTTTTGTCTTTTAACTACCTCATTTTCTGGATATTTTATTATTGTATTAATATTAAAACACATTACAGACCCTGAATAAAAGGCACTTAAGATGTCAAAATATATATGTAGGCAACAAAAATTAAATTACAGAAAATGCTATTTATTGAACTATAACAATGCGATATTAGATAATAATGATCAAAATGCCGACTTTCAAAACGTCGACTTTTAAAATGTCGACTGTTAAAATCTCGATCACTGTCGACATTTTGAAAAGTCTGCATTTTAAAAAGTCGGTCCACTTTGTGTCTATATTTTTATCTTTCGGTCTTTTAACCAGTCGATCTTATGGAGTCGATATATCGTACCAAATCCATATTAATGCGTGTTTCAGTTTCTCATCATCATCGTGTCCTGTAACTCCAGCTGGGACATAGGGCGTCAGCAAACCGTCTCCATCTTTCACGGTCTGCTGCAACGTACTTTAGCTGTGGCCACGTCTTCCTCTGGAATTCTGCTTCCGCAAAGACAGTTGATTTCCATGTTGTTCTTGGTCTTCCAACCCGCCGTGCACCCTGAGGATTCCATTCAAAGGACTGCTTTGCAATTTCATCGTTCGGCTTCCTCAGTGTGTGTCCAATCCAACGCCATTTACGCTTTCTTATGTCGACGTCCAGCCGCTCTTGACTTGTCCTGCGCCACAATTCCTTATTTGATATTATTTGTGGCCAGCGAATCTTTAGGATGTGGCGAAGACAGCGATTCACAAAAGCCTGCAATTTCTTCGAAATGGTAGACGTGACTTTACATCGTTTCAAAAGCATATAACAGCACGGATTTGACATTGGATTCGAAGAATCTCAGCTTTGTGCGGAAGGAGATTTGACTGGATTTCCAAATTTGGGACATAGAACCAGTGTTGCCATAATCTCAAATTTCATTATGCTAGATTTCAAATTTTATAATGCTAAATCGTATGGAAGTCCAAAAAACAAAATGCTAGATTTCAAAATCCATTTAAAAATACATAGTGCACAAAATATCAATGTTTATTTTTTCAGAATTACTGTTAACATAACAAAAAATATAATTTATTCGAATATGTATTAATAGTTTTGTCTAGGTATTTTACTGCTCGATATTTGAAACATCTTTGCTTACACTGAACCGAATGCCTAAGTATATTTGAATTCAGCCTTCGTCGAGCCCGTGAAGAGTCATCCATACGCAAATCAACTGTTTGTTAAACAACCAGTTTTTCATTTAGCCCCTGAATTTATTTCATAAATCAACAAATATTACCTACATTAATTTATAAAAAAAATTTACTGACTTAACGAAAAATTTGGTGGTGCAATGAATTGCTTCACCATCGACTATTCAGTGGCCCAAGGAAGTCCATCATCGGCTGAAATGTAATTCAGTCAGCCGTCTTAATGATCAGATTAGAAATTCATAATATCAACATTTTACAAAATTGAATATTTTTTTAAATCAAATCTAGCATTCAAGAATGCCAAACAAAAACAGATAATGCCAAAAAAGCATTTAGCATAATTTTAAAATTTCAAAATGCTTTTCACTCCTGTGTTATGCTAGATTTAGCATTTATAATGCCATTATGGCAACGCTGCATAGAACCGAAGGCTGCGCGAGGTTTATTTATTCTACTTTTAACGTCCAGATCCGTACCACCGTTTGCAGAAACAATACTTCCAAGGTAGTTAAACTGTTCCACTACTTCAACTGGCGTCTCCTGTAAAATAATACGCTGCTGTGTGGAGCGGCCTATGAGCATTACTTTTGTCTTTTGCTGTTTATTCTTATTCGTAGACCACTCGACTCTCCCTTCACTTGCAGTGTTTGGCACATCCCGTTCAGCCCACTGATGTTATTTGCCATTGCCAGTAGACATATGTAATAGGCATAGTCTAAATGACTGAGCCTTTCGAACGGTCTCCATTGAATGCCCTGTCACTCAGCTGTACCAACACTGGCCGTCACACATAGGAGTATTTGTATGCAAAAACCGGACAAAATTATTTTTTTGTCTTGATTGCAATATTTTCATCTTAAACCATGTAATAAATACCGTTTTTAATAAATTTACCCTCTTTTAAAACAAACAAAAATTTCAAGTTTTTTTTTTAATTTTTCAACTGGAAACAAGAAAAAATGCATACAATCGGATATACGATATAACCAAAAAAGATAAAAAGGATCAAAGTTGCAGCCAATATTTTTTTTTATTCAATACTGGGAGCTTTGCTAAACCATATTTTATACAAATAATTACCAAATAACTCCAAAAAATAAAAAAAAAATGAAATCCCAAGGAAAAGTAACAGCACAAATAGTCAGTTTGAAAGGACATAAAAGTGGGAATACGATATGACAAAAAAACAAACTACATCCGCAAATATCCGCAGCCGATTCTTTTTGAAAATGAAGCTTGATGGTTTATTTTATCCACCCATATACAAATGAGAACCCAATTCCACCTACATCTATAAAAAAATTACTTCCAAATGAAAAAGAACCAACAAAAATAGTGTTTTTTTATTGCATTTTTAGAACAAAAATTCGAAAAAAAAAATATAAATATTAAAATATTTGTCGCAAATATGGCTCAATATAATAGTGAACATCTGTAGTTGATTTTTATATACCAAACATTTCATCAGACTACACAAAATTTTTAAGAAATAATTTAATAAAATGTTTCAAATTTTTTGAAGGTTGATTACAAAAAGAAGTGACAAATTCTTAATCGAAGACTTTGAACTAATATCATAGCCAAAATATGTTGAGCAATAAAAAAAATATTTTAGCCTATTGTTCCATGGGATCTTAGCTATTGTCTGGAAAAAGTTCCTCTTTCAATTTTGACACTTGAAAAATCGACTTTTGGCCGAGTTTTGTAGGCAAATACTCCTATGTGCGTCAATACGTCGTCCATCGCCAGCAGGAAGAGAATTGGCGATAGAACGTCCCCTTGTCTCACACAGGCGCGGATACAGGGGGGGGGGCAATGGGTGCAATTGCCCCCCCCTGGGCAAGAACGAACGAAGCAGAAAGAAAATATGAATTTTAAAAATGTGATCAAAACAAGGTTATTTTGATCTACGTTTATAAAAATTTTCTTGGCAGCGCAGCGTTGCAGCAATGAGTGGTTGTTCGTTGGCCGCTGGCTGACCAGGTTCAGTTAAGAAAAGTTCCGCTATGCACAAATAGTCTTCAAATCAACTGATTGGAAATCTTATAACTTCGGTTTTAGATCTCGATCTTCAAAGTTAAGGCCTTTAATTAAACGATAAATGTCAGGCTACATTACTGTATAACATTTTATGAGAAAAGCAATTTGTTTCATACTAGTGAGCAGGTTGAATCCCAAATCGATTTCATTTTCACTTTTCAAAATGCTTTAAATGAAAAATTTCACAGCTTGAAAAACAAGGTTTAAAAAGTTATTTTTCCACCTCCTCTACAAATTTGTTAGTGGTTTCTTATAGTTAAATGTAACGGGAGAGGCGGCAGGGGCGCTAATGTCTAAATTTTCAATCTTAAATTTAATTGTAATTAAAAAAATTAAATCTTTAAAATACGTCGATTTAATTAATTTCAAAAATGTCTAACTTTGCTTCAAATGCTCGGATCTACAGGATTAAGATATCTTATTAAAGTTTAAATAATAAAACTCCATTTGTGTATAAAAGTTATTGAGAAATATAAAAACAAATCACGCTTAAAGGGTGATAGAGTTAGATAGAGATAGAAAACTCTCGAGAGCGATTCTCGGATATCTGTTTTCTCCTCTGGTGAGCTTATTTCATGACCGTGTCTGTGTTCACTTTCGAGTTGCTCGCCGCCTTTTTATTTTGAAATGGATAAGAACCTTAAGAGTATGCACATGTGTTTCGAGTTTGGCGCTATACGCAGCGATACGTGCAGGCGTGCTGCGCTGCACATCTGTTTTAACCATAAGATACGTTTTTGATGTATGTAAGTACTTCTGCGGATTTTTTCGATTTTTTGGATGCGTTTTAGGGACTTCCGTGTTCCACATCATTAAACTGCCGAAGAGTACGAATCCAACGAAGAAGATTGGAGAGAAACCAGGAAATGACTACAGCCGTCACTGCCGAAGAGAAGTTGGATGGAACTTTTACACCTAAAGCTAGATTTATAATGCTCGGAGGGGCACTTAAGTGGTCGGAAGAAAACAAGCGAGTACACAGAAAGCATATGACGCGGCTATAATTGCGGAGTGGAAGGTTTCGTCGAGTTTCGTTCAACGTTGGTTACGGAAGTGAGGTGCGCTCCCAAGCTCCCGAGCGCACCTCACTTAAGCAAAACTGACATTTGGTGAAATAGGAATGCCAAAAAGAGATAGATTATAATTACTTTATGGGTGTGTTCCCCTTCTGAGAGTATGGAAACCTACTTTTCGTTGGTTTTTGACATTAGCTTCAGTGCCCTTCCGACTATTATAGTTCTACCTTAAGGAAAGGATAGTTGTTTCGTCAATTCGATTGTCAAATAATCGCCATTTTTCATATGCATGAGTCTGGCAACTCTACAGTCTATGTTTTGAGCTTATATGAAACATTTACCTATATTAAAATTTAACGAAGGCTTTGTATATTGTAAATGAAGTGAAAAGAGTGTTTTTTTCTTTGTATTTTCCACTATGATTATTGTGTTTTATTTAAATGTCAGAAAGATTCATCTCGGTTTTGATCTATAATTTTAGTTTAGCTTACTGCTATTTTCAAATTAATGCAATGGTTTTGTTTGCACAAAATAAATGTTTTTTATCAACGTCCTTCCATTTTGTTGCAAATGCTTTTGACGTTTGTGAACACGTTCTCCGGCTTCTCAATATTTTTGTTGCCAACTTGATCTTTGTACTGCAGAATTGCACCGCAGATGATGTTTTCGAAGATGTGACTTTAGCAAACTGCATTATCGAACACAATGCTTATGCAGCTAAACTTGTATTTGCCTTTTTGAACAGAAGACTCTTGTAGTTTGCGTTTTGATAACATTCTGCAAAATACATTTTAGACGCTGATGACGTTCTCGAAAACGGCCTTTTACCGGAGGCTAGGTTGTCCCAGGTAAAATAGAGGCTGGAAATTTCACTCGAACTCGAACGTCATGTGTCTGAATAGAAGCATATCACTGTCTCATTATGTTTTCCGAGCATAATATTGTGGAATTACGCAGATCCAGAGGGAACTCAACAACGCTGTAAGGATACCATGCTATAGCTATACAAACCGCAAAACTTCATTTCACAAAGTTCAAAGTACCCTCTTTTCGAGACACTATGGCAGCTATGTAAGAGTTAATTGCTTTCTTCAAATTTCAAACTCATCAACTCACATGCTTTGAATTACCAGGCATGTACAGCGGTATGAAGTGTACTCAAATATTCTATAAACCTCATCAAGATTTTGGAAACTTACGGAAATTGCCCCCCCCTGAACGATATCCTGGATCCGCGCCTGGTCTCACACCCTGTTGCACTACGAAGGAGTTGGATAGATGCTCATAGTGTAAAACAAAACACCTTGCGTTATTGTAGGACTCTTTAATAATAGCTGCGTTTTATTATCTCTGGGTCTGGGTCGAGGTTATCTTTTAACATGTATTACAAAAACAACATGGGATCTAGGTTTCTATCGAGGTTAATTTCAATAACCCAGATAGAGGTTTTCATTCTGGCCGGCAGAGGGCTATTTACCATTGTGAATGGATGTCAGCGATTTGTCAGCAGTATAAGGAATAGAGAGGAAAAGAGACAAGTGCTTACATGAAAAACAAATAAACATAAGAAAAAAAGAGACTGATATACAGCACTGCTTTTGCACTAACCCACATCGTTTTATTTTCACGAGGTGAACCATATGGGTTATGAGCGATAATAAAACGCGGCTAATAGCTGCGTTTTATTATCTCTGGGTCTGAGTCGAGGTTATCTTTTAACATGTATTACAAAAACAACATGGGATCTAGGTTTCTATCGAGGTTAATTTCAATAACCCAGATAGAGGTTTTCACTCTGGCCGGCAGAGGGCTATTTACCATTGTGAATGGATGTCAGCGATTTGTCAGCAGTATAAGGAATAGAGAGGAAAAGAGACAAGTGCTTACATGAAAAACAAATAAACATAAGAAAAAAAGAGACTGATATACAGCACTGCTTTTGCACTAACCCACATCGTTTTATTTTCACGAGGTGAACCATATGGGTTATGAGCGATAATAAAACGCGGCTAATAGCTGCGTTTTATTATCTCTGGGTCTGGGTCGAGGTTATCTTTTAACATGTATTACAAAAACAACATGGGATCTAGGTTTCTATCGAGGTTAATTTCAATAACCCAGATAGAGGTTTTCACTCTGGCCGGCAGAGGGCTATTTACCATTGTGAATGGATGTCAGCGATTTGTCAGCAGTATTAGGAATAGAGAGGAAAAGAGACAAGTGCTTGCATGAAAAACAAATAAACATAAGAAAAAAAGAGACTGATATACAGCACTGCTTTTAAACTAACCCACATCGTTTTATTTTCACGAGGTGAACCATATGGGTTATGAGCGATAATAAAACGCGGCTAATGGCAACAATTTTTGGCGCAATTCCTCTACCAAGCAACGATCTCCATATACATCCACAAAATCCACGAACATGAGGTAAGGCGGTGATTGAAATTCCATCGACTGCTCGATACGCAGGGTGTTATAATGGTCGACACACGATCGACAACTGCGGAAGCCAAAGCCAGCTTGATGCCTCTTGTGTGTATACTCGATTCTATCATGTATATAAAGTTAGCAGGACACTTTTGGAAATTCATGTTAAAAACTATCCTATCATTAGTTGCTACTTAATTGCGAATAAGTTACGCAAAATAAAAATTAATTGCTTTTTTGGTTTAGGAAAAAAATGGGTGTCCTGCTAACTTCATATGAACTTAGCAGGACAACTTTCTCAAAAATTTGTATGAACGATTAAAAATAAATTGATTTTGAGAACTAATTAATTGCGAATTAGTTACGCAAAAAAAAAACTATAGCATTTTTGGTTTTCGAAAAAATGGGTGTCCTGCTAACTTCATATAAACTTAGCAAGACAACTTTCTCAAAAAAGGAGATAATCGAGCTGAAAAACTACGTTATTGAGAACTAATTAATTGCGAATTAGTTACGCAAGAAAAAAATTAATTGCATTTTTAGTTTGCGAAAAAATGGTTCTTCATATGAAGTTAGCAGGACACCCATTTTTCACAAACCAAAAATGCAATAAATTTTTTTTGCGTAACTAATTCGCAATTAATTAGTTCGCAATAATAAACTTTTTTCAGCTCGATTATCAATTTTTGAACGAAACCTTGCTGTCATTAATCTCGCAGAAATAGGTGCCAAGGAGATCAAACTACGCCTCGCTTCTTCGTTCAACATAATTCCGACACCATGCAGTCTTTGGACACTCTCTCTTTCATCTTCCCCGGAATACAGCACTCTCGCCTTTCCAGTGTCTGATCTGTATTCAGCTCTTCCTCTCCACTTAGTTTTGCTTATGCCCAGGATACTGATATTTAGGCGAAGCATTTCACGCTCAACCTGCCTATATCTACCATCGCTGTACAAGGATCGAACATTCCATTCTCCGATTTTCGTACGTAGGTATATGCGGTAGCCAAAAGTTCGCGCTTCTTGAAAGACTTCTTCTATCTGTCAACGATTCATTTATTATTATGGCGTCTTGATTGACGCTCGTACATGAACGATGCCGCAAACCCAAATTCGATGTGTGGTTTACTGCAACCGAAGCTACAGAAGGATTTTCTATAAAAAGATTACCTCTTGTTGTCATAATTCATGTATTTGCATATATCCTTCCACCATGGTGTTTTCCGAGATATGATTAATAACATACATAAGCTCAGATTCGACAGGCACACCCGCCTTTTGTATGGTCAAAGACATAACTGCTCGAGGCCCCCCCACTATGGGAAAACAGATGCCTTTTGTAGCCGCCCAATATGGGTTACAGACGCTACCTGCTGCTGCCGTTGGCCTTTTAACAAAAAAAGCTCCTCCGCCACCAGACTGTCATGCCGTTGACCGCCACCTGCAGTTCATCCGCCTTAAGAAGGCTTTTAACCATCCCAAGGACAAGTTTGTGCCCTGACCAGCATCGCTGGGTTGTCTGCTTATCCCGGCATCCATTCGGTCCCCCTAGCACGTTATAGTAGGGGGGGAGGCCCACGATGCTAAATGTGGATTTACTCGAGCGTCGTTGGGACCTAATTGATTTTGAAGATTTGATGATGGAGAGAAAAAAATGTTAGCAAAGTAAACCGTTTCATCGGTGGGGGGAGCATCTACAGGTGTTCAAAAATGTTAAAAAAAAAAACAGTCACGTGGACATATTCGAGCGCGTCAGATATTGATAGTGTATATGGCCTGGGTCTTTCTAATAACGGTGGTATGTTAATCTGCCGGTTTGTGTGGTGGGGGTGGCTGTATGGGAGTGTAGAAATTGGAAAACAAATGGATTTACTCGAGCGCGTCAGATTTTAATAGGGGATGTTAAGTGACCCCCAAGGATGCTCACATTCAAAAGACTGACGATTCGGATGTGACGCAAGCTTGCGGCAGCTTCTTGAAAATGCAAAAAAAAATCGCCATTTTGAAATACTCGAGCGCGTCAGATTTTGATATATGTGGTTCAACTTGATGTCCTACATGTGCTGAACCTTACTCTGACGATTATCTGGAGGGGTTTTCTTAATCTGACGATTTGAAAAGAAGAAACATTTTTCAGGATTTTTTCAATCACTGGGGAGAGTACCTATAGTAACTTGGGCGCCAGAAATTGAAACGGTTTTTTTTTTAGAAGGGTCAAATATGTACAAGCATTTCTTACTAAGGGAGGGGGGATCTATGTCACCCCGTTTAGGAGGTAGAGGCAATTTCGAGAAAAGCACGATCTAAATGAAAAAAAATATTAAAAATCGGCGACAATACTTAAAATTCAAAACAATAACGGTTTTATAAGCCAGAAATCTGTTCTTTTATCTTACATTTAAATCAAATTATTTATGTCAATAGTTTTCAAAATATTCGCATACAAACTCTAAATTTTGATAAAAAACGCAAACAAAATGTTGGGATCAATTTTATTAAAAATTGTGAAGTGAAAACTAAATTTTCTTTTTGTGGTCAATGCTCATATTAATTTAAAATCGAACACAAGAAACCGGAAGGTTTTGTGTCTTCTAGTTTTTGAAAAAATTGCAAGTTACTGATACTACTTTTTTGAGATATTTGTAATTTGCTTGCACTGCCAGCATTACGGCTGCGTTTTAGAAGTAAGATTATCAGCCCTATTCTGCTATTCACGTGAATCGAAGATTCGATTCACCCAAGCGATTCACTTTCGAACTACCTTTACATTCTGCTATCCATCGGGCGAACTGCACTATCACAACCCGATTTGACATTTGGGAGCAGCAGCTGTTTATTAAAAGTGAAAATCTTGTGTTGTGTTCAGTTCATTTATAGTTGTGGTAAATTGTTTTAAAAAAATTATTGGAAAAATAGCAAATGGATGGTGTTACGACTTTTTTTCAGTTTCGCAAAGAAAAGGTGATGACTGGGTTTAACTTTAATGCCAAAATAAGAGTGATGAATCGTCCTCAAATTTATTGTTTTTACTCTAAAATTGTTAAAAAACACAATGGTTGCAACATATACTTACAAAAAATTAAGTTTTTACCCATATTTTAAGACCCAGTTATTTTATTTGCAACCAAAAATTACAAATCCGCAACTTTTTATATGCGGATCGGAATTGTATAGAAACTATTTGTTCACGTGAATAGTAGAATACCGCACATACTACCAACTTCTTTACCGACAAGTGAATCAGATTCACTTCGAATAGCAGAATGGCCTTAAGTGGATATTCAAAGAAAATTCCCCCCGATGGATAGCAGAATAGGGCTGTATGTATGCAACTGCCCTGCTTGGGCTCACTATAGGATTTGGGGTATGTGCGAGGTTCGGTGTTTGCCAAATTTTGTTTACATTTTATAACTTTGAATGTATTCTCTGTTTCCAATGTCAATAGCTACTAATGGGAATAGCTTCAAAATGATAATATAATATAATAATCTCATAAAAAAGTAGTATCAGTAATTTACAATTTTCTTAAAAACTAGAAGACATAAAAGCTTCTGGTTTTTTGTGTTCGATTAAAAATTAATACAAGCATTGACCACAAAAAGAAAATTCAGTTTTTTATACCACAAAATATTGAGAAAAATTGATCCAAACATTTTTTTGCGTTTTTTTTATAAAATCTTTGAGTTTAAATGCAAATATTTTGAAAACTACTAACACAAATAATTTAATTTAAGTGTAGGATTAAAGAACTAGCTATTAAAACTGTTATTTTTTGCATTCTAAGTATTGTCGTTGATTTTTAATATTTATTTTTCCACTTAAGTCGTTTTTTTCGAAAATCACCTCTACCTCCAAACCGGGATGAGAAAAATGGCAGATTATACTTTTCC
Source organism: Dasysyrphus tricinctus (assembly GCA_963921185.1). Taxonomy (NCBI): domain Eukaryota; kingdom Metazoa; phylum Arthropoda; class Insecta; order Diptera; family Syrphidae; genus Dasysyrphus; species Dasysyrphus tricinctus. The sequence goes on from OY992531.1 coordinate 55,548,900, forward strand.
CGTTATTCTAGAATTAGTTGCTTCACAATAAAAAAAATTCAACCGCGCTCGAGAATGTCCAGGTGACAATTTTTTTTTGCAAGATTGTAACCCTCCCACTACCTTAGGTCACACTCAAATTGTCAGATTATTGAAATAAACACTTTTCAGCATGTAATTTACCTACCCTATCTTAATTTGACGCGCTCGAGTATTTCGAGCTATCGATTTTTTTTACTAATCTGACAACCTGACTTAGGCGCCCGGCCCTACATAGATGACTGATATATGGTGGAGGTACTCAGCAGGGTGCAAGGTACCCCCCCTTATACTAATCTGACGCGCTCGAGTAAATCCCGAAATCCCTTAGTGGGCTCCCCTACTATTAGCGTTACCCGCCCTCTACCACGCGGAGGTGTGCATAGGGATTTTCCTATCATTGAGCCTAGGGCCATATGGCGTCCTAGCACTCTCAAGTACTTTTAGAGAGCGAATTATAAAATTGACATATCAATCCGCATTTAATTAATCCAAAAGAAGATTTTACTTTGTTGATGATGGAAACAAAAATTAAGTTGGGAGTCACATACCTGAATCAAGGATTGAAGTGACAATAGGAATGGTTCCATTATTAACAAAATAATTTCTCTATAATAATGGAGGCACTTTCGAGAAAACGTTATGGCTTGACATATTATAATATTGAGTCCCAGAAAATTCGAAAGCTTTACACATCGTTTTAGTTAGTCACAAACTCTGTAAGGTTAAGGGTAATGAACCTGCCCCTAAGGAATCCGTTTTCCTTAGTCGAAATTGGTTAACAATGTACGAACAGGGTATTATAGATAATATACTCAAAGATCTTTGTTTGGTATACATGACTCTTTTGCAATAGGTCTGTAGTATAAGTAATATCATTTTAAGGTCCTTTCTTTTGAAAAGGAAAGTGAGAGGCTGATGGGCTAAGTGCTCGGTTAATTTGTTTTACATTAGAAGGAAGGCCATCAGGACCAGAATAAAGAAACAAAAATCTTTGAGTACACAGAATCCTCTTATTAATCACTGAATCAATGTTAATTTTAATGGATGTTAATGAGGTCTAAGCACAGCCATTTATGTTATTGAAATAGCGAGGACCAGTCTCAGTATTGTCACAGAAAAAAGCCGTACTAAAAAATCAGCAAAAAGATTGGATAATGTATTAATTGTTGGATCAGGAAGCAAAAACTCATTCAATTTTAATACTGAATGGTAAGAACTTTATCGGAATTTCTTTTGCAATTTAGTAACTTTAGGAGACAAAATTTGCGGTAAACAGATAAGATCAGTCTGTATTATTGGATAAAGGTATCTTGAGTATGAAATCGGAAAAGCTATTATAAGCCAAGGTGTATAGTTAGAAAAATCAGAACTAGACTTCTGAACTTTAGAAATTTTTTGCCAAAGTTTATTTCATTTGTTCGTTTGTCGTATACCAGGGGCGGGTGGCGGCAGAATGTAATATTTTTGTTTTTTGTGAAAGCATTGGGATTTATTTGGAACAACATTAAAATATAAGTGCATTAAATCTAGCGATCGTTATGTATGAGTGATCGTTTTTTTTTTCAAGTTTAGTAAGAACGTTACTGCTTTTTGTAACAGCACTGTAATCGAAATAAGAGCGAGGCCAGAAATTAGAAGACAGGCCATGAATAAAATTTATTTTTCTGAGACTGCTTTTTTTTTAATGAATTTGGTTTAATCGTAAGAATTAGTCCAAACTGAACGTGGTAGCTTGCAGTCACCAACAATAATTAAGTCGTCCTCATGGTTAACTGATTCAACATAATTAATTGCATTAGCAAACACCTCGTACCTACTCACTTGTACTTGTAGGTAGAGTTGATGGAATGTAGATAAGAGATATCGATGTGTGAAATTTCGCAAAGTATAAAAATACTTAAAATCGCAGCATAAATTGCCTCCATTGGAATGAAACATAATTTTTCTCAGAGTGTTAAATTAGTTTATTCAGTTATGCGTGACTATATTATTAAAAGGTAGAAAATTACACACATTATGTAAATTGTTTGTCTTTTACAAAGATTTTAAAATATTCTTATTAAAATTAATACTTCTTAAGGTTAAACGACAGATAAAAACAAAAATGGTTTATAAAAAAAAGTTGTATAGGTATCTATGGTTAAATTATCTCTAGTGTTGACATATCATTAATCCTCTACGGCAGACGTGATGTTTCTCATGCCCGTGTGTCCTGCAGCATTCGTTCATCTCTGCAACAGTTGTGTCACAAACTTCATCACAAGGTACAACACGTACTAGTCTGGCTGCTTCAGTTGTTGCTTTTATAACCATTGCACAAACCAGGAAAAAAAGGAATCCAAACGTTTTGCTAATAGCTACCATTTTGATATCGTTTATTTATGATCAAATTAAATTTACTGAAAGGAAGTCTTCTCTAAGTGAAGTTATTGTATGCTGTGAAATTAACATTTTATAACTTTCCCGTTTTATACTTTTTCGTTTGCAAACTTAAAAATATTAACAAAGGAAACAAAACGTTTTATTTTGATATTATTTGACATATTTCATCATATCATCAGTCATTCTCACATTATAATCGGATTATGACAGCTTGTTTTGAAGTACATAGCAGAGTTCTGGAAATCACAATTTGAATAATTTTTTAAACAAATAAGCCATCTTGGTTCACAACAAGTATTTATTAAAATTACGAAAGAAACATGTTCATACATAGTACCTTATTGTTATTTTTGATTTTTTAATTAAATTACTGCGGAACACAAAATTAAAAACTTGATTTTCCCTTTTCCCACGACTTCAATGTCAATAAACAACATGGTCGCACTGAGGTACGAACTGTCAATGGTTTATTGGAGGGCAATATTTTTTTTTATGAAATTAAATCTGCAATGAATACAAAAAAAAAAAATAAAGTCGAATAACAAGAAATATTAAATAATCAACATTTCATTAAAAAAAAACTTGCACCACTACTTGAAATTAATTCATAACACAAATATCTAATTATCTTTATGAATTAAATGCTCTTCAATCTTTTTATTTATCTAAAAATATATATATTGGTGATTCTCTGCCAACTGTGATTCTTTATTTAAAAGAATTAATAAAATTAAAATTTATTGGAAACAATTTTTGTTTTGTTTTTGTGGCTTCATTAAGTCAGGGTATCAAATCAGTAAAGGCATTTTACTACAACTTTTAAAAAAACAAAAAGTATGATGAAATGTACTAAAACTGGAATAGATGATAATGGCGCTTTTTATTTTTGTTTATTTGTAATTTGTTCTCTCTCTTTTTGACTACATATGTTTTCGATGAGATTCTTGATTGCCTGTTATGTTTTGACCTCTTGACATTTCTACTTCCCTCGTTTTCTTTAAAAAATTATCTCTCTTTCGTGTTTGTAGTCTGTTCTTCTGAATGAGAACCCTTTTCATTGTGCTGGGTTATTACTTAGTTTTTATTGCACGGAATAATTTTTGTTTGGATCGTCCGAGGTATAGTCCAGTCAAAATAGGCATTTGACCTAGCCAAAATTCCGATAAGGCTGAAAATTGGTATAGATCTTCCTTTTGATATAACAAATCAGTTGCGAAAAGTCCTTGTCAATCCCACACGAGCATAAAAAGTTATTGAAGGTCAAGTGTCGAAAAAAATGGTTTTTCACCTATAACTTTCAAACGGTAAATGCTATTGAAAAGTAGTATGAGTAAATTTTATAGATCAGGTAATTTTCTACAAAAAGTATTAAAACACATTTTTTCGTAAGACAGATGGTTTAGGAAATAGAGCTGTTTGAAAAATGGTAAATTGACGAAAATATCGGTTTTTCGGGTATATCTCCTTAACGGTAAATAATTTTGGAAAGTGTTTCAAGTAACGTTTGTAGCCCATTTGACACTTTACAAGAAAATATTAAGAAAAAAATCCAAAAATGTACCGTTAAAAAGATATAATTATTTTAAGAATTTGGTCAAACCCCAAAAATAACGGTTTTCTGATTATTACTCGTAAATGACAAAGTTGCTCAAAATTAATGTAAGCCCAATTTGTAGACGTTAAAATATTCTGCCTCAAAGATTGTTACACTTTTTCCTTATGACTAATCGGTTACAAGATATTGCGATTTCAAAATGGCCAAATGTCGAAAATATAGAATTTTCACGTATAATTCTTAAACGGTAAGGGCTATCATAAAGTACTATATGCAGAGTATGTACATAATGTGGTGTTCTACAAGCAAAAAAAATTTTTTTTTCCTAAAATGTATTAATCAATAGATATGGTTATTTTATGAATTTGGTCAAAATTCAAAAATAACGGTTTTTTAATTTTTACTTTTAAATGGCTAGGTCATTCAAAAAAAATTTAGATTGAGTTTGTAAAGATTGAAATGTACGACCTAATAAAAAGTAAAATTTTGTCTCATACGAGTGATTGGTCAGAAAATATTACGATTTAAAAAGGGCCAAATGTCGAAAATATAGGATTTTCATCTATAACTCCTAAACGGTGAATGTTATCAAAAAGTAATTCGAGCTAAGTTTGTAGATAATGTGATACTCTACAAGAAACAAAAAAATTTTTTTTTCTAAAACTTACAATTTAAACGATATAATTATTTTAAGTTTTTATAAAAAGTTAATAACACTGATTTTTTCCCTTTTACTCGAAAATGACGAAGTTGTCTAAAATCAATATATGTGTTATTAACTTTTTATAAAAACTTAAAATAATTATATCGTTTAAATTGTAAGTTTTAGAAAAAAAAAATTTTTTGTTTCTTGTAGAGTATCACATTATCTACAAACTTAGCTCGAATTACTTTTTGATAACATTCACCGTTTAGGAGTTATAGATGAAAATCCTATATTTTCGACATTTGGCCCTTTTTAAATCGTAATATTTTCTGACCAATCACTCGTATGAGACAAAATTTTACTTTTTATTAGGTCGTACATTTCAATCTTTACAAACTCAATCTAAATTTTTTTTGAATGACCTAGCCATTTAAAAGTAAAAATTAAAAAACCGTTATTTTTGAATTTTGACCAAATTCATAAAATAACCATATCTATTGATTAATACATTTTAGGAAAAAAAATTTTTTTTTGCTTGTAGAACACCACATTATGTACATACTCTGCATATAGTACTTTATGATAGCCCTTACCGTTTAAGAATTATACGTGAAAATTCTATATTTTCGACATTTGGCCATTTTGAAATCGCAATATCTTGTAACCGATTAGTCATAAGGAAAAAGTGTAACAATCTTTGAGGCAGAATATTTTAACGTCTACAAATTGGGCTTACATTAATTTTGAGCAACTTTGTCATTTACGAGTAATAATCAGAAAACCGTTATTTTTGGGGTTTGACCAAATTCTTAAAATAATTATATCTTTTTAACGGTACATTTTTGGATTTTTTTCTTAATATTTTCTTGTAAAGTGTCAAATGGGCTACAAACGTTACTTGAAACACTTTCCAAAATTATTTACCGTTAAGGAGATATACCCGAAAAACCGATATTTTCGTCAATTTACCATTTTTCAAACAGCTCTATTTCCTAAACCATCTGTCTTACGAAAAAATGTGTTTTAATACTTTTTGTAGAAAATTACCTGATCTATAAAATTTACTCATACTACTTTTCAATAGCATTTACCGTTTGAAAGTTATAGGTGAAAAACCATTTTTTTCGACACTTGACCTTCAATAACTTTTTATGCTCGTGTGGGATTGACAAGGACTTTTCGCAACTGATTTGCTATATCAAAAGGAAGATCTATACCAATTTTCAGCCTTATCGGAATTTTGGCTAGGTTTGCACATTTTTATGTCTATTTTGACTGGACTAGTATAGCTCCCGATCTTATAAAGAAAATTTGGTAGAAAGTGAGTATTATTGCAAGAAATTATTTAATTATATTTGATAAAAGTTAAATAAGGATTTAAATGCTACGGTACTGACATCCATGGTACTGACATTTAAACAGTTTATGTAACCTTATTTTTCTATGCTAAAGAGAAAAATAATTTCGAGGAAAATTTTTACTTATGCCGTTAAAAGAATACAAAATTCTGATAATCAACCAAAAACATGTTGTAACATGCTTAAAAAATATTACCACGGTACTGACAAATAAATTTGTGACACACTTTCTTCGAATGAAACCATATCACTCGTAAGGTAAGACAACGTACACAAAATAAAGTGACTGTTGTTAACTATACATAAATAGTGTCTCTTTTAGAAAGCCACCTAAAAACGTGTAAAAACTAAAACGAAATGGCGATTCAGCGGGAAATCTTTTGAATTCAAAAATAAACCAAAATCCTCGGACAACGCATTCATTCAGGATTATTTTATTCAGTAATAAGAATTTTTTTGCAAAATTTGTCAAGCAAGTCTGCACTCAAACTTTTCTAATAGCCCGGGAGCCCGTGACATCAAAAGTCCCGTCATCGCGGAAATGGACATGATATATGTACATCATTGGAAAGGTAATTTTATGTACTTTTAGAAAAACTCAGTATGACAGGCTCTAGCCTGCCGTTAGTATCTGTCATACCTGTTTGAACGATGCAACTTCTGTTTTTTATAAAATTCATTGTGCCTTATTGATTTCGAAACTACTGAACAGATTGAGTTCAAATTTGCATATACCTTTAACTATTTCTGCAAAGTTTGGTTAAAATCACTTCACTGGTTTTTTGAGGAGGGGCAGAAATACACGCCAGGTACCCAATAAAAATGAAGTGTTTTTGAGATAAAACTTTGTTTTTAATTTTATTATTGTTTATTGAACCGTGATTTTTAAAGAAAAAAAATACTTATTACAGCCAAGGAACTGTTAGTATTAACGTACATAAAGTTGGAGGTCCGATTAGGTGAGAAAAATATACCTACAGTACATATGTACCTAAGTTGACTGATTTTACTGACGTGATGAAATAATCAAAATTTGTGGGTTAAAACGTTTTTTTGTGTATTGAAACGTGATTGAAAATTAATGCCTAAGACGAAAAAATCCTGACGTGATGGTACAGTCAAACACGCTTATTACGAATTTTTTCAAATCATATTTTTTTAAATTTTATTTCTAACTGTACATATTCTTAAATAGACTTCGATCACATAGGCATATGTACATGTTTTGCGTATATAATACATAGCTATTAATATACATTAAAAGGTTTGGAGTTCACTTGGGTGTACATTTCGTGTTTTTCAGTTCCTTAATTTACGCATTTATACGCAGATCTACGCATTTATATGCAGGGCTACGTATTAATGCACAGATCTACGCATTTATACGCAGATCTACGCATTTATACGCAGGTCTACGCATTTATACGCAGATCTACGCAATTCTGCGCATTTCAACAAAGATATACGCATTTGTACGCAGATCTACGCATTTATGCGCAGGTCTACGCATTTATACGCAAATCTACGCATTTATACGCAGGTCTACGCATTTCTACGCAGATCTACGCATTTATACACAGGTCTACGCAATGCTACGCATTTCTACGCAGATCTACGCATTTCTACGGAGGTCTACGCATTTCTATGCAGGTCTACGCATTTCTACGCAGGTCTACGCATTTATACGCAGATCTACGCAATTATACGCAGGTCTACGTATTTATACGCAGATCTACGCTTTTCTACGCAATTCGACGCATTTCTTCGCAGCATTAACACACCGATCTACGCAGGTCTACGCAACTCTACGCATTTCCTCCCAAATCTACGCATTGCTGCGCAGGTCTACGCATTTATACGCAGATCTAAACATTTATACGCACTTATACGCAGGTCTTCGCATTTGTACGCAGATGCATTTATACGCAGGTAGGTATTTATGCACAGGTCTACGCATTTATACGCAGATCTACGCATTTATACGCAGATCTACGCATTTATACGCAGTTCTACGCATTTCTACGCAGATCTACGGATTTATACGCAGGTCTACGCATTTATACGCAGATCTGCGCATTTAGACGCAGACACATTTGTACGCAGATCTACGCAATTCTACGAATTTCTACGCAGATCTTTCTGTTTTCTTTTACCCGACCCATCCCATCGCACTTCTTGGATGGCGGTGATGTCTGCTTTGTCTAGGGCCTCCGCTAAATGTTCGGCTGCACGTGGTCTATAGGGAGACAGAACATTCCACGTGCAGATCCGAAGTTCGTTGTCCTTATTTCGTTTGCTATGGTCGTCAACAGTAAATCCGTCCGTATCCGAGGCTTGTTGTTGCCTCGCAACTAAAATAGCTTTACGTGGCCGGGAAGGTGGCACCCCGACGGCACGACCCCAACCTGGAGGACCAGACCCTTACAATATAACTCCAAGGGCGGGGAGCCGGATTAACCGCTCCTTATAGGCCTGAGCTCCGAATATGTCGTAGTAGCCCGTATAAGGTGTTCACTAAGTAGTTCAGCCTAACTGGAACTGTAGACGCCACCGTTGATTCCATCTTGAGAATTCTTCCGCTGCCGCCTGGATAAAGGAGAAGTGCCTTAGTGGGAACACTCCTCCCCCCCCCCTCTCTCGTTAGCTGTCCCCTAAAACCGTCCACAGGGATTGGAACCCCATCTGCAGTTAAAGGTACTAGGCACCCGATGTTCACCGCGGGGAGGTGAGAGTAGGAGTTGATAGACAGAGGTTCGCTTTGAAAAAAAGCTTGTGGACGCTTGTGTCCTCTTGAATGCACATGTCTACCCTTTGAACATCATCGCGTAATAGCGGACTTTAAAACATTTGTCAATTCAAATTCGTAAAACGAAGAAGATGTCGGCTTTTAACGTTTAACTAAAAATTTTCAAAAAAAATGAATATTTAAATTTCGTATCATCAGTCGTCAATACGGAACTAAGAAATGTGTTTTTTGTTGTTCATTATGACAAACTTTGTTTCGAATGTCTTTGTAATATAAATTCTTTGATATTTGTTTTCTTCAGTTGTTTTTTTTTTTTAATCAATTTATGCATACATTCTTATCGCTGAGTCCGTAATGAAATAAGAAAAAAGGATTAATTCTCGAACTGCAAAATATCACTAAAAAAAATGAGAATCAACAAGAACGAACATTTAGTTCAAGCTATTAATGCTTTGAAATTTTTTCGATTTGTATAAGGATTCACAATACACGACTTATTATGACATACAAAAACATTTGGCTGTATGATTTCATCGCAAACATTGACAATCATAATAACATTAAATCATAAATAAATAAAGCAGATTGTAGTCATAATATTCCTTAAGAATTTGCATAGACAAAAGCATTAATTAATAAGGAAAAAGACTAATTTGCAGCATTGAAACTAGAATATCTTTTTCTTTATTTGGTAAGGAGCTTAAATTAGGACTTTAATATCTATTAGTTAGCAATGATACCTGTACCTATACCTACAATCAACAAATAATAATTGGTCTCACATAATGACCAGGTTATTATATTTAAAGTGTTTCACGTAATACGTTAACCCTTACAGCTTTTATTTTAATTCTTGGCAATTATCCGTACTGACACTTTAATAATTATAATGCCAATGCCAAGTGTTTCGCTCAATAATAAACGTGTTGAATTAGATACCTTACAATTAAAATTTAAAGATATTAGAGTAGAATTTTAAATTAAATTAATGTTCCTTATTTATATTTTTTTTGGAAACCACACATTGAAATTTCTTGAAATATTTTCAAATAATATCTGAAATCCATGATGTACACTTATTTCTTTCCTCTAAGTCCAAAAATTTTTGAAAATAACCTCTTCAATGTGCAAATTAAGGCCTTGCGTCTAAGTGGCTATCTAATTGATAAAACCCAGAAACATGAATTTTGGCATTTTTGTCGAAGTGCATTTGTTACATTTTCACTGGCTGTTTGTTGTGCTCTAGAAGTGAGTATATCGATACATCACAAAAAAATATTAACTTTATATTCTAATGTGTGATTGTTGATGTATACAAGTTTGGTAAATTAGTTTTAAGTTATGGCCAACAAGGAGGCAGTGCAATGAGTCCGGCAACTGCATTTCTTTATCTCACCACATCCATCGCAATACATACTGCATTTTTTCGAAGGAAAAGTAAGTTATATTTCAGAATAGCTACTTAATACATTTTAAAATTGGAAAAAATACGTGATTCAAGGAATTGCTCAAATGTTAACCTTCTTGCAAAGAGATCTGGACAAACTTGAAACGAAATCAGATGAACTTGAAAAAGAGTTCTTCAAAGAAACACACAGATACATGCAGTTAATAACAATTTGCGTTTGGATACCGTCCTTAATTGCCGGCCTTATGGCATACATTGAAGCTTTTTATATGATGGCATTCGTTCCAGATATCATATTCAATCTCGATTATGTAAGTAAGTCCCTATACCAAAGCTTATATGTATTTAGAATCGAAAAATTCAAAAATTGTATTTTCATTTTTGTATTTATTTTTGTAGATTACAAATTCATCAGATACACAACCATTGCTTACAAGACTCTTTCCATTTCGAGAAGTTCATAACGACTTATTTGTGGGGTATATTCTACCCTTGTATGCTTTGTTCTTGGGTATAATGGCGATTCCATTGTGGCATACATTTATCACCGGCATGATGTCTTATGTGATTTTAAAGTGGAGGATAATGCACAAACGGTTGTCCACAATGGATGTTAGAAAAAAAATATTTTTTATTTGTTTATATTGTTTTTTGCTAACAATTACGTAAAGTAATTATTATTAGCAGTGAACCTATTCAAATGGCCCATAAAAATCGGATGATTTTGTCAGTTAATTTTATCAAAGAAGCGTATTAAAATAACAATACGTTCATATAGATTTGATTTTATCTTTCGAACTTAGTGTAAACAAATGGCCTTCCAATACAATATGTAAAACAAAGGGGATACTTGCATTAAATATTTAGGGAGAAGAAGAATGGTAGGGGGAAATGATTGATCTTATTCAAATGGCCTACAGTGTACATAAAAATAGGCTCTTGAAAAATTTTGTCCAAAGATACACCCATTTTAAGAGAATAAAAAATTCCAATTTTATTTTTACTAATCCTACCAAAGCCATAATCTTTTAGTTGCAAAGATACTATATATAGGATGGTTAAAATTTTGATAGTTCCAAAAATAACAGTACTTGCCATAAGACCGCAAATGAAAGCTTATCTCAAAAAATATCTTAAGATTTTGATAAAAAAAGATTTGTGAATTTACTGTAAGCATGGTGTACCTACTTTTTGGTGAAAAAAATCACCACCAAGAACTGTTACACAACTCAACAAAATAAAAAATAATTTTTGTTTCTGGGTTCATTTCATGATTTTTTTATTCGTCATGCTCCAAAATGATGGAAAAATACCTACACCCCCCTAAAGTTTGCTTTTGTAGAGTTGGTAGTCAAAATACAGTTACCATAGTTTTCATAGAAATAATAAATGTTTGCTTTAATATATTTTTTAAAAGAGGACTGGGGAGGGGAATTCCTACGCCAATTTGGTATCTCTAGAGTATATTTGTGTCACAAACTACACACATTTTTATTTTTACATTTAAGGACGTTAAAAAGATATTAATAATGTGCTAAGGTGATAGTAATGCATTTTGCTATAGATGTGGTTATTTTATCAAAATTCACATTATTATCATTTTTGAAAATATGTTAAGAAACTTAAGAGACATGCAGGATGTCTTTAAGATTGAATATTCTGCACGGTCATTTAGTAAAAAATTAAAAACTTCATTGGGAGCATACTCAGAAGAAAAAGGAAAACGTTTTAACTTGGACTTTATAGACTTCGCGAGTAATCGTCTACAAAGGTCAATTTAATGAAACAATGATGGGAAATTATTCTATAGGTTTAATTTTAGAATAGCACATTCGAAATCAGTGTGTTTGTTGATAAAAATTACCGTTTTAATGTTGGTACCAAACATTAAACAACAAAAATGAAGAATAAAGGAGTTTTAGTTATTTTCAATTTGATCAAAAATTTAAGTACATAAAACCATCTGGTTCTTAAACATTCACTTAATATTGGTAAAAGCATTGAATATTGAAAACAAAAACTAACTTTTTCACATTAAACTAAAAAATTTTAATTTAAAAAAAAATGATTTTTTTTTCAAAATTCTGAGTTTGAAAATTGATTAAAAAAAAAACTATTCATGGAAATGACTTAATTTAAAAATTTAATTAAAGAATGGAGTATTAACTTAAAAAAAAAATGTACCATAATCTTTTTGGCGTTGCCGTTGTTTTTTAAAACTTTTTTTTAGTTTAAGTAATTTTTTAAAGAAAATTACCCCTCCTACCTAAACACGGGAACATAGGCACCCCTTATCATGTGTTTTTTTTTTGTTTCGAACCAGCTTACACACTTTAGCGTTTTGGTGTATCTTAGTCTTATATCTTAAAATATCTATTTAAATTGATTCTAACATAGCACATTTTCATGAATTTTCAAATAATGTGCTCCTGGCTACAAAAGCAAACTTTTTTCAAACATGACTATTTTTATTTAATAAGTAATATGTAAGGAATAATAAAATTATATGCAGAACCCAGAAACAAAATTTGTGTTGACCAGTGTTATATCAATGGTACCCTTTACCTTTTCGGCTCTAACAATTTCAGTAAGAAACGTATGTAGCTACATAGAAGCTCTTTAAAAATATGTTTCAAAAATATTATGACCCTGGACTTTGCAGAAAATTTGAGTATACATTTTGGACAGTCACCAGCGCAGCGTCGTTAAAATGATTCGATTTTAAAAAATGAAAAGGCAATCGATTCGCCATGGCCCATGACAAACCCTCGATACTTTGATTTCCGTAAGATTTATTAAATCGAATCATTTTAACGGTGCTGGTGACAGTCCAAAAATTTTCAAAGTTTTTTGACCGGTAATTCTTACTTTTTGCCATCATTACTTTCCCATTACGCTAAATAACTGCCATTTCATTTTTTTTAATTGAATCATCCAAAATTTGAAACTCAAATTGTCTGCAAAGTTCAGGGTCATAAAATATTGCATTTTCCATATTCAATATTTTGTTTTTATTTTTTTTTTTGAAAAAAACATTTATTTAAAAAACGGCTAATTATTTTTTTTTCGTGATACCATAAAAAATAGGTTTATTGGGGCTCCACAAAATGACTCTAAAAAATGAGCTCAAAATCTAGAGGTCCCTCATCTCATCGCTAATTTGTTTTTTCCATACAAATTGTATGGGAAAACATGAAGAGAAACTTTGGAATTTGTTAACATATTTGAATAGAAAATCGAATGTTCTAAAAAAAAGATTCTGATCAAATATTAGATAGGAGCTACGGTTTAGAAGATATTCAGTGCTAAAATAAAACTTGTTGAGATTTCATTTTCTTTGGAAAGAACTAGGCCGAACATTTGAATTTTATTTAATAAACACTGGGAAGCAAGGTTTTTGCAATAGAAACCAAAACATGCTTTTCTATAGGCCTTTGGTGTGTTGAACTTGATTCTGAAGTCAGAAATATTTCATGGGATCATGTTTTTGAGATTCTTCCGTTGGAAAATAAAAAAACCCGTTTTTCGCAGTTTTCCAAGTTGTTATGGCAGACTTACGGTATTTCAGTACGATTCATATTAAGTGGAGCCTTTCAATTACATTCCTGGGCATGGAATAGGCATTTCAAATCCAAAGTCCTCTTTCACACGAAAAAACAAGTAGCTGGAGATTTTTTTGACGTATTTTAATCTCCTTATAAATCTCTTGTACCTTTCACACGAGGAAACAATTCTCCAGGCAATTTTTGAAATTTCCTCTGAAAGTCTTTTGGTTAAATTAGATGTGAAAGGAAATGTCTCACCATGGAACTAAAAGTTGCTGGCAACTCAGTTTCCTCGTGTGAAAGGGCACAAAAGCTTACAAATTTTTTTTGGAGATTTGTAAAGTCCGTTTTTTAAATTCCATTTCAAACTTGGGTATTGCATCAAGTATTCGCTATAATTTTTTCTTACGAAACAGAGTATGTACCTATAAGGATTCACAGATCAGAGAAGCAGACATATTGCTTTAATTTGAACTTTAGCTTTTTTTTCAAAAATCTGTTATAAATTCAAGTTCTGCACCAATTGTCTGCTATAATTTATATAAATAAAATAGAGTAGAGACATTTACATATCAGATAAGGCAAAGTCTGAAAATACTTTTTTTAAGTTAAACTGACTGTTTTATTATTAAAATATTAAAGACCTAAACGTATTATCTACTCCAAGAAAAAGTACATTTTTTACTTGTGAAAATACAAAGCCTATTTTTGTTAGGAATTTGTGTAGCCTATTTTTTATATTCCATTACTCGTAGAAAAACTACGCCTTTACTATTTTTAAATAGCAAAAACTATACAGTCAAACATATTAAAGAGACAGACGTACTGCTATCACCCCGGTGCTCCCAGAGGTACTAGAACTTTGGATTTAGAATACCCATTCTAGGCTCAGGAAGTCTAATATAGAATATAGCTCCACTTAATTTGAATCATACTGAAATACCGTAGGTCTGCCGACCACTGGCTCTTAGAAAATATTTGAGCTCATTTTTTTCGAGACATTTTGTTGAGCCCTACTGCTCATGGTATCCAGAAAATCAAAGCAAGTTCGTTAAATTTGATTCACCCTGATATTCATTCATATTTTGTATGTAGTACTTCGTGGCATAAGTGGTTAGTGTGTTGGACTGTCATGGTGGATAAGGTCTTGTTTCAATTCCCAGCCGCTAACCCTACCACCTACAAAGCACAAAGTATGATTTTTTCCTAGATACTGCCTGCCTATTGTGGAGAACTGACAAATCCGCCAAGAGTATCTGTTTTCATGAATAAGTGTTTCTCATGCAGCCGTTTGAAATGGGCAAAAAATTGAAGACTGGTTGAGAGTTGTAACTTGTAAGTCACTAGACGAGCTATCGCGCCACTAAATTTATTTATCTATTTTATATTAACTAATTTCTATTTTTAAGAAAATCAATCTAACGATTTTATAATTTTTTTCTTGTGACACAAAATTTAAATACTATATGGCAACATAATGCATTCGTAAAGAAAACTGAACTCAAAATTTTGATCAGGCTTGTCATTGCAATGTTAGGGAAGTGGGTCTGTTCGTCTACAGCCTAAACAGCTGAATCGATTTTCTTCAAACCTGGTACCTGATGGTTTTGAGTGACTCCCCCAGCATATTTTTTAAGGACCAAAAATAACGGTACCTACCATAGTATTTTTTTTTAGCTACATATAACCAATATAACCAAAAAGCTACAAAACATTACTGCAAATGTTGCCGTTGTTTTTTAATTATTTTTTTTCTATTGTATGCAATTATTTTATTAAATTACCCCTCCCGTCCAAGCGATGGGAGATATTGCCCCCTCCAGCAAGATTTTTTTCTTGTCTACTTCTCACCTACATGCTCTGAATTTTTCGGCAGATTTTACGCCAATTTCCAAAAAAAAAGGAAAATTTAATTTACCCCTAAAGCGACTATAGGGGATGAAAATAAAAATCTGAAAAAATTAGGGAATTTTTTTTTTTCTTCATTTAGAGCTGATTTAGGCCCATCCAAACATGAAAACTCAAAAAAACCCATTAGATATAACGACCACCCTAATGTACATACATACCAATAAGCCGTTATAGTTTTGATTTAAGGACGGATCAATTTAAAATTGGCGTCAGGGTGAGGAGGGCAGTCAGTTAGTCAATCAAATTGTCTACTCCTCAGCTCAAAAACAACGTGGGAAAATTTATTTTGAAATAGGTACAGACGGGTTTGTGTTGAAGAGACATCAAAGAAATTATGTGCCAGCGGAGAGTACACTCCAATCAACTCATTCATATTATAAATTATAACCGAAATTAAAAAAAAAAGAATACAATCCTTCACATAATTCTTCATCAATTATTTATATAGTAGTTCAAATAAATCAATTGATAGCATATGCATATTTTACCGTTTAATTAAAAAACCATCTTAGGATAGGATGAAATTGTTTTGAAAATATCCTTCTAAAGAAAAAAAATCCTTATAGTTTCCTTATTTTTTTCAAACATAGAATCTTCTTTTATTTTTCATTCCAGGTATCTAAGGTTATTCTGGAGCCAAATGAAGCTTTATATTATTCGTCACTTGTTGGAGACGACAACAAAATCAATTTTCTACGCGAAAGGATGTGTAAATTTTGTGTTGTTGAGCAAATCCGTATACGTTGGTTAGTATTAATTAGATTATTTGAATAATGCCGGGCGCTTAAAAATGGCTCTGGGCACATAGGCATCCAACAAACCTCATAGACTAAGAACCCACAGCAGATTTTGGGTGTGAGTGATAGCAAAAAAAGAAGTATAAGCATCAAAAGCTTCATTAAAGACTATTCAAAAAATCAAAGTCTTGCATCAGTCCACAACTGGGGCCTTTGCGAGAAACAGTGCATCGAAAAAATAATATGAATGCAACTTCGAGGATTATCGTATTATCCGAAATTGGTTTTCACTCCTCATTAGATAAGCTCCTCGGATCACATATCACGGAATCTGACACCATTTGAGTGTATAGTTCGCTCTACCGGACCGTTTAAAAAATTCAAAATTCAAAGTGAAAAACGGTTTTTTTAAACAGTCTAGCAGGGCAAATTAAACACTCAAATGATCTCAGATTCCATGATATGCGAACCGCGGAGCTTATCTAGGGAGGGGTGAAAACCAATTTCGGCTAACACGATTATCCTTGAAGATGAATTCATATTTTTTTTTTTGTCGATGCACTGTTTCTCGCAAAGGCCCCAGTTGTGGACTGCAAGACTTTGATTTTTTGAAAAGCCTTTAATGAAGCTCTCGACGCCTATACTTCTTTTTTTTTGCTATTACTCACACCCAAAATCTGCTGTGGGCTCTCGGTCTATCATGTTTTCGACTCATTTCCTAAATAATTGTGAATTTAAATGGCTCCCCAAATTTGTTCACTATTTTCATTTATATCTTTTTTAATTTTTTTTTCAAGGTTGAAGAATGATTTTTGGCACCTCATTTGTGTAGTTTTATCCCACATATGGGGTGCCAAGATCCTAGATCCGATTTTTAGCCCTTATAGAGGTTCAAAGAATGGTTGATAAAAAAAAAAAAACTAGCATCCGTTACAGGTTGGCCCGTGAGCTTCAAGAGTTGATTGGTGTCCCAGTATTCGCTGACTTCATCATTTTTTCGATCTTGATTTGTTTTCTGTTTTATGAATTAGTAACTGGAGTAAGTCTTTGAATATTTTATTGTTTTTCTTATTTTTAATTTAAACCTTCTACATATCTTCAGAATCCCACGAAAATGGATTTTGTTTTCATGTGTTTGTATTTATTTGTAATGTCTTCGATACTCTGGCTTTATCATTGGCATGCAACCCTAATGAAGGAGAATGTAAGTTAATAACATTTAAGAACGTCTAGTTTTGCGGGCAAAAGGCTCTTCCAAACCAAAACGAAACATTCGGAACGCATGGAGATAAATGAGATCAACCTCACTGTGGCGTGATGCGAGTTCGTTACCAAATCAATAACAAAAGCGAAAGTTTCACTGTCGATTCTTAATCTATAAAAAAAAGTCGCATCCTACTACAATAATTTATTAATTTATTAATTTAAGTTGAAACAAATCAATACGTTTTTTTATTTTTGCTTACAGAGTCTAGAAATGGGGTTCGCTATTTACTCCTGTGACTGGTATAACTTTCCTGTAAAAGTTCAAAAAACAATCCAAATGGCTATGATAATTACAGCTCGCCCATTGGAAATCAAAGCTGTTCTGGTACCGCTAAGTTTAACAACATTCATAGATGTATGTTTACGATTTTGAATTTAGAAACAGTTACATACTTTTTCTTACAGATTATAAGAGCGGCTTACAGCTATTTCAGTCTTTTGAGGAAGACATCAAATTGAAAGCATATCAAGAAAGACCATCATTAACAACATATCTAATACTTTATAGATCTATTTATTCTCTTATTTAGTTCATGTTATAAAAATAATAGTTAAAACTGTGAAAGAGTACACACCCCCACTTGCACAGAATTTCAAAAAATAAAAGCCAAAAATCATCACCTAAATTAACGTCTATCTGTTTTGCCTGCTCCTCGCTTACCAGCGAACAAATGCTTGGGCATCTTGGTTCCAATGAAACGATCCGCTTCTCCCTTGAGACCGTTTCTCGTCACCTTCTTTGCAATATCGCGCTTAGCCATTATGTGCAGTTTCTTCTTCATAGCCGTATTCTTGACACCTTGGTGATCTCGTGGGGGCGCTCTCTTAAGTGCTTGACCAGTCGAACGGACAACCGCTGAAGATTCTTTGTCGAGCAGTATCTTTTTGCCAATTGAAGGTTTACCAACTTGAATTTGACCTCGTCGAATATCGACCACACTCTTTGTGAAGTTGGCATTTTCTGTGCCAGACATATCAACTCCAAGATTCTCCATGGTTTCACGAAGTTTGGTGACACTGCGATCACGGACCTTGGGTTGTTTGTTTCGTGGAATAACTGGTTTGTTCTTTCTACTCGACAGGCGTCTCTCATCTTGCAGGAGGAATCGTTTGCCACGGATCTGTTTGGCCATATCACGGATTTCTTTGAGTGTGTCGTCCATGGACATGTCTGGTGGATTGTAGAGTCCAGATTCTTCGCGAATACCTTCGGCACGCTCGAGTTCTTCCAGTTTTTCGAATATATCTGGATCGATGTAGTCGGCGATGTTATGACCTTGCCAGAATTCTGGAATGACATCGTAACGTTCCTCCTCGGGTATCGTTGAGTAGTTTTTCTTAAGATCAAGGGTATAGTCGTCACCCATTTCCTCTTCGATTTCTTTCTCGAGCTTGCGCTTAACTTTCTGTGCATTGCTCTCCAGGCGCTTAAGGGCTGCTTCAGGTATGCATGGTGGGCGTGTTTTTTCATCACGAGCCGCTGGAACTGCCAAATGCAGACGATTGAGAATGTTATCGACCTTTTTGGTGCGCATTTTCTGGTCAACACGGAACGACAATAGTCGCTCACAAGCTTCAATTTTGACTTCCATCACACCTTCTTCTTTGACAGTGGACATAAACATCACTGGAATATTCTTGTCTTCCTGCAATTTTGTGATAATTTGTCTGCGTTCTTCGTTCAATTCATCAAGCGTAAGTATATCGATCTTATTAATTGCAACAATCAATGGTTTATTCGTGAAAAGGGGTTTGATTCCTTCGAATAGCTTCACTTGCTCTTCTAACGAGTGCCCACATTGCTCTGAAATGTCCATAAAGTACAACACACATGCCCTCAAATGAGCTAGCGCTGTGATAGCCTGCATTTCAATGACATTACGTTCCTCCAGTGGATGATCTAGAATTCCAGGAGTATCAATCACCTGCCAACGTAGGTATTTGTAATCTGTGTGTCCGACATATAAACTTTTTGTTGTGAATGCGTATGGCTGCACTTCTACATCTGCACGAGTGATTTTGTTGATGAAACTTGACTTGCCAACATTGGGGAAGCCACAAATGATTATGGTTCTGTTGTAGGGATCGATTGTCGGCAAACGCGATAAATGCTGGCGGACCTGCTCCAAGTATGTCAAATTTGATGCTTGACGTTTCATAATTGTGGCCATGCGACCAAGTGCTGCTTTTTTCAACTGTTTGCAACGATAAAGTGAATCACCATACTTTAAAAGACGAACGTAATCTTTGGCAACACTGAAATTAAACAGAAAAAGGAGTTTTAGATGAAGGAGCAATTTGGGGCCAAAGTTTCAAAAGAAAGCAAAGATCATAGTTTACTCATATCGCGCTCAAGATATCTCATGGCACCCTGGGATACATTATGACAGACTTCGCGGTTAAAAACAAGATATGAAGCTAATGTAAGTTTTCTTTCAAGCTCTCTGTAAGACTAATTGGACTTTCTGATTGGGGTTACAATAAAAATGCTTCTGGATTCGATTCCAGAAACAAACCAGGAGCGTTCATACGTAGCGAATCGGTGGTCCGGATTGTTAATCGTAAAGAGTATAACCATCTCGACTAAATTTAAATTACCAAACTTCCAACAATCGTTATGGCATACAGGAGTTTGAGTAGTTAGACTAGTTTTGCAAGTCCTCAAGATAATACCAAAACAAATAATTCTACTCACTTGTCAATTAAATGCCTGGCAGTGTTCAATTGACCCAAAGCCAATTTGTAATGGTCCTTATCGTAGAGCACGTTCATTAAATCAGCATAGAATGGATGGACATCATCGAGCTTCGGGAAGTCCTGAATGATTTGCGATAGACGATCGTGAAAATTCTGCTGGGTGTATTTGACTTTGCGTGTGTAGAAAGCACGGATGCGGGATATTTTGTATCCTTTATGCACAACGGTGGGGGTTTTACGTTGTGTTTTCGATAGCATAATATCGATAAAGTCCTAAAAAAAGTAAACATAAATAATTATAAATAAATTTTATTTTTTGATTACGACGCAAATGCATATTGTTAGGTTAGGTTTGGGCATTTTTGTTATGGAAAAATATACTTCTATTACTATAATTGATTATTTACCTTTGCTGGCGGAACCACCATGATTTTTTTGAAATTATACAAACTCATTTTGTATTATTTATTAATTATTTTTCCGGAAAAATCAAGAAAAATAAAACGAATCAAAGGCACAATAAACACCACGAGGTGATGGCCGATTCGTAAAAGAGGTTGACGTTTGGTTGAATGACGGATACGTCAAGTTGACAGCGAATCAGCGAGCTGCGATGCTGCTATGGAAAAATTAATAGAGGTTTTAGCGACATCTGTGAGTGCGTAGCATACTATCCTAGTTTTTAGTACACTGGGGGTGTTCAATGAAACTTATCTGGGGGTCAATTCTCGATCTGTGAAACTGTGAAATGAAAACAAAGTTATCATTTCAGTTTTCACAGGGTTTTATCATTTTATCACTTCACAAACACGTGCAAGGCGATTCCCGAACTCGTTATGAAAAACAGCTGTCGTACTAAAAAGTACTAACATGAAACATGCTACCACTTGCTCATAGAAAAAGATGATTGTGACGTCATAGAAAGACCAAGATGGCGACTTGGGTGTTTCAAACGAGTACAATTTGTTTGTGCTTATCATTTTTCTTTTCATAGGTTTTCACAGAATGAAATGATTGTGATAAACGAATTATCATATGAAAACATTTTGGCATTTGTTTTCATTTTTTCACAGTTCGAGAATCGCATTTGGCGTGAAGGCGTTTTCATATTTGTGCGGATTAATAACATTTGTGTTTTTCCGTGTTTATTTTTGTTGTTTCTTTGATTACAACATGGCTGCTTGTGATTTTTATTGTATTTGCATTTATTCCAATTTTTTTTAATTTGTCCAACTGTCAATTAATATTTTTCCGCTTCGTTTTCGTGAGCATTCCGTTGTCTTGTTTGGTACCAACAAATTTCATTTCTTATCAGCAGCGTACTTGATGGCCTTATGAATAAATAAAAATTCAAGATTAAGCCTGGTAGCTGGTACGCTGCTGATGCGAAACGAAAAATCCCATACAAAAATGATACAACGAAATCATAAACTAAAAATTTAGTTCTACTTTCGTTCTGCAGTACACTGTTCGATGAGCGAAATTGATAATTGTAGCAGATTATTTGGAGATGTCTACACTCTTTTTTCGCACTCAATTAATTTATACCCAGACCATTTATTGTGTGCGAAAAAATGACATTTGTGCTTTTTCGTGTTTATTTTTGTTGTTTCTTTCATTACCGCATGGCAGCTTGTGATTTTTTTGCATTTGCATTTGTTTTAATTTTTTGAATTTGTGCAACTGTCAATGAATATTTTTCCGCTTCGTTTTCGTAAGCATTTCGTTGTCTTGTTGGAGACCAACTAAAAATTTCGTTTCGCATCAGCAGGCGTTTTCCTTTGGAGGTGGCGAAGTACTTGCAAGTACTTTGCCAGCTTTTTTCAATGGAACACATCAAACTGCTTTCCCATGTAAAATGTATCTACTCGCGCATGAGAGCATGTGCAGTTGGTAGTACTAGATTAGGGTTTTCATCTACTCGTAAGTACTTCACCACCTCCAAAGGAAAACGGCTAGCAGCGTACTAGGCTAAACTAAGGCGCCAGTTATAGCTATAATTGAAACTCATCATTGAAAATTTTAATGACTGAGTTTGAGAGGTTTAGAAACCAAAAAGATTTATTTTTTTGATCGACAAATAGGGCTCAAGACCTAATTAATATTTCTAGTAAAAAAAAATCAAATAGGTCCAACTTTCCACAAAAAATTTAAAATAAAAGACTTTTCTTGTTTCAATGATTGAACTCCCTTACCAATGATCATTGAAAAATTAAAAGTCAATTTTTGTGGAAAGTTGGGCCTATTTGATTTTTTTTTTGGCAAGAAATATTAATTAAGTCTTGAGTTTTGATCGTCCATCAAAATAATAAATGATTTTGCCTCCTAAACGTCTCAAAATCAATCATTAAAATTTCCAATGATGTTATTCAATGATAGCTATAACTGGCGCCTAACTCAAGAAAGTAGGTACATTAAACGAGTAATTAATGTCGTTTTCGATTGGATTTTCTGACTATTCCACTCTTTTTTTATTGTTGTCATATTTACACGCACACTACTGAATCACGCCATATTATTAAATGCATATCTTCAAGCATACATCACTTTTGACAATTGTAGTACGACGAAAATCTATATATGGTATGTGTGTGTTTCAAATCTACTCCATCTTGAAATCGGTACACATATTAAAGGTACACATATTAAAGGTAATATCATTAGAGTTTTGATTTTTGTTTCTTCTGCGCATATATCAAAATTTGTGTCAAATGTCAGTAGTTGTTGTTGTTGTTTTTGCGTGTATTTAAGTCCTCACGCTCCCAGCCATTTTTATTTCTGACAATTTCAATTTTAATTTGTTGTTGTTTTTACGTGTGTTTTCTTCCTCACGCTCACAGCCATTTTTTATTTTCGACTGACAACCTGCGCAGTATAATACCTTAGATTTGTTTACTGTGCCTTTAATATGTGTACTGTGACTCAATCCTATCTTTTATCTCAAGTTTTACAAAAGTAAAAGTTAGAGCGTTCCTAACTTTTACTTAAGCAGAAAAGTGAAACACAACTACATCTAACCCTGAGGCCACACGAGCAAGTACTTGCAAGCAAGTTGGCTACATACACTGCCTGTCAAATTCGTAATTTGCATTCCACTTGCCTCCCACTTGCTTTCCACTTGCTTGTCTCCAGTAGCGTAGCTACCGCGGTATCAGCCGTATCAATGATACGGGGCCCCCGAGATATAGGGGCCCCGAGATTAGAGTACTTGACGTGTGTAAAAAATTTTTCATTGAGATACATTCATTCGATTCACAATTTTTATAATAGGTATATGGAATAAAATAAAAGAATATATTATAATTTTTTTTAATTATAATTTTATTACTTTAAAAATTTAAAATAACAGTCACAACTTATAATTTTTGTAATTTGGCGACGCGTTTCGAATTTAAAATTTCATCTTCAGACGTAAATTTTTTAAGGTGTTTTTCTTTCTTTCTGAAAAAAAAGAAAAACACCTAAAAAAATTTGCGCCTGAAGATGAAATTTACGAGAATATCGTGCAGAACGTGAATCCACGTTGAGCTTGTGGTAGCTTCTCAATAAAGAGAAATTACTTCTTTGAATTCCAAAATATGACTGGTATTTATTTATTTTTCAAGCACTATCCACACTAAAAATATAAACAAACTTAATAAATTATTCTAGGAATGATTTACAAATTGTTCTTAAACTAAGTGAAATATTGTTATTTTTTAAACTAAGTGAAATATAGATATTATTTAAAGTAAATTAATGGATCGCCACAAGCTCGTCACTTTGACAATTTATTCCTTACCTTAACTCGCCCAAGCAGGAAACTTAGATCTACTTCAGGGTGAGTTCAGGGCAACCCTAGGTGAAAAAAACACAGAATTGGCTGGTCAGGGTGAGTTGAGGATTTTCAAAAAAAAGCCTTGGGGTGACCCCGGGGCTCAACGGACAAACCTAATTTACATATTTTTTTAAATGTACCTATACCTATTACCGATTTTGTTTACATGTGTGTTTTCGATAGTTTTCCTTCCTGTGTAGTTATCTATCTCTATGTAAGTCCTACCAACTAATGGAACCACAACTGCAAAGTGCAACCACTTTTTTCTTATCGGACCACGCATGTGTACCAGTAGCCCAGGAGAATGAGACGGAAAAATCGTAAAATTAGAAAATAATTCTTATAAAACTGAATTGATTATATTAAACGCAACCGCAGCTGTAACATGCAACCACTTTATTTTTCTTATTGGAAAACGCACCAGTAGCCCGGGAAAATAAGACGAAGCTTCGTTTTAACGTCTTACCATACCTTCATGGCCAGTTAAGTGGGAAAAACTTATTAATATTAAATTTATCAATGGACAGTCAGCTATATCGAAAAAGGGTGTGGGCTGTGGCTTTGTTTTCTAATAACTGATTCCAATTTCATTGAACATCGAAATGACGAAATAATGACCTATTAAATAAAGTCGCTTTAAGCTTATGGTTAGTCTCAAAGATAAAGCGTTTCAAAATTTGCCTTTTGATTTACTACCGTAAAGAGATACAAAAAATGTTTGTAAATATCTATAAAACCGTTAAATAACAAAATTATTATTAATTAGATTGTTGAAATTTTTGTGAGCTCAGCTCACCCAAAAAAATGTTAAGCTCACCCAAAAAGTTTTAAGATTTTGCATATTTCTAACTTGAGACAAAAACAAAATATTTCCTTGCTTCAAAATTAAATTTTAAATTTGCGCCAACACTAACATTTTAAATAATTACTTCATTCGTTGCATCGGAAATAACCTTAATGCAGAGGTATGGAAAGAGCTCTGTTATGGATTACATTATTGAAAAAATTTGTTTGCTGGGATTTTTTTTCAAATTATCAGGAACAGAGGAATTATATCTCCAAATGTTGAATGCAGCAGATGACAGAATGCTGTTGAATATGTGTCAGCCTGAAAGCCACAGAGTATTAGAAGTCGATGTTAACGATAGTGCGAATCAATTTTGTATCGTCACTCTAGGAGAAAGAAATTTTGACTATTAAATTGAAGTTTCAATATTGAAGCGTTTTTTTTTTTAATATTGGCTTCGTGATCTCAGCAAAAATGTCTGCTTATCAAAAAATCAACAGATATAGAAGAAAACTTCAAATGCTCATTTATATTAAAAGTATTTTTTCGACAACTTATCCCTGGTAGTTTTTGAGACTGTGTGATGATGATCGCTGCATTAGATGGCAGCACATCTATAAAACGAATAATTATTTCAGCACTTCGCGAATAGAACTATAAGATGGTTTTCATCATCAGTAGCCAATCAGACGCTTTGTAGTCCTTATTTTCTTGGATTCTAAAAGGCACGATTGAATTTATAAGACACAGATAATATTTTGGTTACATTTACCGAAAAACCCAAAGAGAAAGAGCCCAACTTATTCAACTTTTTCAAATACTTTGCTTTCATTTTTTTTTTGAATGCAAATTTTTTCAAATCAGATACAGGTCTTATAATTTTGTTAAAAAATGTCAGCTCACCCTAAACTACCTTGAGCTCACCCATACGTTTGATCCTGGCTACGGCCGTGATTGTCTACCAAAGATTCTTTTATAATAACTCTCAATTATTGTACTAATCAGTCTTAGAAATATCAAAGCTGTTAGCTAAATTACAATTTTTTGGTGAATTGCAAATTCGAAAACGATAAATGAATAGAAAATAAAGGCGGAATGTTTAGACAAATGAAAATAAATTGAACTTGTTATTATTTTTCATTAATTAATTTCATAAAGTTTTGTGCTTCCACAATTAAATATTTAAAGTAAAGATGAAATTTTTTCCAGAAGCTCAGTATGAGAATTATTCAATGTTTTCTTACAATTGAATGCGGAGAATCTTGTCCCACCAAATCATTCCGCCTCCGCCAAATTGACATTGAACGCTCATCAGTGAGATCTTATTTAGTGAGTTTGACCTAATATGAAAAGCTCAAATTTAAGGAGGATAAATATTTACGATTTTTCAGCACAACCAGGAAATACATATATGTCTTAAAATAATATTATAGATTCTTAAAAGTATTCCGAGATATTTTAATAAAAAAATGGGTGTCTCACTTGTCACAAGGGTTACCCTGCGTATAATGTTTCTGAAGACTGATGTGACAGATTGCAGTGAAGAGCGTTCATTGTCCCGTATTAAAAAACAGATAAATTATTACGCTCCAGGATAAGGGTAGAACAATCGGACAGCTAAGCACGTCCCTTATTTTGGCTAAATCAAATAATTTTGATATTTAAATTTGAATTTTATTTATTTAAAAATGCGCAATATTAATGCGAATTTCATTTTAAAAATTGAAAGAACAATCCATTTGAGCTACAAAACTCATTTATGCATACAAAATTAGTATATAAAAAGCTACAATTTTGTGCACTAAAATAATCATAATTTTCGTATTTTCAGCTCGGTAACTTCATTCTTGTTTAGCAGAAACTTAAATATTCAGAAACTTTAGAGCTGCAAAATCGGAGTGTGCAGAGCAAGTTAGCATTTAATTTTCTTCAAATTCATATGACGAAAACAAATTTATATTCGTACCTATTATATTTTAAATTTTAAACGTAAACTTCAGACTTATTTTAACGGAAACTTTAATACTTAATAAGAAAATTCACGTTGAAAATATACCTATGGTTTGCGCAAAAAATATGCATTGAGTAGGTACTAGTTAGGCTACAAATTCAGATATCAAAATTGTTTTATTCCACCGAAAAGTGTCCACCGAAATAAAGGACGTCAGTTAAGCCATCTCTTTAAATCCTTAATTCTTACTAAGCAGAATCGGTCAATTATAACTGCTATTGATGAATGTTTCAGTTATTTTTCGTGCCGTCAAAAATATTAAAGTTCTGTTTGTTATCTTTTGACTTTTTGATGGGGCGCCAAATCTTATTGGCCCGGGGCGCCAAATCTTTAAATACGCCACTGGGGATATCGGTACGATCATGGCATCCCCAAACATGGACTTAAGATTTTTTAATAGCCTTCTTTCAGATGCATTATGTACATGTATGTAGGTACCTACATACATACATACATGTAAGCATCAGCACTTCCACATATATTTTCATTCCACAAAAAATTCTATATTTATACTGTAGGTATATCATACCGACAATTATTCTTAAAAAATATTAATAGTACCTATTGTAACTTGCTTTCAACTTTTTAAAGTGTCACTTTATAATAACGACCATTGACAAACAACGAAATAAATTTTCTGCCGTTCAAATTTGCTGACAGAACATGCAATCTTTTAAGGTCTTTTTTTATTGTATAAATACTATGATAATGTATTTCTTTTCAATATTCTCAATTTCAATTATGCAGTTGAAGAAATCATTTACTTACTCCCTGATTTACATAGTTCTATGTGAAAGTTACTGCATCCAAGAACCTAATAGAAAATTTCATTTAATTAAACGTTGTCAGCGATCTAAGCTGAATATGGTTGAACTCGAAAATGTTGTTTCATTGGATGAATGCTTTAAGGTAGCTGAGCGAGCTAAGGCCCTTGCTTTGAATTATTCATCTCTTCGTGGCATGAAATCCAATTTATTTGAACAAAATGAGGATATTAGTAAGTATCTACCTATAAATATGTACCTACATCCTACAACTACAAACATAAGAGACTTTAAAGTACCTAAATATTTTCATTTGGATTATGCTATTTAAATTAAAATTTATTTATGCTTTGAGTTTAACAACTTTTTCATTATAACTATTTTTATATAGACTCGAGATTCAGTTTTCGACGACGAAACAAGAGGAGACACTTTTTTGAGCAACCAGAGGAATTTTTCAATTGCCACGCCCTACAATGTCCTGAGAGTTCAGCATTTACAACAATGGTCAATGACAGTCGTTATGATTATTACAGTTTGTATGGAAGCCCTCCAGGTTTGTAAAACATTCTATTCAGTCATATTCATAGTACCTAAATTGGTTACATTCATTTATTTTATGCTATTCAAGCTCCCAACAATTTCATTTGTGCCCCAGAAATTGGAATATTTCATTTAAATTTATCAGAAGAAAAATACGAAAATGCTTATAAGCTTTGTCAAAATACCACCAATGGAACTTTAGCTCATGTTGCTTCGGAAAAACGAACAAATATCCTTTCTAAGCTATTACAAGAATCTGATTTTAAAAATACAACATTAAAGCTGGCTTATGTTGGTTTAAATTTCACCAACAAACAAAATGGAATATTCAAAACAACTGAAAATGAAGACCTGAGTTGTTTTCTATACACAGCTTGGGCTGCAGGACATCCTAAAATTAAGTATAGTTATTAATTATATAAATTAAGTGGATTTAGGTTGATTTTATGTATATTTTGTGTTTATTTTAAGGGGCAACTTTTCAAACTCAAGCTGTGTAGCCATAACTAGGGACATTACATGGATGACAATTGATTGTGATCAAAAACTTCCGTATATTTGTGGAATATATACTGGACCTTTAAATAGATCCCTGTTTTTGGATGCTTGTGATTTATTTTTAAATAATTAGTTTTAAAGGTGTTCATATCTTCGTATTTTAATTTTCACAATATTAAATAAAGGAGAAGGTCCTACAATATGTACATACTTTAATTGTAAATTTTTGTTTTTAGTTGCTGAATTCAATCATTAACGGCCATATTTATTTGATTTTCTTAGAGTTAAATCAGAGTTAGTTAATCCTGCAAATAAGTTAAGTCTGACTTTACTTAGAAACCGGTTTTCAGTGGATGATTGACTTTAACTTTCAAAAATCTATTGAAATTTATGTGCGACTCTATGGAATGGAAATCTACCTTTCACTATATCGCAATTGAGATCGCACTTCAATTTCAAAAGATTTTTGACACGTTTCTGCCAGAAATATTTTTTTAGTTAAATGCGAATAAATGTGTTTAAGAAATTCCCAGTGCAAATATCAAAATTTTCCTTCTAACTTTTCGAAAGATTGAATAAAATGACCATATCTACAATTTAAAAAAGAAAATATGCCTAATATTGGTTTAAATTGTAAAATTAAGAATTTTTATATTTTTTACGTGACCAACAAGATACTTCTGAGAACTGTCAAATGGTTATTTGCAATCAGAGAATATGAAATAAAGAAGTCAATCCTCAGCTGTCAATTTGATTTGCCTACAAGCTGGAGGCGAACAGCTGATGTATTAGATTGGCAAAGTATTAGTGAAAAGCAGTGCAAAACGCACACATAGAATCAACTAGTCATTCAGCACTGGTCTTGTTGTTGTTGCAATTCACATCTATTTTTTCGACACGAAATGAAATTACAAATACAACAATGTAAACAAATGGGTTTTGGGGGGTGAAACGTACGAAGGATTGGCTTCTTTATTTGATATTCTCTGTTTGCAATCTCCAACATCAGAACGCATTCCACACATCAACGAATGAAAAATTCGATCGAGTTTAGCCTCACGTTTTGTTAGCACTCATTTTACTGGTTTATATTTTTTGACAATTCGCATCTGCCGGCGACCAAGCAAATGACTCATGTGAAAGAAAGTCAAAATTCGTGACCACTCGCAATTCTCAGTTCGCTATTCGCAGCATATGCGCAAGGCAATTTAGTCCAAAATTAGCTCACCAGTTAAGGTGAGTTAACTCAAACTCAAGATCTTAATAAACTGAGAAGACCATATTTCAAAAGTTAGCTGAAAAGTGGGCAGTGAAATAGTAACAGTGTCTCAATAGTTCTCAATAATTGGAAGTATTTAATCAAATCAAATGTCACTTATGTAAGACAGGGTTAAGACAACCGGTTCCGTTGTCTAATAACATACATTTTAGGCAACTGTCAAAGAGGTTTATTTACAACTTTTTTAAGATGGAAGGATGTCTCCCGACTACATGTGATCGACTACCTGGTAAGTGAGGGTCTTGGTTGGGGTGAACACTAAACAGTATCTTCTTGTCATACTTTAGACAGCCTTCCAACTGAAAAAAGTTATAAACAAACCATTTTGACAGTAGTCACCTAAAAGTTGTCTAATTAGACAACAGAATCAGTTGTCTAAGCCCTGAGTAAATTGACATATTTGAGTAAATATTTCAAACTTTTAACCCTCCAGTAGGCGCGTGGTCTACGGTCGTAGACCACCATTTTTTAAAATGCTGCCACTCTCAGAAAAATATTTTTTTTGCTGAAAATGTTGATCAAAGCGAACACGACACTCAGTCTGAGCAGGAGTGGTCTGAAGCAGACGAAGATAGCTCCCAAGAAGGGGTAAGTGAAATATATTATCTTGGAAAGGACAAGACAACGAAATGGAAAAAAACCAGACCCAATCTTCAGACAAGAGTTAGATCAGAAAATATAATAAAACTCCTTCCTGGAACTAAAGGCGACGGTCGTTACGCCAGCACTGAAATTGAATGTCTCAGATTGTTCATAAATGAAAGCGTCATCAGAATCATTACAAGCTGTACTAACATATTTATTGAAAAAAACAGAAATGAATATCAGAGACATCGGGATGCAAGAAATACGAATGAAACAGAGATTTGTGCAGTCATTGGAATTCTCTATTTGATTGGAACATTTAAAAGTTCCAGAAAAAACACACACAAAATATGGAATAATGCAAGAGGAAACGGAATCGAAGCTTGTTATCTCGCAATGAGCGAAAAGAGATTTCGTTTCCTTTTGTGGAGTTTGCGATTTGACGACTATCGAACAAGATCTGAAAGAAGAGAAATCGACAAATTAGCGCCAATAAGGGAACTGTTCGAAATTTTTTTGAATAACTTTCAAAATAATTTTATTCCCAGTGAGTATCTTACAGTTTACGAACAATTGCTAGCCTTTAGAGGCCGATGTGGGTCTAAGCAGTACATACCTAGCAAGCCAGCAAAATATGGTATTAAAACTTTTGCTTTGGTTGATGCAAAAACTTTCTACACTTTAAATCTTGAGCCATATGTTGGCACTCAACCTGACGGACCATACAAATTCAAAAACAATGGCGAAGATGTTACTCTGAGAATGGTAAAACCAGCTGAAGGAACTAAAAGGAATATAACAGGAGACAACTGGTTCACCTGCCTTTCACTTGTCAACAAGCTGAAGAATAAAAAACTAACATACACTGGAACCATTCGCAAAAATAGACGTGAAGTTCCTTCAGAATTTTTACCTAAGAAGAATAGAGAAGAATACTCGTCAATTTTTGGATTTCAAGAAAGCTGCACTATAGTATCCTACTGCCAAAAGAAGAACAGATCAGTAGTATTGTTGTCGTCAATGCACCACGATGATGCAATTAACGCAGATACTGGAGATCAAAAGAAACCAGAGATTATAACAGATTATAATCATACAAAAATTGGTGTGGATATGGTTGACCAACTATGCCAAAACTATGATGTTTCAAGGAATACTCGCCGATGGCCAATGGTTATATTCTATGATCTACTCAATATTTCTGGTATAAATTCGCTTTGTGTATATAAGGCAAACAATCCTGAAAAGGTTATAAAACGTAGCAATTTTATAGAAGAGTTTGCCTGGGAACTGATCCGGCCTCAAATTGAAGTAAGGTCAAGAATTCAGCAGCTGCCAAGGGTAATGCGACAAAGAGCTCTTGCGCTTTTAGGGATCGACGCAGTTATTCAACCCCCAATCCCTGCCACATCGGGAAGCTACGTTGGACGTTGTGCAATCTGTCCACGCAGCAAAAATAAGTCATCTAGAGTTAGGTGCGCAAAATGCGGGAAATTTGCGTGTAGGGACCACTTAAAAAGTCTTTGCACAGATTGTGATTTTTAAATTATTTTTTTTATTGTTTTTTAACGTACGAATTTATTTATTTTTATATTAACTTAACTCTTTCGTTTGTTTTTTTGTGAAAGAACAAAAAATTTGATCGCCAAAAAAATGGATTTGTGAAGTCTTATAACTTTTTTGTTTAAGGAGTAATGTTCCTTTTTAATAACTAAGCAGTAAGTTTTGTTATTTTTGTAATGTAAACAATGTTATTTTTTGTTATTTTGTTATTTAAAGTATTTTTTTTTTTAAATAAAAAATTAATACAAAAAATCTTAAGAAAGTGAGTTATTTTTGTTAACGATTTTTTTTTTCAGTGTATCAATAAATGTTTAATTGAAAGTGACGAATATGAAAAACAATATATTCTTCTATAGCCTGATCTTAATTTGGATACTAAAAACGCATTGTCAAATACTTTTTTTGGTAAAATAAAATGGTCTACAGTCGTAGACCACGCGCCCACTCGTGTCTCATTTAACCACGCGCCTACTGGAGGGTTAAGAACTATAGAGGCACTGTCTAACTAGTCTTGTCTCTGTAATGCTAGGTTTCTACTTGTCTTTTACCAAATGACGAAAGATGCATTTTGGCGTCATTTCCCAAAATTTCAAGAAGTAGAAGTAGGCACTCCAAAATAAGTTGTCTTGAACTGAAAAAAAAATGTTTGTTAATGAAAGACAACAAATTTGAAAGACAAGTGGAAATATGTAGGTATCTGAATTGACAGATGAAATGTCACTTTGTCTTAACTGACAACAAAATTTTCTTGCAACGTGTTTCTTTGTCAATGCAAGACACTAATTTGGCAGCTATCAACTTCAATTTGTCAAAAGTGAAGAATTGAAGAATAAAAAAAATAAGACTGTAAAATGTGGAACCACCATAAGCTCTATCCATTTCAGAGGATGATAATGCATTCCTGACAATACAAAAATAAAAACAATTAGAAAATGAACTCTGAATTGGACAATGGAAATTAATCAAAGTCGCCGATAGAAAAGGTACCAAAATTCGATAATATTTGGGAATCAAACCACAAATTCTATAAAAATGACAAAAATAATAACCCTGTTCCTTGGTCCCAAACAGTTTCAGACCGCCAGATTTGGTGCGGACCAGTACAATTTTTCAAATGTGGAACGGGTTCGCACTAAATCTGGCGGTTTCAAACTGTTTGAAACTCGGGAAGGAATGCTAATAATTCTCCACACCAATTACTCGTATACACACATTTCATTGAAGATGACTGATAGCTGTCAAAATTTTCATAATAAGTGTCAGTTCATAAGAGACGAAGCATTTGGAAATATGCAGAGCTATCAATGAATTGACAAAGGCGCTTGTCAAAATTTTTTTGTCTTTGACGCTGTTCACATTGGACTAAATTTTTTTTGACGTTTCAGGAATCACGTATCACTTGAATGAACGCTAAAAATATAATAAATATGTAGGATGTGCCTACTCATTATCCCTAATCCGTACGCCAATTTTCAATCATATCATCCCATCATCTTCTGTTAATCCTTGGTACCGTTGAAGCATTCGATAGCTAAATATCCGTCAGCGAGGAAAAGCGTATCGACAGAGAGAAGATAGAACGATCACGACCACGCAACGGCTACGACATCGCGACGCATCGACCCTTTCTATTAACTTTTGTTCTTTTATTTGCTAAACTTAAACTATAAATTGATTACTGTTTTTGAATTACCTTTTACTTAAATATATGTATATAATCTATAAATTGTTTATTCTAAACTTTGTGAAATAAAACATTTAAATCAGTTTTAACTGAACACACAAGTCTTTTGTCGGCGCACCCCTCCCACAAATATATAAATAAAATATACCTAAATTATAAAATTGAAGTAGAAAAAAGAACAATATTTTTAAATATTTTTTTATTAATTAATTATTTTATTTAAGCACCACATCATAAAATAATAACCTCACATATTACAATCAGTTTATTATTTTTACAAAATTATTTCAATCACATGATCCCATAATTACGGGTAAGGGTTCAACTGCGAGTTATAAAATTATCAATTAAAAATTCATCAAAATTGCAAAGCTCCAGAAATCCATTTTATTTATTTAAACAAATTAATTAATTAAATTAATATTTTATTTAAGAAAATCAAAATTTTCAAAAATGATTTTGTGAAGCAGTGCAAAACTTGATTGAATTTATATTGTTTATTTGACTTTTTATTTATTTAGATGTGATTTATTTTCTTATTATTCTAATGGTTTGTTTTTAGAAACATAATAGTTATTGTATTATAAAAAATATTTTTTATTTAAATGTTCAAAAAGAAATAGTTAAATCAAGTTTAAAAGAATTTAACTATTTTACATAATAATAATGACTTAAGCGGACGGATGTGTTCAAAGGGTCTTGATTTTAGATATAATTAAATATTTTATTTATTTAAATAGAAATAATTAAATAGTTAATAATATTATGACAAGATTGAAAAAAAGTATCCTAAGCATAAAAAATAAAAATATAAACGTAAATCGTAAAGAATAAGAATAATGGATTAACTTTGGCAAAAAAGTATCCTAAATTTAATACACATATAATTAGAAGTTCTCAAGGGAAGAAATTAAAAAAATAGGTCACAGAAAAAAGTTAAGTTAAAAAACAAAAAATAATCAGAAGATACAGAACAACCCATCACCGTGAGTGGATGTAATTAATTAACCATTTAAGTACTATGGGAGAAATTAAGGAATAATTAATTGTTAAATTCCAGAGATTTGCAAGATCCAACTGTCTCACATTTTCTTATAACATCTCTGTGATATTAGTAGGCAATGTATTTATTGCCTAGTAATATCTACAATTTGAGTCTTAAAACTATATTTTGATAGGGTATTGTATTTTTCATCATTTTTGTGGGTTGTTTTTTTTTTTTTACAAATAAAATATATCGATACTTAAGTGTAAAAGTTAAACTTTTAAAGTGTATATCCAGGACTTTGTTTTTGTTTGATGTTGTTGTTCTACATGTACGTTCGTTGTTTCAGTTGAGATATAATTTTGGAATATCCATTTTAAGCTTAAAGCAGATTTTTAGGATTTCATGTTCTTAGTATGCACCAAATTGCGTTTAAAAAATTTTGAAAATCAGGTAAATTTGTTTAAATACCTACAACCTATTAATTCGTTTCAGAAAACAAAAAAATTGAAAACCTTAAATACTACTGGTGACTATTTAACTGCTATGGCTGAAGGCTGTATTCGTATATGGTCCACTGTAAATAGAGCTGCCTGAATTTGAGACAGTCTTTGTTCTTCGACGGGCCATGATGCAAAGCACAGCAGCCACCACAGCCAACATTAAGACGAGACCAGCGATTGCTATTGCAATAGCAAACGTTCGTTGTGATACACAAAGGGCGTCATCAAGGGTCTTAAAGTAAAAAATAAAAAACATATATGTGTTGGGGTTAAAAAAAGTTTTAGATTCGTTTACCTTCTCCTTAAAGACAGAATCATCATCACTTTCTGACACATCGACGTTCTCATTAACATAAAGTCCTGAATACACTTCGATTGTTGCAGGAAGACCTTCGTCATCTTTTCCGTTTGCCTGTCGTTTCGGTCGCTTGGCATTCTCTCCACAGGCAGGTGCCTAAGTCAAGAATAAAAAATATTTTTTTTTTGTTTCAGTAAGAATTCCACAAGAATTCTTTCAATATTTACCTTTCGACAGTCTGGGTCCTCGACTGCACACAATCTCACATTGCACTGATAGTATACGGATGCTGTGTAAGGGAACTTGTGTGCTGGGAATGTAACGTTGGCCGCCAACCTGTCACCAGAATACTTGAACTGACCCATTATCTCGTTGTCCATTGGACAGCTAAATAAACAAGAAAAGAACATTCACATGTTGTTGTTGTCTCGATGTGCAAACAGTAAATACATTCGATGAAAAAAAACAAACAACATACCCATCTTCGCCGACAAGGCGCTGTTCACCCCAACCAAGACCGTCACGTACCAGACAATCGGTCACATGCAGTCCATAGACATCCTGTTTGTCAATGTTGATAACTATCGTCAAGGGGTCACCAATCTTCACATTCTCAGCAATGTGCTTCTCTTCGTTGTAGATCTTCATATGGCAACCGGGCATTGGAAGTTCGTTTATGGTATTCTCATCATCATCATCGATGTTATCCTCGATCGGTATGGATGAATCACTGAATTTATCCAATGATCGTCCGTAATCACGACGATCTCCGGTTCGTCGGTATGCTTCGGGTTCATCTTCATCACTTCGCAATGGTTGAGGATTTTCGGCATATTTCGAGATGGAAGCTGATGTGCGCCATTTATTGTTAGTAGCAGCATCGCGACTCTTGTAACGGCAACGTACATGATATCCACGTCCCAAATCTGTGACCAGTTTCAAATGGGGTTGTAGGACAATTGTATTGAAGAATTCAATTCCACCATCGTCCTGGAAGATTGAGAAAATAAAAATTGTTAGTTATAATTTTTTGGAGATTTTATTTAAATTATTAAGCCTACATGGTTTAGCCTTATCGAAAGATTTACCGGCTTTGAAGTTTTCTTATACTCTATGAGACATGATAGTTTGAATTTTAAACGCGATATAAATCCAAAAGGATTTACATAGGTATTATAATTATTTAACTATTGAATTATCAAATAAACTTATAGGTAGGAAAATAATATGGGTGTCAGAAGTGGGATATGAAGAAATTCTGTATGTCAAGTGCGATGGGTGTGTTTCGAAAAAAAAAACGCACAGCATATACCTACTGTTTCAGAGTGTTGCAACAATTCTTTCACCATCTTCAAATCTCACTTCTGACAGCAAATGATTTCTGTCATGCTGCAGTCGATCATTCAAGAAAACAGCACTGAACTATTGGCAATATAAGTAACAAAGGAATAGGAGTGAAACAAGGAAACTTAAGAATATGGTTGTTTCATAGTTTGTCAACGAGGAGCTTCCATATTGAAAGCTCATTAACTATGCTAAATCTGCGCATTAAGAATTAAAGAATCAAATTGTTGGTTTGCCTGTTCTGGTCAAATCAATGTCACAAATTTGATTTTTTTTTAATTTGATTTTGATTTTTTTCGACTCCCACTGTCTACTAAACTCCTAGTTTCGTGGTAAAGTCCAAATTAACACCTGAAACATACTTTTAAGGTACGTATCTATTTGAGAGTAAAAAGAATTCGAGAAACTCTCAAGCAGTTCTCGATAGTAAAGCTCGTAAGTGTACACAGTTATGAAAAAAGCTTACAGAAGGGTAGGCAGCTACTAAAGTTTGTGTTTCTTGTATTTGGGTGATGTTGCAGTTGGGGTAGGAAATGTTCATACACCTGGTTTTTTGAATATTCGTCTAAATTGCAAGGGATTTCTTCAAGTGTGGTTTTATTTTTTGAGTAAACTCATCAACTGAAGATGAAATGTTGAAGTTATCAATTTTTTTTTATTTGTTCGATATTCAAAGGGCGATATCCATCAACTCGAACATCGATTCCAATAGACATTTTGACAACTGATATTTACTGAAGACGAACATCGGAAGCTTCTCTATCGTGTTCTTCATCCAGGTTTTGAAGGGAGATCAGGGTGCACAGTGACCGGAGAATTATACATTTTGACTGATTTTATTTCAATACTATTCGGCCAACTGCTGGTTACTACTGGTTTTCCAATAAGGACGGGTCGATGTTGACAGGCTATCGTCAGCGCCGTTTCTAGCCCTTTGAGCACTTCTGCAAGCACAAAGCATTTTTTACGTTTTCGAAAACGCCCACGACTTTTAAACAATCGGCTTTTAAAATATCGACTTTTAAAATCTCAATTCATAAAATGCCGATCACAGTCGAAATTTTGATGAAATTTTGTCTCTTTCGAAACCGCTGGACCGATTTTTATGAAATTTTGTTTGAATATTTGGTAGGTATGAGAATAGGGGTTAAAGTATTTTTCACCATCCTATCCCCAATAACAGCCGAGTAATATGCATAATTTCAAATTTAACACTATAGTGTGTAAAAAAAAATAAAATAATAAATATGTGAAATGACAAATTGAAGCTTATTTAAAATTAAGACATAAGAAATTTATTTTAGATCTATGAGCTTTCAGCAACATTGTTCTGCAATATAAATTATCAAAAAATTGAAAGTGAAATACCTTTTAAATTTTAAACTGAATGTGTGCTGTTGTTGTGTGTCGCATAGCTCTGTTCCGGTTACCTCAAGTACGACGACAGTGGGCACAATTTATTCGCTGTTGAGGATATATTCCACTTGGATATCAGTCAAATACGTTAAGATTTGACTGTGTTTACGTTCAGAATAAAAAGTTAAAGTGACGTGACACTTTACGTCAATAGGTTTGTTGCGGTAAAATTTACTACAACAAGTTTCAACAACCTATTTTCTTTTCCTTTCTCCATGCCTAGCCTTTCCTTTTTCAGTTGCAGCTCCAAAATGCTTGTAGAGTCAGTAGATACCTGGCGTCCATCAGCCAGAGACCTACTCTTAAAGTATTTTGGAAATGCAACAAACACAGGTCTTCGTTTTTTAAGTTGTGTGACGTTAAGTCCACACGTACGATCCATAATACACTGTGTGGCGGGCGGTCCACAGAATAACCTAAATGTGTGAGACAGGTAGTCCACACGTACAACTGCGAATTTATTGTGTGACGGGTGGTCCCCATTTACAAAAATAACATGTCGGTGTGCGACAGCTGGTCCACACAAACGATGTGTTGAAGATATGACAGGTGGTTCACATCTATCACAAACAATTCTCATCGTGTGACAGATGGTCCACCAGTTCATTGAGTGTACACGGGATTTAAAAACATGACGGATTTGACCCATGTTCAACGACATGTGTGACACCAAGTTCACACCACCCTAAATTTAGTATGGTGTAATGCCCAACCTAAAGTGTCTCAAACACAAAAGTTAAAATCACTTTGCGACGTATGTCTCTATTCCCAAGTCATCGGATCTTATCTCGTCATTTTAGTTGGGAAATGATAGTGATTCCATCTGGAAAGGTGTTTTCCCCTTACTTCGTAGTCTGGGCCGGTCTGGGCAGGGGACTTTGTTCGTGGTTTTACATAATTTTTCGCTTTTCTTTTATACCAATTGAATTTGACGGAGAAGGGCTGAACTCGTCAACTGAGCCACTGTTGGTGTTCATTTCACCAACATGAAAGAGATCGCATGCGTGGCTGGGTTCGACAACGGCGAAAAAGCAGGGTGTCACAGTTAGACCATGACAGAATACCTCCACGAACTAAGATCAGAGTAGGAGCCTATATGGTCGTGGCAATTTGGAAGAGCCAAGTCCACCATCTTGTTCACACTTTTGGATTTTATTAGAAAACGTTTAGTGATGTTTTTTGAAAAAGACAAAAAGAGCGAAATATTATAATCGATGTTCATTCTGCCGAATTTAAAAAAAGGAGTATTGTTTAGAAATTCCCAGCTTGGGGAATTTTAAAAGAAGATAGGGGAGCTTTCTTCAGTGAGGAGGAAAGTATTTTTCCAGAGGCGAACATATCTGTGTAGGAGAGACTTAGCCAGGTGGGCAAGACTCGAGGAGATAGGATCCGTTGCAAAAGAAAAGCTAAGCTAAAAGCTAAAAAAATTTTGTAGGGTGGTGGATTAAAATGGAACTATTGCAAAGATCTATCTTTACAAATAACATACATGTAGGTTTCTCCATAATTTAGGAGAAGGATTTGAAATCCCATAAAAATGTCATTATAGAATTTTTTCATTTTGGGGGTCACAAAACAAAAAATTGGTGTTTTGAATGTTCCTAGGTATTAGCAGCTATTTTTTTTTTGCATTTGATAACATGATGGTTCAGTTTTAGATATGTACCTGCTAAAAATCAGACTAGGGAAGACCAGGGAACATTAACCTTTTTTAAGTTTAGCTTTTAATATGGCTGACAAAAATTTACCAATTTTAAAAATTCGTTTATAAATTTTTTGTCAACAAAAATATGTAATTTTTTTCATCTAAATTTCTTGTTTGTACGCCTAACAGGGAAAAAAAAACAAAAAAATTAAAACGATTAGTTTAAGTTAGAAAATATTCTTTTAAATATGCTCATTTCCTAGCATAAAAAACAAGATTCTTGACACTTAAAATTCAAAAGCTCATGAAAATTATTCCAATTTTGCAAACATTATATAAAGGTACGTAGGTACTACTGCAATATTTCTCAGACACAACAATGTCTGTTTCAGGGTAAATTCAACAGGAAAGACGCTTAAGTTCATGCATTGTTATTAAATACTAATGAGAAAATAAATAAACAAAAAAATTGGAATTTCCTCGTTTTCTATTCATTTTAGGCAGCAATAATAATAAAGAAGAATACACATTCAAATGTTTAATACAAGTTTCAAGATTTTCTAAAAGTATTGCAATTTTAAAATCACGTCTATATGGCTCTACGAAGTTTCACAAAAAAATAAACAGGCTATCAGATTCAAGGTCAGCTGTCTTAGTAAGCTCTTTAAAAAACTAATTTAGGATTTCCAGAGCACATAATCACCTCTACTGGCCAGGTTAAAATAAAAATGTATCTTCTTAAATAAGTTCGTATACTATTGCTGCAAGCCTTAAAACTTCTTCTTCAGGTCACACGTTTTATACAATTAAAATATAAGCAAACATCTCCAAATATACGTTTTGCATTCAATGTCTCAAATTAAAATTAGTGTGTTAGTAATTCAATTATAAGTCAGTTCAAGTTTGATGATCTAATAAAACCAAGGCTGTCGACTTTAAGCGACACTAAGCGAACTTGGAGTGTTTACAATTATTAAACGAACAAAGTATTATTATTTTAATGAGTCATTGTTTGTGGGAGTTATAAATTCCAAATATAGTTTAGTTGACTTTTAAAAGCAGATGTATTCTTTATTTAATTTATGGAAGGACAACTTAAAAGAACAAAAATAAATACTATTTAGGTCAAGAATATAATTAACAGTAATTTGCATTTTAACGGAACTATGCATGTTTGAATATTCAAGAGAATACAATACAAACAAATTGTTGTAGATAAGTTTTGAATAAATTTCTAAAATTATAATTTTCTTAGAACCCATCTAATCTGTCACCATTCACATCTGGATAGAAAAACAAAATATAAATTCTCTTTTAAGAAATACAAATAGAAGTTAGCACTATGATGGCATACTTATTTGGATTATACTACTGTAAGAGTGAGAACAAACCTAACCTAAAGAATGGGCTCAACTCCTGTAAGGTAGATGGTTAACATCGTGCAACCGTTGATTGTTGTTCTGGAATCATACGCATTCATACACACACAAACACATAAAATATTTCGCGATTAAATCACAATGTCAGTTACAATTAATCAAGTGAACCTACTCTCTGTGATGAGAATAACGTTTCTTGAATGTAAGTTATTCTCTTGCACATACCAACCGGCTGCAGTTAAAAGAATATTGAAGAAAAAGTTACTGTGGAAATTCTTCTACATAAACATATAGTATGAAAGAGCATTGTTTTCTGTAGCAGGCAGAAAGACCGCAAACCAACCGTACTTCTTCACCTTAAACTACGCATTGAATGCCAACACAGATATATTATTGGAGACGTGATTGAATTTTTAAATGAAAAAAAAAATAAAACTGAAAATGCTAATATCGTGTGTTGATAACCATGTTGTTTTCAAGGGGGATTCATTGGAAGCTCTTTGTAGAAAAGAAAGATGAAAACAAAGGGACAGAAAAAAACGGAAACTATAAACGACGAGTGGAAGTAGTCATATTGTCATTTTCAATTCTTTTCTGATTTCTGGGCTTTAAACTTCGAATAATATTGATAAGGCCAATCAAGTCA
This sequence comes from Dasysyrphus tricinctus, assembly GCA_963921185.1. Classification (NCBI taxonomy): domain Eukaryota; kingdom Metazoa; phylum Arthropoda; class Insecta; order Diptera; family Syrphidae; genus Dasysyrphus; species Dasysyrphus tricinctus. The sequence goes on from OY992531.1 coordinate 55,590,919, forward strand.
CTCAAACAAAAGAGCTGTCGTTAGAACTTTTTTTTTTTAATTTTTCATAGATTTAATCAAAAAGATGCAATTTTGAACTTCTGAACAGAAGACCTGTTATCAGAATATAATTTTATTTTTCATAGCTTAAATGAAAAAGGTGGAATTTCGAACTTTTGAGCTGAAAAGCTGTCATCATGACCTTATTTTAATTTTCATAGGTTCAATCAAATAGAGATCTTACTTCTAAAGCAATTAAATTCAGATAAAGGAATTATAAATAATACTAGTTCTATTTAAACGGAAAATTCACAGGTGGATAGAAGATTAATTGCATTTCAACAAAACTATTTGCAAACTATGACGTGTGCATTGAATTATTATTCTACGTTCACATACTTTGTCATCGCGAAAACTTCTTACACCCACAAATAAAATGTGCAAGGTGCATTTGCATAGCTTAGTATAAAGACGTTAACAAAGTACCTACATACGTCCGGTTGTATGGTTATGTAATTAATTTATAAGAATTACTTCGATGACATTTTCAATAGAATTATCTATTATTAATGAATTATTATGCAGAAGATGTCTTTAGGTTGTTTGCAGTTTTCAAATTGAATTTATGATAAAGTCAAATGCGTTATAGATAAAAGAAAAAAATCGATTGTGTTTGAAGTTTTCAGAAAATATTAATTAATTCGAAAGAGTTTCTGTTTAAAAAAAATATATTCTACGAAAATAAAAATATAAACATGCGTAGTAGGAGCAAAAATAAGTGTGTTTAATAAATCTGAATTTACTGACAAGAAAAACAAAAAATGGTAGGAGCATTTTATTTTCAAAAAATTTTGTATATCGTCGATTTTAGTTCAAAGCTTCATAAGTGTAAGTTAGCAATGCCAAGGTAACCGCGTGGTATCCGCAAGGTATGCAAAAGGTATCCACGAGGTATCCACGTTGTATCCACGTATGATATCCGCAAGGTATCCGCGAGGTATTTGCAAAGTATTCGCGAGGTATTTGCGAGGTATCCACGAGAAATCCGCAAAGTACCCGCGATGTATCTGCGAGTTATCCACGAGGTATCCGTAAGGTATCCATGACGTATCCGCGTGGTATCTCCGAGGTATCCAGGAGGTATCCGCAAAGTATCCCCGTGGTATACGTGAGGTATCCATGTGGTGTCCACGAAGTATCACAAGGTAACCACGTGGCATCACGAGGTATCCACGTGGTATCCCCGAGGTATCTGCGTGGTATCCACGAGGTATCCACGAGATATCCACGTGGTATCCACGAGGTATCCGCCGGGTATTCACCTGGTATCCGCGCGGTATCCGTGAGGCATCCAAAAGGCATTCGCAAAGATATCCGCGAGTTATAAGCATGGTATCACGAGACATCCGCGAGGTATCCACCACAAGGTATTCGCAAGATATTTGCAGGGTACCCACGAGGTATCCGCATAATCTGTAAGAATTTTTCTTTTGCTACTGGAAAAATGCAAGATATCCGCGAGGTACCCAGGAGTAATCCGCGAGTTATACGTATGGTATCTGCGTGGTATCCGTGGGGTATTTAAAAGGTATTCGCAAAATATTATTATTAAATTAAATTAAATTGTTATCTTCAAGGTATCCACGTGGTATACGTGAGGTATTCAAGTGGTGTCCGTCCACGAGGTATCCACGTGATATCTACGTGTTATCCTCGTGGTATCCACGTGGGATCTGCGAGGTATCCACAAGGTATTCGCAAGATATTTGCGAGATACAGACGAGGTATCCGCATAATCTGTAAGATTCGAGTGAATTGGAGAAAAATTTTAAAATATTGAAACTACAACTACTAAAAATTTCAACTAACTGTAGAAAATTTTAAACTCACTCCTATGGAGTGAGTTACCTTACCCTGCGGGTAAGGGGCAAGAATATACCCGAGGTAGGCATGCCTGTCGTAAGAGGCGACTAAAATCCAAACTCCGTATACTGAGATTGATGTATACATAACTATGCAATGAGCAAAACAATAAGATATAGTACCCCAGGTGGCAGTCCAGGTTCACTGGAAAATCCACCCTCTTCGGAGGTCGGCTCTATGGATTCTGGGGAGAGCCAATTATTGCATTTAATAAATCCCTTCCTAAAAAGTGCAAGGGTATCTCGATCACCACCATCTAAATCGAGTATAAAACCATCCAAATTCGGGCAAAAGAGTCCACCCGTCACGCCAGCGCGCGCCAAAAAAGACTCAGATAAAACAGAAAATCTTGAAAAAGATAATAACGAACTTCGACGAAGACTTGATGAAGTAATGGAACTTTATCAAGAGCTAAAGAAAGAAGTCGATCTTCTTCGAAAAGAAAATGAGATGTTGAAAGGCAAAAATTCTCAAATAAACTCCAAAGCTAGCTTGCCAGAAGTCAATAATTCTAGATATGAAACAGACGAAGAAGAGCTAGCACGTGAAACGGAAAAGTCCTCAAAGAAAAGATTAAGTAAAAAGCGTAAAGCTGGCTCTTCACCTGAGGCAGCCTCGTCTTTTGAAATAATAGTTTCACCAAAACATGCGACAGTAAAAGAAAAACCTGTTAAGGAACGGCCCCCGCCACCGATAAATGTTATCGGTATTGAGGAGTATAACAAGTTGCAAACCATATTAAAGGCATTACTACCATCGGCTTTTAAAGTTATTTCGCTCAATAACAACAAATGGAAAGTATGTGTGAAAGACCCCGAAAGTTATCGCCTTCTGTCGCGAAAACTAAACGAAGAAAAAGTAGAGTGGTATACCTATGAAAATAAGTCGGAAAGACCCTTACGTGTTGTGGCGAGAGGCTTACACGCATCATGTTCAAAAGACGATATCATTAGTGATCTAAAAGAGCGCAAATTCAAAATCTTAGATGCAATTAACATCGTCAAAAGAGAGAAACAGACAAAAGAGGGTGAAACAAAAGTGGTACAGCGTGGTCTTCCACTATTTATACTTTCGTTCGATAAGACTGAAAAACTAGATGAAATTTATAAAATCAAAACAATTCTAAACATCGTAGTTAAGATCGAACCTCTAAGAAAGAGCACAAGGTTAGTCCCTCAGTGTAAACGCTGTCAAGAATTCAATCACACCCAAACTTATTGCAAAAAAGAGCCAAGGTGTGTAAAATGCGCCGGAAAGCATTTAACCGTTGACTGCATCGGAAAAAGTGAAAGTCCACCGACGTGCATTAATTGTAATGGAAATCACCCGGCAAACTATAGAGGCTGCGAAGTAGCTAAAGAATTACAAAAGCGGCGATCGAAATCTGCCAAAACACAAAGAAACCCACAAAGGCAAATAGAAACCGTAATTCCCAAGACTTCCAAATCTAGTAAAGCTCCAAAACCTAGTATCCGTAAGGAAAAGAAAACAGTGTCAATACCTTCGGAGAATATATCAAAGCAAGGAAATGCAGAAACATATGCCCAAATAGCGGCCAAAAATATACCCGCAAACAACGACACTGAAACAGACCCGGTTTCAAAAGTCTTTTCAATAATTCTGTCGAAACTTGAGGAACAATGTGACACAAATAAACTTATCTTTGATAGGTTAAGTAAGCTCGAAAATTGTTTTCGACCCAAATCTCTCTCAAAAAAATTATGATGGAAAAGTTTAAAATTCTTACGTGGAATGCCAACGGATTATGGCAAAAACTTGGAGAATTAGAGATGTATATGCAGGAAAATGATATCGACATATGCTTGATATCAGAAACGCATGCCAAAAATGAATCAAATCTTAAAATCCACGGGTTTCTTGACTACCACGCTGTTCATCCTTCAAATAAAGCAAGGGGTGGATCATCGTTATATATAAAAGAGTGCATTGAACACTCAATAGGCCTGAAAATAGAGGTAGAATCGATGCAATTGAGTAGTGTTCAAGTTAGAACTAAAAACATTCTTCTCAATGTCTCTTCGATATATTGCCCTCCGCGTTGCAAAATCGATAAGAGTGAATTTACGACATTGATAAAGTCGCTAAGCCCAAACTTAATTGTTGGTGGCGACTTTAATGCGAAGCACACCTTTTGGGCTTCAAGATGCATATCTCAAAAGGGTCGAATGCTCTATGAGGCAGGAATGGAAAATAATTGCGATTTTCATTCGACTGGAAAGCCAACTTACTGGCCAACTGATCCGTCAAAAATACCTGATTTAATCGATTTGTTTATGGTAAAAGGAATACCCTCCAACCGTATTGAAATTTCAGAAGGCCATGATCTGTTCTCTGATCATTCTGCAGTCATACTCACTATGAGCGAAAGCCTTGTCAAAATTGAAAAACCACCCAGGTTAACAAACGGTAAAACCAACTGGGAAGGATTTAAGAAAGATATCGAGGACAACGTTGAATTGAGGGTATCATTACAAACGCCTCTTGAGCTTGAAGACGCAGTAGATACCTTTGTTGATATAATACAAAAGGCAGCGTGGAATAACACACCTTATCAAAGGGTTACGCCGCGCTATAAAGATATAAAATATCCGCAGGAAATAAAAGACTTAATAAAAGATAAACGAAAAGCACGTAAGAAATGGCAGCGAACCCGTGCTCCTCAACACAAAGCTCATTTAAATCGCTTGTGTAATATGCTAAAAACAGCGATATCAGATTTCAAAAACCGTAAAGTTGAAAATTACCTTGAAAGCTTGTCAGCTGGGAAAGAATCCAACTACTCACTTTGGAAAGCTATAAAAACAACGAAAAAACCAAAGCTTCCAGTACCCCCGATTAAGAAAAGCCAAAACGAATGGGCTAAAAGTGACAAAGAGAAAGCGGCGGTATTCGCCGATTACCTGGAAGAAACATTTAAACCTTCCGATGGGCAAGCACTCAATGAAAATATTAATATGAGTTTTAGCTCAAGTGAAAATTACAGAACCAGAAATGCTACGCTTGCTGAATTGAACAGAGAAATAAAGAAGCAAAAGTCTAATAAAGCTCCGGGGTATGACTTAATAACAGCGGAAATATTAAAAATGCTTCCTAATAAAGGATTAATTAACCTCCTTTATATAATAAATGCCGCTCTAAGGCTAGAATATGTTCCAAGCCAATGGAAAGTTGCGGAAGTCATAATGGTTTTGAAACCTGGCAAACCATCTCACGAAAAGAATTCTTACAGACCGATTTCGCTTCTTCCAATAATATCGAAAGTTTTTGAAAGAATACTACTCCTGCGCCTGCAGCCTATAATAGAAGAGAAACGAGTAATACCTGAACATCAGTTCGGATTTAGAAGCAAGCATTCAACAATTGATCAAGTGCATAGAATAACTGACGTAATTGAGAGAGCTCTTGAAGAAAAGAAAATCTGTTCGACGGTCTTTTTGGATGTGTCGCAAGCGTTTGACAAGGTGTGGCACGAAGGCCTCAAATTCAAATTACGACAAGTTCTGCCTGAAGGACTTTATAAAATTCTTAACGAATATCTAGAAAACAGACTTTTTCGTGTAAGACACGGAAATGAATATTCTAATTTCAAAGAAATAGTGGCTGGGGTACCACAAGGTAGTGTTTTAGGTCCAGTTCTGTACCTTCTATTTACACGTGATATACCTCAAACAGAAGACACTTTCGTAGCAACGTTTGCTGATGATACTGCAATACTAGCAGTAGGCAAAACGATTAACGAAGCTACGATTAAATTACAAAATGCTCTTCATAATGTTAATGAGTGGACAAAAACATGGCGAATAGCGCTAAATGAACAAAAGTCAGTCCACGTGGACTTTACGTATAAAAAAATAAATAGATTGCCCGTCTTTCTTAATACCGGTCGTGTACCATTTGCGAATGAAGCAAAATATCTGGGAATGACTCTAGACGCGAAATTAAAATGGAAGCCGCACGTAAAAAAGAAATGCGAAGAATTAAAAAGTAAATTAAGAGATATGAACTGGCTACTCGGTAAATATTCCAAGCTTAGTATTGATAATAAGTTGATTTTATACAGGCAGGTACTTAAACCTGTCTGGACTTACGGTATACAACTCTGGGGTTGTACCTGCGATACAAATTTAAATAAATTACAAACGTTTGAAAATAAATTGCTTAGGTCATTTGTAAATGCACCATGGTATATAAGAAACGAAGATCTTCACAGGGATCTCGGGATTCCTACGGTTCGAGACGAAATTAAGAGTTTCGCGCGAAAACATAGAAATCGGCTATTAGATCACGCTAATCCAACGATTATTGACATTCTTGACGAGTCGAATTTAGTACGCCGTCTGCAAAGAACAAAACCTTCCGACTTGGTGCGGTGAACACAAAACCGCTTTAAAATCGCGGAATAAGCAGAAACTTTCACCGGAAAGTTACCTGCAACACGTTACTTAACTTCGTTAAAAATAAATTGGTAGATAAGTTTCAACTTAGTTGCAATCGGGAAGTGGAGGTGGTTTTAGTGTAGTAAGAATCTCACACTTCTATGAGCACGCGTTTTCCGGTCCTCATAGAGCCTGATGCAGGTTTTGCGCCTACCCACGGTCAAAAAAAAAAAAAAAAAAAAAAAAAAAAAAAAAAAAACCTATGGAATCACAGAAATATCCACAAAGATATGTATGTAAGTATTAGCAAAAAGAATAAGCAACTGTACTATTACAAACATTTTAAATGCTTCAATTACATATTTCGGATGATGGTTCATTAACTTTGTATGTTTTTTGGCTTTGAAATATCAAATAGATGTGGAAGCCTATCAAGTTAAATATAAGATGAATAAAATTAAAAAAAAAATCTATCTTGTAGAACTGTCCGTTACAGTCCACAAAATTTTATACATAAAATATTTAAATTTGAAGGTAATTTTGTATCGAAAGCTCTTTGATTCTATGTTGATAGAAAATCTCAGTAAAATTTAATGTGAAAATTTCTCATAGAATCGTATGAGGGCAAACAAAACAATTTTTATACATTCACCTTCTAAAGATGATTCACCTGTTTATAATCGTAATACCTACTACTACAACTACTAATACTACTTATACTTCTACTTCTACTGACCATAATGTATCGTGTTAATTTTTGTGTCTTCAACCAACCACGAAGAAAATAACGAATAACGTTATTTACCTACTGGCTTCTGAGAAAAGGTAAATTTAATAAAAAGTGACTTCCTGGCTCTAAATAGTTAAATAAATATAAAATTTTTCAAAAGGTTTGTTATTATCATGCACATTAATTATATTAACATTTCTTGCATGTGAAATGTGATAAAAAAGCAAACAACAAGTTTCTTATTCACTTCTATTTGAGAGAGAAAAAATGATGAACACCAAGAGTTATAATAATAACAATTGATAGGAAGATGAAACTCAAGACATTTTTTCATATGTAAAGTAAAAGAGTTTGTTGGCATCACGAACAACAAGTGACATTGGAGCTACAACAATGTACCTACATCAGAGCTCCCTCATTATCGTACACGCATCATCAACCATGAAATTTCCTTTATTGATTCATGGAAATTGTCAAGGTTATCGACTTTGCGTGTCCACCTACGACACGTATAGGTGGCATGAAGTTAAGAATGGAATTGTATACGTTTACGCAGTCATTGAGTATTGTTGTCTTGCCTTTTTCGGTTTAATATCCATGAATATGAATTGGTCGACTCGACTGCCCAAAATTGGTTGCACCTGGTGTAGCATGTCGATCATTATAATCATAATGTCTAGATATCGGATCGAAAAAGGGCTATTTGCTATAGTTTGAGAAATTAAGTTGCAGATAATAATACAGTCAATTTTTTTGATTGATTTTTATATCGATATAATTTCCTTCACATTACTCCTTAAAAATCTGACGGTTTCTAAACAATATTTTTAGCCGAAATATACACATATTATTAACAAAATCTTTTAAGTCATTTTCAAAAAGAAGAAGGCAATATTTCCCTTAATGTACCAGTGGCGAAATGACTATAAAGATTTTAATAAAATTTTGTCGTCCACTCTATTTCTTAGAAAGACATTTTTTCCAAGAACCATAGTGAAGGGTAGCTTCCAAAACATGTTTTTTTTTTATTTCGGATTTTTCGTTATAGGATGGACCGATTTCCATTTACTAACTAATTAATTTCAGGTAGCGCAAACTTGAGAGTTGGCCAGGGAGAGTTAAGTTTCTATGCTTGATATTCCAACTTTTTGAAAGTCACTTGCAAGTGGTTCAATATCGGAGATAAGTTCTCAGAATTCCAACACAGTTCGTATTCTGCAAGTATAGCTTTCCCAGAGTCAACATATGGAAACAAATACGTTCCTTATTTTGGCGGACACTTTTTGGAATAATCTAATAGTTTGGATATCTGAATTTGTAGCTAATTAAATGCTAATTTTTAATTGATTTATATTAAAATTTTCGCTCAAATAAGACTGAAGTTAGCGGAAAATCATAATTTTGTTAATATACAAAATTGCAGCTTTTCGAATGCTAGTTTAATGTGCCAAAATTATTTTTTTATTTTGTATGAACATATTCTTATTTGCAGTTCAAGTTTAAAAAACGGCTTGAATGTGGAGCTTTTCGAATTAGTTTCTGCTGCACAAAATAAAAATTTGTAGTTCTTATAGTTTTTTATATTCAACTCAAAATTAAGCCTTTTGAATCTTAAAAAAGAGAAAATCAAGCAATTTGAAGAATCTTCTAACTAGATTAACATCACACAACGATATTGTAGCTCGCTTAGTTTTCTTTGCGTTCAAAATCTCGCTAAAATAAGACAAAATTAAAAATAAAATTAGCTTTAACTTTTTTATGTCAGAATTTTTAGCTTTTTGAATGCTAATTTGTTATGCAAAAATAATTTTGATCGTCAAAAATGCGCATTTCCAGTCTGCTAAAATGAGACTGCAGTTGGAAGAATAAATCTAAAAAATGATAATTTTTAATTTTCTTTGGCAGAATTTGTAGCTATGATGATATGTTGTGCCAACTAAAAATTGTAGCTCAACCTTTTTTATATATGTACCTACATGACGCTAACTAAAGTTAAAAATCAATAAGCCTCTATAAAATCTAAAAAAAAAATAAGAGAAAATCGAAACTGTATTTTGTTGCCACAAGAGGAAGCTTAAATTGTGGTAAATATGTAAAATATTTGAGTTTTCTCGTTTTTTAGATTTGAGGTTCTTATGACAAATTAAGCAAAAGAGAAATTTCAAGCAGTCTTATAACTGTAACCATTCTTTGCCATGAAAATATCCTGTATGCCCCAGAGCATGACGCTTAAGCCCCGATGCAAATACATCTAACTGATGAGCTAAATTTGTCTACCTGGGCGAAACGCATTTGGACTTTAGTTCACAAAAATTTTAAATTTGAATTTCTATTCAAGAGTCCACAAAAACAAAAGCAAAAATAATTCTTTTTCAAATATTAACGGTTTTATTCTTCAAAAGAATGCAATTTCTGTGAATAGAGTCTTTAATGACTTCAATTAAAAGATTGCATTCATCGACTTCAAAATTTACAATAACCATTCATTTGATATTGAAATGCAATCAATTGAGTGCAATATTTTGGGAATACATGCATTCTTAGCATTCTGTGTAGATTTTTTGCATTCATTAGCGTTCTTTGCATTCATTTGGTTTCCTTGCACTTATTTGTACTCTTTGCATTTATATGTATTCTTTGCATTAATTTGCATTCTTTTTCTTTCTTTGCATTCATATAGAGTGCATATGAACTCAAAGAATGAAAACGAATGCTTTTGAAATGCGAAATTGCTGCAAAATAAATGGGGAAAATTATTGCAATCATTTCAATGTCAAATGAACGGTGATTGCAGTGCTAGAAGTTTGAGTTTCAAATTGAGGTCAAGGAATGCAATCTTTTGATTGAATTAAATAAATGAATTTTAATGACTGCATTAGCAAAAGATTGCATTCTTTTAAAATACTGGCAAACACATGTTCTTAATGGAATTTTTTTAATACACATACCTACAATAACTTTTCAGGAATATTTAAGAAAAGCTTTATTCCTTAAAATTCCAATGTTACGTCTAAAAGTGCTTAATAGAAGCTTATTTTATTGTTATTTTTCAATTTTGATGCACAACCTCAATGGAAATAATAAACAATTTAAGAAAATAGTTTGACCTACAAAAACTAAATTAATTGTAATTTGGGTTTTGGGTAGTACACAAAAACTAATAGAACCAAATCCATACAGCAAATAATACCTTATACAAAATTTAAAATTGACGCTTTTGAAATTATTTCCCCAAATTGAACATGACTTCCTGGACTATTAATTTTAAGTCCATAAAATGCATTCGTTTTAAATGTTTCTTTTTTGATCTGTGGAACATCTTGTTTGTCATTCATTCCATAAAAATCCATTATACTTATGAGGTGATGTCTCTGCATGACTAACAAAATGAAGTACAAATTTAACCACAATTGATTTTAGGTCAAGTTTAACTTAAACTATTAAAATGTAATGTGCTTGGAATAATATTTATAAATTAAAATAAACATGAATCTCAACATGCAACGATATTTATTTTGCGCTGTTATTAATTTACCGTGACCTTCATGGTCACCATTTGTTTATCTTTGCCATTTATAAGAATACTTCTAAAATGCTAGCCTTTGGTTGAATAATATAAGAAGATGTTATTTGCGTGTATCTATTTTGTATTTTATTTTTAAAATAATTTTATTTTTAAAATAGAAAAAAACGACTCTTTGATGAGCTGTCAAGCGAAACCGAGAAGTTTTTAATTAATGACTTTGCGTAGCCACGAAGGCGCACAGTGACCGCTGTATACATATAATAAGATTTCATAAATGGATTAAGAACTTTCAAAGGTCATTATAGAACCTATACATTATACAACCTTCACACATCAAGTAAATTTACCTGTTTGAGTTCTTAGCTCATCGTGGACTTTTGGCCATATGGACTTATGACTTTCACCAAAAAGTAGGCTATTTGTAAATTATATTGAACTCAAAATAAAACAAAATTAACTTGAAAAAATGCGTCTCTCCACAGTTGTGTAGTTCTGGCTTCATGTTAGTTTTTAATGAGACTTAACTTAAGTAGTAAACTCCAATTGATTTTACATTTATTGACTGTAAAGCCCAGTAACGATGGTGCCGGGAACTAAGTTCCCGAGAGCTATTAAATGCAAATGAAACTTTGCATACACCCAGCCTCAAAACCCCAAATTTTATAGTGTGTCTAAGCAGGGGGGTTGCATACCTCACTGTTTATTCACCGTAATGCATTGTCTTACATAAATACAGTGCTAGCACCCAACATTACGGCGAATAAACAGTGAGGTTTCTGTGGAGGAGGGCAGCCTGCCCCCGTGCAAGCCCCTTGCTCGGGCACACTATAGGATTTGGGGTAGGTTCGAGGCTGGGTGTATGCAAAGATTTCGCGTAGTTTTGCATTTTTTTCTCATAAAGAAGTGCACTACTTTCTCACCTTGCCTGTGGGAACTAAGTCCATTTCATTTAAGTGGATTTCGTTCCCATTTAATGAGAACAAAGTCCCTCGGTGGACTAAGTTGCCAGGGACTTAGTTCTCTGCACCAGTAATGACAGTGACAGAAAATAAAGTGCTTTCTCCATTTTTTTGAAAAGGGAACCATTGTTGTGATAAGGGGATGGAGTTTTACTACGCATTGTTTTGATACTGGGGTATTGACCTATAAAAATAATTATTTCACAAAGAGAGGCGGCCATTATAACAGTGCTTGAAGGAGCATCTTCAATTTTTTTGAAAAAAAAAAAAAAAAAAAAATACGTCGCTGTATATCGTTGTAAATGTATACATATGTATGAGTGAACCTACTAAGAGATGTTACATAAATTATAGTGTTTCAATATTTCTAACATTCTCTTCTTTCACACCTGAAATATACAGTACATGCTCTGATAGTTAAATATTGAAGTTCAAAAACCTTAGCTAACCTTCAACATTAGCCAATACCTGATAGCCATGAGTGCCCACAAGACAAAACCTATCATTAACTCGTGCATAGTCTCTTGAAACGAAGAAGTTATAAATAATTCACCACATCATTACAATGTGTTCATACTTCTTAAAGATCAACCAAACACCTTAGTGCGGGGAGGAAAGATTAATTACCTTCTAGCTTCAAATCTGAAGATCCCACACAATAGCAGATTCAACCTGTCGAAGAATCACCTGAGAATCGTCAATATTTATTAACATCAGAATATAGAAACTCCCCGCCTCCATGAGCAATTTTAAACTGGTATCTAATGGAAATGCCATTCGATGCGGTTGAATGATTAATATTATTATTTATACATACCCTCATTGCTGCATAGGTTTTTTTTTTGTATTTTATTTTTGTATTGGAAATTCTAGTCGAATGTTTTGGTGTCGATTTTCGCAATCGGCAGAGGAAAGATAAATCGAGCAAAACTATCTATCGGATCGTCAATGTGCAACACCTCTTCATCGCTCTCTGTCTCTCACCGCTGAATTACTCAATACAAAGTGCACAATCCTTTGGTTGATGCGTAATTCAATCTCATTGGTGTTTATTTCTTATTTTTAGAGGCACAATCTTACTCTACGCCAAGACTGTATGAACGATCAGGGTTGTCTTTAAAAATTAGAGGTGCATCACTTTATGTTCAGGTATGATATTTCTTATCAATTTTCTAACTTTTTGAAAGTTTTAATATATAGTTTTAATTTTGCTTAATTTGAAACATTCTAAACTGCGCTGATGCACAGACTGAAGGATATTTTTTTTTGGTTTTAATTAATCTGAAAACTGCTCCCCCTTCTCCTCATCCGTCAGGTCAGTTTTGAATGAAATGTTCGAAAATTCTGATTTCAGTACTAAAAATCGATCACGTTAGAGTGTTGCCATCATTTATCAAATGATCTATTTTAACCGAATGCTTTATTACTGGGAAAAGTGAGAAAATTTTGTTGAAAATTTACTTATTCTAACTCTTCACACTTAAAAATTAAATAATTTCTTCCAAAACATAAACAAAATAATTTTGGGAATTATGTACGACATTATTACATATAACTTTGGGAAATATTATTTGAAATTAAAAATTAATTTAAAAGAATTTAACATCTTTTGAAAAAGATGACCCAAGTGTGATGAGTTGAAAGTAAAAATAAAATGAGAAAGAACAAAAAGTAATAATTTACTTGTCAGACACTCATCACAACTTTTTGATCCCAATTTAAAATACTCTCTTCGACATCCCTGGTTTTGCGATCTCTGTGAATCTCTAGTGGTGCATAATGCATACATCATATCGAGTTTTTATCTGGAATTGCCTTTTTAGGAGAAAAGTGATGCTATAGCTGAGATTTGGGTGTGCAATCTTTTTGAAGCGAAGCTACCGACGACGACGATGACGCGCAAACAATCAGTATTACAAGTGGCGTAACGCATGTAATTGATGCGGTTTCAAGCAAAGTGTTTCAGGTGACAGCAGATTGTGCCTTAAACAAACTGAATTTCATTTTATGTGAAATAAAATTAAAATCGCATTTGAAGACTTCAATTATTCAAGGTTGAATAGAATCACGCAGACATCACACATACATAAATCAGAATAAAATGTAAAAACTCATTTTATAAATTTCAACATTTTAACAGAACCAAGATCATATGTAGATTTATTTGATTTCAAAATTATTCTGTTTAATATTTGATAAAATTAAAAATTTAGTTCTATTCCAAATAGGGATACCAAAAAAGTCTTTTGGTATCGGAAAGGAAGCCCAAACTATATCAGCTCAAAAGCATCCGAAACGATTCCGAGCGAATACCATACTTTTTAGACGGAAATATACCGAGGCTTTCAGTGTTCTTTGGTATCGGAAAAAAAAAATGGATTTTATAAATTTTATTATTAATAAATTATAACATACATTATATTATATGCAAACAATTCTTGTCATCGGTTTCCTGGAAACGGCTCTAATGATTTGGATGACATTTTCAGAGTTTGTTCTTTTTTATCAAAGGGAAGGTTTAGAAAATAGTTTTAGTAAGAACCGCCTACCGGCACACCCATTTTTCTCATGGTTTATTTCTCGTAAACTTGGTCCTTTTAAGCGAAGTATCTTTAGTGAAATCCACCCACTACGCCTATTTTTCTTATATCTTGGTTTCTCGAAAACGGCCCAAGGATTCTTGTTATAACTGTACCAAACATTTATACTTGCGATATAGGTACTATAGGCCAAGTTTTGGATTCGTGCAAAAAAAATTTCGAGATAACAATCAAACATGACATTACGATGATAGGGAACACGAAAAAAGTGGGTGGCACAATTCTGTCTGTCTGTCCGTACCTCAACCTACAGCCTAAACCACTGAAGCGATTTTCTTCAAATTTTGTACTTAAGTTTTTTTTGTAACTCTCCAGAGGGGAAATTAAAAATTTTTTTTAGCTCAAAAAATAACGGTACTTGCCATACAACCATTAAGAAAAAGCTTATTTATCTCAAAAACGGCTCCAACGATTTTGATAAAAAAAAAAATCAGTGTGTTATTGTATATATGGTGAACGAGGGCGGGTCAATAAAAGTCCCTGAAAATTTACACTTATCACCTTGCAGTCTCAAATCCAAAAATCAGGTTGTTGTAAAGGATATTTCAAATGAATGCCCTGAAATTTTTATTCAGATCTGCCAAATAGTTTTGTTGTTAGAGGTTTTAGTCAGAAGCAGTCGAAAAGTTAAATAAAAAATGGAAAAATCCGAGTTTCACATGCTGATAAAACACTATTTTTTGCGCAAGAAATCCACTACGGAAACAAAAAAAAAAGCTCCAAAAATATTATGGGGAATCTTCCCCATTTATTGGAACAATCCACAATTGGTTTATCCAATTTCTCTGCGGACACTCCAGCACAAATGACGCAGAACGCTCTGGTTGCTCGACTGAAGTTGCAACACCGGAAATGGTGGACAAAATCCATGGTCTACTTTTGGACGATCGGCGAGTGAAAGTGAGGGAACTTGAGGAGTCTACAGGTCTCATACGGCTCGGTAATTACAATTTTGCACAAATATTTAGATATGGGAAGCTTCCCGCAAGATGGCGGTCGCGTTTGCTCTCAATCGATAACAAACGAAACCGTTTAAACATTTCAAAAGAGTGTTTGGCTATCTTTAACCGGAACCCAAGTGAGTTTCTGCGCCGATTTGTGACTGTGGATGAAACATGGATTCATCACCAAAAGAAACCAAACAACAGTCTAAATTATGCACTTCTACAGTTGAATCCAAGCCAAAGAGAGCCAAAGCTGGATTATCGGCAAACAAGGTAATGACAGTATTTTGGGATGCGCAAGGTGTCATCCATATCGATTACATTGAGAAAGGAAAGACGATTACCGGTGCTTATTATACTGACCGGTTGGTGCGACTCGACACTGATTTAAGCAGAAAAAGACCCCATTTGGGAAGAGAAAAAGTTCTTTTTCATCAAGACAACGCTCCTGCGCATAAGTCGACAGTCACGATGGCAAAATTGCTTGATTTAAGGAACGCGTTAAACCCCCATCCCACTTATTCTCCGGATTTGGCCCCTGTGACTATTTTTTATTTTCCGATTTGAAGAAACGGCTCGGTGGAAAAAAAATTGGCTTGAATGCTGAGGATATTCAAGAAACAAGTGACTATTTTGGGGCTTTCGAAAAAAACCCTATTTTTTGGAGGGAATTAAAAAATTAGAAAAACGTTGGATGAAGAAGTGTATCCAGCTAAAAGGAGATTATGTCGAAAAATAAAAAGTTTTTTTTTCAGAAAAGATCGTTCCTTTTTTCAATTTTCAGGGAATTATTGGCCCGCCCTCGTACTTTGTGGCATGAACAAAAATTCCAAAAACTTTTATTAACGTTACCTGTTATTAACGGTTCTTTTAATTTTCTATTTTCTCTTTAACGGCCCAACCTATTTCAATGAATTTTGTATAAAAGCTCTTATAAAATGTCAATAATATTACATATAAAAATTTTGATAAAAAAAAATAATCATTGTTTTTTTTTGAAAATTCAATATTTTGAAAACGAGTTGATGATTTTTTTTGAAAATATTTCTTAAATATTCAAAACTGGCATTTTGATTTAAAAATATAACTAAAATGTTATGTATATACAACAATTTTTTATTTTTTTTTCATATATCGTCACCTGATTGCAAGAACTAGGTAACTCAATTTTATAAATTTTGGAGATAGCAACCTTTATAGAAGCCTAGCTACTGGAGGACGATAGAAAGTTTAATTTGTATGTTCCTGATGAATCTTCACAAATATCCTATATTTGTCAATGGTATAAAAAGATTGAACAAAAAATCTATAAAACTGTACAAAATAATACCGTTTTTGCCGATATATTATAAAAATAGAAAATTGAGTTACCTAGTTCTTGCAATCAGGGGACGATATGTATTCCTATTTTTTCAAATGGCTTTGAGCGCTTTGATATTTTGCTAGTTGTTTATACGATTTAAAGAACGATTTGAATGCTTATTTTATATTTTTCTATATATTTGTATATTTCTTATATATTTGTTCTATAATGACTTGTATATTATAAGAGTTCATAAGTTCCAAGCAACTTGAATATTAGAGCAAGTACATACATTACATATGTGCGATCCAGTCGTGCATTTAATATTGCTCTGCCTCTTAGACTATCTTGTGACAGATCATAATCGGGGCTTTACTCAGACATTGTGAAACAAGCCCTCAAAAATAATTATTTATAAATCTTAAATCTTTAAAAATGACAAGAGTTAGGTACCATCTACAAGAGCAAGAGGACATTATATTCAAGTCATGCATTTTTTCTTTTGAGACTGAAACCACACCAAAACTAGACAAAACCGACAACGTTATTAATACCGAGACGAGACCTTACTATACAAGACCGACACGAGACTGACTTATGCAAGACCGAGACTGGAAAAGATAAGATACTGTAACTTTTCGATTTTAACGATACTGAGACGATACTAGCAAAAGTATGGTTTGGTCAGTTCTAGTTCCAAAAAATGTGATCCGTTTACAAAAAGAAAAATAATAATTACTGTACAATTTTGGAAAAACGGGATCAAATCCTGGCTTATGCAAAAGTTTTTTTTTAAAGGGCTTGCTGCTGTGAGGAAGTGAAAAACATCTTAAGAGTATAACTGTCATGTAAAAGTGTGTATCATCTCAGCCGTTTGAAATTGGCAAAAAATTGTGTGTTTATTACGAGAAATACATATGCAATGCATATAAGTATTGTTTATATTTCAATTCAAAGAAGGTATAACAAGAGTAATATTTATTTTTATCTTGTCCTCATTCCACAATTATAATATTTTCACAATTGAATGAGCTTATCCATTCAGATTGATTCATTGCTTGGCATGTATAAATTATAAAAGTTAACAATAATATTTTGTATGATACCCTTGTACGAATAAAATAAACATTTGTTATACAAAATTTCAACATGTTCCCTAATTTCCAATTATGTATAACAGTCTGTTTGTAGTGATCTTAGTGATATAAGTATATAACATTAAAAAACAAGTACCGCCCCGCCTGTGATTATTATACAAAAAAAGGAACTTCAATTGTTGTATGGCTAAGCTCTAGGTAATGGTATTTTTTAACTCAATTTGTTTTGCCAAAGTGATAACTTGACTTCAAAACCAAACTCGAAAAAACCTTGAATCTATAATAAAGCATAACTGCAAAATAACGCACATGCTTAACAAAACGATTATTTTTTTTTTGTTAATTTTGTTCCATCAGCCCCTTTAAAAAGTCATCTGATGAATGGTTAGGTCTGTTGTTCTCTTCAGGTATGTATTGTATTTGTATTTGCTGATAAATTTTAGCTTACACTTCGTGTCTCTTGTATGAAACTCCTTTAGAGAAATGCTTTTTCACGACGTTCATTTGACTATGAAATACATTATGTTGTGACATACAAAAATCTGAAACCAAAACGTTGAAAGACTAATGGCCAATTTCATAAAAAAAACACTAAAATTGCATTTATCTAAACTCCTTCTAAATTTTATCAGACATTTAAAACTTTTCAGTTTCACCAATAGGCGTTTTTCTTTTTTAATTCAGAAAAGAGCTCTGAACAGAGTCCGAGGATGTCGAGCATGTTCTGAACATCATCTGAACAAGTATGCTCTGAGCACTCTGAACTATTTTTGAAACACACCTGAACTCAAGCTGTCAAATGCTATGTGTTCAGCATTTAACTCTGCCTGCTCAGTCATTTTATTCTGAGCTCATAGAGCGCGCTCTGAACAAACTCTGAACATGCTCAGAACGAAAAAAGAAACACAAATTTTTAGCCCTGAACGCTCAGAGCTAAAAAAGAAACACAACTTTTTGTTTGACAGTTCAGGCTCTGCTCTGAATTAAAAAAGAAAAACCCCTAATGTAGAATCGGGATATTTTCGGGATATTTTAATTTGATTGAGTTTGCTCACATCCCTGGATTAAAAAAAAGAGGTTGTCTCCCTCGCATATGCTAGGTGTATGAGAAGAATTGAAAAAGCATTATGAATGAGGGACAATTATTCTGACAGCAAAATATCAGCTGTTGTTGACTGGAATGGCTTAACAACTTAACAAAAAATACTTTTAAAATTTAATGATACAAAAACGAGCTTTTAGTTTATTAGGGAATTTAAAATATTCTTAAATACAAAAGCATTTGGTGAAATCAAAAAAAACCATTTAGAGGCTAAATGGCTTTTTAAATAATTACAAGCCTTTCGTGAAATTGGCCATAAGTGCAAGTGTATCATCTCAGCCCTTTGGAATCGGCAGAAAATTGTACATCTCTGCCAATAAACAACACAAACCATAAACACAGGGATGTTTGAGAGTTGTAAGTCACTATTGGCTCTGGTTCTTCACGAGCTGTGGCACTACGAAAAAATAAATGTTTGTTTTTTCAATAGTAAGACAAAGTCAAAAACAAAAAAAAAAACAAATATGAAGCATTGAATGAATAAAATATTTCGAAATATTAATATGTTTGAGTATTTCCAAAAACTACGAATTTCTAAAAATTTATCTGTCAAATCTCAAATAAAAAAATGTATTTAAATTCGTAGATATTCGTAGTTTTGGAGAGTACATCACGAACATACCTATGTTGACTATGATTTCCAAATTCATTAAAAATATATTATGTTGAAAAAGGGTCATTGCAAATTTAACTATGTCTTATTTCAACTCTTGGGTTTTTATTTTCCAGAGCTGTAAATATGTAGTCAAATATTTTTTTCCAAGCTATTTTTGATATAATTATTTTAAAATGTTTGTTAAATCTTTTTAGCCTATTGAATAGACCTTTTAAAAAGGAACAATTACGTGCAAGAGTTTTTATTATTGAATATGTTTGTTTGGCCCATAAGCATGCTTAAAACCGAAAATGCTACTAAATTCACCCATGCGTTTCTGAGAGAATGGTCACAGTGGCCACTTTTCAATATTTTTGGTATAACTCGAAAACTAAGCCGAATTTGACAATTTTACATGTAATACTATTTGTTCAAAATTAAATTTTCTATCGAAATGGATACTTTGGAAAATTTCTTAAAAATATTTAAGTAGGAAAAGTAAACAAAAACCAACATAACAAAAACGAAAAATCAAAGATTTTTAAATTTTTTTCTAAATTGTGCATAACTTTTTTCGGAGCAAAGATACGCTCAAGACATGCGTGAACAAAGTAAACTGGAGTCTTACGGCTTTAATATGACATGTTAAAGAAGCCATATTATTTGAAAATTGACAGAGATATAGCCATTCAAACTTTACCATTTCTTATCATTTTTCGCCGTTTTTGCCCGAAAGCCTTTTTTTTGTACTTAATGACAAATATAATGTTCCTAGCATCAAGTACCAAATCTTATGTTAATCGGACCAGCCGTTCGGTCTGTAGGTCTGAAAGCATTTAAAAACAGCTGAAAAACGAAATTGCGAACTTACATCCTTTTTATAAATCCTCTATAATTCTAATGACATAATATCATATCAAAATTTTGATTTTGAACATTTTTACGAAAGTGAAATTTGCCATATTGTACCGAAAAAGGGACTTTCGGGCCAAAACTGCGAAAAATTATAAGAAATGATAAGGTTTGAATAGGAATATCACTGTCAATTTTAAACAAATATTAATTTTTGAACATGCCATATTAAGGCATTTAGTCTCTACCTTATTTTGTCGGTGCATGACTTGACCCTATCTTTGCTTCAAAAAAAGTTATGAACAATTTATTAAAAAATTTAGATATCCTTGATTTTTTTATTTTTTTTTTTTAGGTTGGTTTTTGTTAACTTTTCCTGCTTACATTTTTTCGTAAAATTTTTTGAACTATCCATTCCAATAGAAAATTTAATTTTGAACAAAAAGTATTATAAGTAAAATTGTCAAATTCAGCTTTGTTTTCGAGTTATACCAAAAATACTAAAAAGTGGCCAGTGTGACCATTCTCTCAGAAACGCATGGGTGAATTTAGTAGCATTTTCAGCTTTAAACATGCTTATGGGTCAAACAAACATATTCAATAATAAAAACCCTTGCACGTAATTCTTCCTTTATACCCCTCATTTTCCGGTCTATTCAATAGGCTATTTAATTAATTTTGAATAACACATTTAAAAACACAAGCTTTAAATATATTTCGTAGATTGAGGCTTTTTATCGCAAGAAATGAGTGCATAACCAATTGATGCAGAGTGTATAATATATTCAAATGAAGAAGCATCAAACATTGATTTTCTGCAGAAATCTTCGGTACTGTTTCTTGGAACACACAATCCATTTATATCTCAGATGGGTATTTGCGCATTGCTCTTCGATGACGCCATAGAACAAGTTTAGCAAAAAAAAATATTTAAATAAATATTTTCTAAAAGGAAGATACAAAATGTAGACATAAAAATCAAAAAATAAGTACAGGACAGCCTGAACCTCAGCTCCGTGAAGTCCGACTAAAGCTACTAAATAAACAAACCTTGCTTGCGGCATGATTATTATGAGATCATCATAAAGTCGCCTCAGCAAATGAGTAAATAGTTGATGCCAACAGCTTCGTTAAACTTGCTAACTATTTTTTTTTTTTCAGAAATTGATAAATGATTATTTATATGCTTTGGCGGTGTGCATCTTTCACAAAATTAATTGCAAATTATTTTTGTTAGGCATAGGTACCTCTGTTGATTGTTGCTATAAAGATAATGATCATATTATAATTGCTAATGAAATACGCATTAAGATAGTGTACATACATTTTAAATGATGATTTAGGAAGCTCAAGTAGGTTTTAAGCAATCAAGTTTGTAATTATGTTTTTTTGCAGATCGAAGGTCAGTGTCAGTTTGTATCAGGTTTAGCTTCGGCACTTAGTGAAAATTATTTGAAAATATGTACATTGTACAATGTACCTTCACATGTTTAGAAGATGTTCGATTATTTTAAGAAACCTTCAATATATAGAAATGGTGAGTACCTATATGATTACGTAAAATCTATTTATAGATTACCTGGTGCATTATTAAGGCAATGAAGCATGATGATTCAAGTGATAGATGACACATTGATTGACACTAAACATATTACTGTATAGATATAGGTATCTATATAGGTATGGAATGAAAAGAACATAATTTTTTATTGCCTGTCGATGGTGATGTAATTAATCTCATTATTTAAGATTGACACTATTCTATAGGTACATAATTTATAGTTAAAACTTTTTTCCTTTTTTAGTTAATTTTTTCTTAGGTGGATTTAAACTCCAATATCCCTGAACGATCATTAAGTAGACCGGTTGACAGGGATCTCTGTTTTTCCTTTTTTTTTAAGGGTAGGAAGATCCTGGTTGATGCATTAACTAATTGTCCGCGGTGGCGAGAAAAGTGAATTTATTTGTTTAAAACCTTACTGCTTTTGTTCCGATAATTTCCGTTTAAAAGTTAGCGAAAAGGACTTTTGAAGACTAACAATGAACCACAAAAGCGAGCGAATACAACGACGAGAATTTTCAAGACAAAAAGTCAAAGAATTTCCCCTTACGGTTGTGATTGTAATACAATGTTTCAATTTTATTTCGTAGATCGTATTTATATGTTATCGATGTTATTTCAAAAGAGAGATTACATTATGTTTTAAATTTAATTTAAAGGCGAATTCAAAATGCATACAATTAAGGTGACTGGTATGATTTGCAAGCCATATTCAAATTTAAAAACTATTGTTTAAAAATAGGTACATTATGAAAGTTTCACTATTTAAATACAATTTTGGTGAAACATATTGTTTATATAGTAATTATTTATTTTTTTATTTATTTTTATTTGTACTTGTGTGTTAATGGAAATCCACACAAGAGCAGTGCATACTGCAAATTAAATGAACATCAATTTATATTGAATAATTTTGAATGAACAACAACAATCTGTGTGCACTACCTAGGCCTATATATTTGGTTGTAACGCACACAGTGTGTTTTCAAAGCTTATAATTGAAACCATCCTGTGAATGGAAAGGTATGCAGGGTCATTGAGTGGGGAGAAAACTCAAACATAATAAAAGGACAATGAAGTGTGATGGATTAAACAAAAAAATACATAACTGGCTCCCACGTACCTACTTGCTGCTATATGTTCAATATTTTAAAGAAGCATTGCAGTTATGAGATAAGAGTTTGAAAGCATGAAATTCGCTAAAAGAACTCCTTAAATAGTTTAAGGTAAAAGAAGAATGCTATCTGGATACTTGATAATACATATACCTATCAATGTATGAAAAAAAGATTTTAAAAATCGCTGAAGTAGTTTTTCAAAAAATCAATTTTGGGTTTGAAATTCTTAAAATATTTTTAAGGAAAATTTTGGTGTGGGTACCTAGAAAAAACAAAATTAAAAAAAAATTAACACCCGTTTTTCAGATATCAAATTTCCAAACAAAAATTTTTAAAACTTTTTTTTTTTAATTTTGTGCATACAAAAATTAATTCAAAACTGTTCAGCCGATAGTGAGAAAATTCCAAATCAAAAAACTGTTCTATGGGATGTAAAATTGTACATACATACATACATACATAGGTACAATGCGTGCCGCTTGCTTGAAGCCACTATTGCCGCAATCGTTTTTCTCGATTAAAACATGTGAAAAATATTATTCCTGGAAATAATTGATGCCTGTAATTAAGTATATGTACATATTGTCTAATAAAAAAGGATACATTTGAAGGAATGATTTGGAAAATGAACAGGAATTCCACAAGATAACTGAATGAACTGCTAAAAGGGGCCATGGTCACTTGATTGAGGCCATTGGAAATATTGCTTTGCAATATTTAATATCTTGCATTTTTTTATAACAAAAGCTTAAAATATTTGAGGTAGGGTTGAAATCTTGACTTAGTTATAAATTTTAAGTACAAATAGGCACAGGAAACTCTTCGACGGTATCAGATATAGGAACAGTAGATGATTTCAAAGAACTGGGAGTTCCAGGCCGTGAAATGCTAGGAAAATGGAAAGAAGTGATATTATTAATTATTGTTACCAATTATCTATGTAGCATAATAATTAACACTATGGTAAAAAATGAAAAGGACGCAGAAAAAAAGCAAAAAGTATAGTCAGTTCAGCAGAAAACTTCGAATTCCGCACTTTAATTGCCCAGAATATGGTCAAAAACTTGTGTCTTAGCCAGTGTTGTGACTGTTTAAGGTTTATTCAAACCAGTGATAATACCCAGCGTAAAAAGATGAAGAAAAAACAGTTCGACTGCAACAGTACAATACTAATTAATTATTGACAAAAAACATAATAAATAAATGTTTGAAAACAAAAAAAGTTAACATACGAGTATCGTTTTTTTTTCTAATCGTTGAGTAGTCTCAATCAAGTGTATACCATTTTTACTTGCAATATATATAAGTACTATAAGACAAGTTTTGGATTCATGCAAAAAAAAAAAAAAATAGATAACAATCAAACATGATATAACGATGATAGTGAGCACGAAAAAAGTGGGTGGCTACAATTCTGTCTATCTGTCTGTCTGTTCGTCTACAGCCTAAACGGCTCGATCGATTTTCTTCAAACTTGGTACATAGTGTTTTGTGGTGATTATTGATGATTTTTTCTTAGAACCAAAAATACTGCCATACAATTTTTTTTAGCAATTTTACATAATCGTATTTTTCTCAAAAACGGCTCGACAACTTTTCTTAAACAAAAATCAGAAAATTTATATAAGATTATTTTCTATAGTTTGCTCAAAATGGCATTGAAATAAAGACACTATTGAGTTTCTCCTGTAATAAGAGATTTGATTTTATTTGCCTTAAAAATACTATTTACAAAACTTTACCTGTAATAAGAGAAACGACATTAAATGTCTATTATTTACTATTGCCTTTACTCAAATTACAATTTATAGTTTTAGTAAATCTCAATTAAATTTTAAATTACAATTAATTAGGTAGGTATGTACTTTCTTTAATTCTTTTCCAGTTGACACATGGGCACATGTTATGATGACATTTTCATTATTCTCTTTATTGTGCTATTTCTTATCTAAAAGTTCAGGGGTGGTAACATCTTACATTTATTTTAGTAAAGGCTTTCTTTGGGTGGAAAACCATTTTTCAAAAATGGTTATTGATGGTACATCCAAAGAACCATTTTTTAAATTTTTCATTTTCTTCAAAACGATATGATCGGTTTCAATTATTTTTTTTATACAGAAGATTTCAAAAAATATAAATAGTTTTGTGTACCAAAATTTTTGAAAAAATATTTTTTGGTTTTTATATAATATTTCAAAATTTTTTGTTGGAAATTTTTTGAAACTCGATATTTAAGAGTTTTTCAGTATTTTCTAAAATATTTTTATAAACAAATTTACATTTATGAAAAAATAACGGTACCTTCCATACAAAAGTTAAAATACAGTATTGAAAAATATTTTTTTTGCTTAAAAACGACTCCAACGATTTTAATTAAACTTTTTTCATGTACTAAAATTAGTACGATCTATTACCAAAAATTATAAAATTTTACATTTAGGAACTATTAATAGTCCCTACCTGTCATAGAACGTATTTTTTATTTTGAATTTTTTCGATATCGGCTAAACGGATTTAAATGAATTCTTTTATATGCATTGCATTTAATATTGCATATCAAAAAAAAGTTTTTGGATTTTTAAAAAAAGTTTCAAATTTTTTTTTTGAAAATTCGATATCTCAAAAGCGGGTTGACAATTTTTCAAATTTTGGTTTTACATACATATAAATATATACTTGAGATTTGCATACCAAAATTTGATCTTAAGAATGTTTGTATAATTTTATATATAAAAATAATTTTTTTTTTTTAAAACCGCTCCAACGATTTTAAATTTTTTTTCCCATACAATCATATTCAATCAAGAATTAAGATGGCATTCTTTTTTTCACCTCAAACTATCAAAAGAGTTGTTTTAGCCAATTTAAATGTCGTATTTTATGCTTCTCTACATTTTGCTCTCATAATCTCCATGTTTTTATATACAATTTTCTTAAACCCGGAGTGTCTTGAACATAAGAGAAAGCACGTGCGACCCAGCCATGCATTTTATTTCAGTTCATTCATATAAATAAATAAATTGGGTGGCGCAACAGCTCGTGGAGAACCCGGGCCTAGTGACTTACAACTCTCAACCATCCTTGCGTTTGTGCGTGTTGTTGGCAGGAATGGAGGGGACCTACAGTTTTTTGTCGAATGCGAACGGCTAAATGAGCAGCACTTATTCATGACAAGTGTATTCTTGGTGGATTTGTTAGTTCCTCGCAAAAGGCAGTACCTCGAATAAAACATTTCTGTTTTTAGGTGGCACGGCTGTGAATCGAACCCTTATAATTATGCTCAATTTATTTATACATATTTCTTTGATTTTTCGATTTTTTTGTTGATTTTTGTTAACTTTTCCTATTCATTCATTTTGATAGAAAATTTTATTTCGAACAGAAAGTTTCAGGTTTTAAACTGTCGAATTCAGCTTAGTTTCCGAGTAATACCAAACATATTGGGGCATATTCATAGATGTTGGCTAAGCTTATGCTAAGAAAAACTGGAGTTCATCCTATGGGAATTTCATTAGAAAAACTCCAGTTTTTGCTAGAAACAGCTTAGAGAACATCTATGAATATGCCCCATTGAAAAGTGGCCAGTGTAACCATTCTCTCAGAAACGCAAGTGTGAACTCAGAAGCATTTTCAGTTTTAAAGCATATGCCCCAAACAAACAATTAATAACTATAGAGCCTTATTATTATAAAATCATAGGTGCTATTGAACTCTTATCTTTTATCAGCAGTGGTTAAAAACCAATGAGTGCAAAGCACTTAAAAACAAACAAAAAACCCAACACTCTACTTGAACATTTATGTTTGATTTATTTACTTTAAAATAAGTATGCTTTCCTTGTTTTGAGTAATTTAAACAACAATCTCAAGTAAAAAAAAATAAGCATGAAAGTCAAGGTCAATAATATATGATATGTTCGTCAAGAAATCAAAAGTGACGGAAAATATGATAAGGACAATCAAGTGTGATTTAATAAAAAATAAATAAACAATGATGATGTTAATTTCATTGGGTTATCTGAGCATTATAAATTTTTATTTAAGATGGAATTCCCAACAAAAGTACTGTAGAATGATAGATATAAAAATGTAAACGACTATAGATCGCATGAACTTGCTCTTGTGATTCAAAGACAAAATTAGACTAAATCAAACTTCATTAAGTATATTTTTTTTAAATACAAAATATAGAAGGAAAAAAAAAAGTACTGAAATAAATAATAATTCAAAGACATTCTCTCACCTATTTATAAACTTTGTTTAACTTTAGATAGTCGTCTAACTCCAAACAAAAAAGTTATTAAAAAACTTTGTTCACTGTTGTCCTAAAGTTGTCTAACATATACTTAAGCTCTAGCTTAATGTACAATGAATGCACAATGCACAGGCGCACAGACCAACAGACAGTATCATGTTGTCTGACTGAAACCTTTTAATTTTTTTTTCTAACGAAACCAATACTTGCCCTACAGAGGAAGTAAAAAAAGGCTTCTACGGCGTACAAGTATACATATGCCCTAAGTTGGGAAAATCCAAAGAAACGTATGGTAAAAACATGAAATATATAGTCAATGAAGGCTTTAAAAACAATCGGGAACAGCCTCTAGCTTTATCGAAAAAAATGTATCATATATTTGCAGTGCCATTCCTAGACCTTAGAGTGCTTGGCGCATGCTCAGAGAAGCCGCCTTTTTTGATAAAAGATTGTAATACTGGATTAATAAAAAAAATCAAATAATAAATCATGGACTCAGTGCTTCATCACTTCCACTGTATTAATACTGACTCCAAGCCACTACCTACACATTCCACTCGGTTGCATCTAGGGTTACCAGATTCAAAATGACGAAAAGGGGGACACAGAATTTTTCTAGCGGGTGTTCAAAAAATGGGGACAAATTATGTTTTTAAAAAATATAACACCAGAGTTAGAAAAAGTGAAGTAACAAAGTTTAATTTGATTTTTTATTATAAAAACAATCAAAAAAGCCGATCAAATTGGCAGATGAAGGAAAGCTTTTGCGTTTGAAGTGAGATGTATTCCATTGAGTGGATGCGTTCAACTTTGAAAGGATTTTTCACTTCAAGTTAAGTATTCAAAGAAAATCTTTTTAAAAACATTTAATGAAAATATTTTTACAGTTTACAATTGAATGTTTTCTCTTTTTGAATTTTCACTTAAAAAGGGGGACAGAGGTTTGTGCAGAGGGGACAAACAGCATTTTTGGTATGAAAAAGGGGGACTGTCCCCCCTAACGGGGACGTCTGGTAACCCTATTGCATACGAATGACCGGCGAAATAATTTCGGCTTAACGAGTCGAAATAGGTTTGCATCGACTTTCTTACAAGTTAAAATACCAAGTGTTTGATAAAATTTCGACATTGTGAATTCTCGACTCGACCAAAAGTCGACTTTCCCAAACTACACACAAAACAGTCGATATAAATCAACATTGATTGATGAAAATGTAAAGCAAGTTAAACGCGCTTGATCACATCATTCCCTAATTTATGATCAAACCTAAGTGTCTATTTTCAAATTTTCAACTTTTAAAGTAGCGACTGTTGAAATATCGATCTATAAAATGTCGATCACTGTCGAAATTTTGGTGAGATTTTGTCTACTTTTGATCAGTCGGTCTCTTAACCAGTAGAATTTTTTTCATAGAGATTATAAAAATCGATCTAATGGAGTCATAAAGTTCCCAATCCATTCCAGTAGAAAAGCAAAAATAATTTTTCAATTAAAATTTGTAGTTTTTATACATAAGTTCACCGAGTGGCGTCTTTTCACGGAATTGGAGTGCTGTTCATGCTAAGACGCGACGCCTTTCATAGTAAGGCGCCTGGGGTAACTGCCCCATTGCCCCACCCTTAGACACGGCCCTGAAAATTTGAACGTTCTAAAAACTCGTTGATATGATTCATATACTAAGGTATGCGTATCATATTTTTCAACAGAAAAGATATGATTATCATATCAAGTGGATTAAATAAAGATTGATATAACTTTAAACCGATAAAAAAGCGGTAAAGTTTAAAAACTGAATCACTTACCAATTTGTTAATGTTTAAAGTCATGATAATAAAAATTTAGAGATAAATTTATCTATACCCAATCTTATTTCATAGATCTTATTTCTTACCATATTTTTGTTTTCATAAAACTATCTCGGAGTGGGGTTATCTTAGGAAAAAAAAAGTTCAAAAATCAATTGAATTCACATGATTTCAATTGATCAATTTTTGAAATCTAATTTCAATCTTTCAAGTCTTTAAAAACACTTAAAAAGATAAAATTTTTATATAAATTTCAAGATAACAACAAGTTTTGTTATGAATATATAAAGCAATACAAGTCACATAGCCTGTCAATAAACTATTCGGTCTTAGTTGTTACAATGATTTCCTCAAGGAGGTTTGTGTAGTTTTTGGAATAAAATAAAGAATCCTCTTTTTTATTTTTCTATTTCTTATTTTTTTCAAAAGTATTCTAGCCTTATTTGCAGTCTGCATTTTGGGACTTGTGGCATCATGCGATGCACAGATAAAAGTTAATGGACCCTGTCCAAAAGTATCAGTTATTCCAAATTTCAATGCAACAGCAGTAAGTTTTGAAAGTTTTCAATTCTATTTTGAATTTGTTTCTAAAGATTTTCATTTTTTTTTTGTGATACAATTTTAGTATATGGGATTATGGTATGAAGAAGCTAGATATCCAGCATTATTTGAAACAGGTGGAATATGTGTAACTGCAAATTATACACTTCTGCGAAATGGAACAGTTGGAGTTGTCAATACTCAGTTTAACAAGTAGTAAGTAAACACAAATTAATTATTTTCATATCGGAAATTAAAAACCTATAATTTTGCGTCTGAATAGCGCAAACGGCTGCGTCAAGCGATATGTGCTTTGAGTGAATTGATTTATTGAATTGATTTTACGCTCCTCTACGTTTTGCAAAAACAGCAGTAGGTTAGCATTTTTAATTTTAGTAGAAAAAGCCCAGTCTTTGCCAAATTTATTTCTAGAAGTAAATTGAAAATTTCGGTAAAATGAGATTTCACAAATTTTTCTCTGTCAAAACAGAATTTTCTGCACTTAATTTTTTCATTCATTTTGATAGCTTAACTGAAAAATTTTGCTGAGAAATCGTGTTCATTATATCTGCAAGTTAGCCGGTATCTGATTTTTCTCAACTAGTTTCATAATTCTTAGGAACGATATAACTAAAGACATTAATAAATTTTTCTTTCTTCCAGTATTAACACACCCATCTCAATTAAAGGAAATGCAGTTGTTGTTGACAATGCCAAATTATTAGTCAATTTCCCATCCATTCCTGGTCCAGGTAAAAATTAAAAATATTTATTTTTCTAACAAATTAATTTTATGTCTAAATCTAAATAATTGTTATTTCAATTTTAGCAAAAAAAGGAAGCAATTACTGGGTCTTACATACAGACTATGTGAACTATAGTGTTGTATTTTCATGCTCTCAAAATTCAACAAAATCTCATTCAGGTAATAATGAGGGCAACTTTTGACATTTTCATAAAATTTTTAATAAATTATTTCCTTTTATTTTTATTTTTCAAAGAAAACTTATGGATTCTTACACGTCAAAGATCTCCATCTGTTCAGACTGTTATTGATGCTGTTAAAGTTATAACTAAGAACAAATTATCAGTTGAGAATTTGAAAGTAACAAGTCAAGAAAATTGCAAGTAAAACAAAGAAAGTAAAAATGTCTAGATATTATCAATTTGTTTATGTTTATTTTAAAATCGTTTATACAAATTAAATAACTGTTAAAATACATAAATGAGTTGGTCAGACGTACTTGCTCTTTAAGTGCAATCTGTTTATTATTTTTGAGCTTTGAAGGTGGATAAAATAAAAATATGTTGAAATATATTTTGATTTTTATAGAAAAATATAAAAAGCATAAAACTCGTTAATTTATTCTCTAAAAATCTTGGAAATTGGACTTGTGTTGAAAAAGATTTACATTCGAAAGAAGCTTCTGTGTGAGAAAAAATAACTTAAATCTTTCAAGGCATAAGTGAGATATGAATTGTAGTCACGGCTTTTATGAATTTTCAAATTTATGCAAAGTTTCAAACTAAGTCAAATTTTTATTTTTCATCGAAATACATATAAAACATTTCTTTATCATTTTAATATCATTGATATTTTGTGTACCAAGGCTTTTCATTAGAACCGTTTTTGAAAAAAAAAATGACATTTTCACTGACGGATATTATGATAAGAACAGTTATTTTAAGTTCTAAAACTAAATTTTGTAGCTTTAATGGCTGAAGATACCATTTTAGAAAAAAATAACTGTTTAATATATTTTTCTATCATAGAAATGCCAAGTTTGATTAAAATCTCGACTTCCATTTATATTTTTACAAAAACATAATCTGCCAAAAAGTACCTATAGGAACCTGCCTACCTGCTACCTTGTATGTATCACTATCACAAATAAAAAGAAGTCTATTCGTCACTTTTCTACAGGCGGATGTCAACTTATATTTTACACAACTGTTTCCATTTGATGATTGTTGTTGTTAATCACATTGAAAACTTGGGTTCAATGATCGTTTAACGTTTTCGTATTTCCACCCACTAATATTTAAAACTTCTTTTGAATAGGATTTGATGAATGAATATCTATTAATTATGTTAAACTTATTAAATCAAAACATTGATAGAAGGTTGTCATATATGAAAACTACAAACTTGAACCTACAAATATAGAGTTAATGGTGATATCATCTAACAGTACAAGAGCTATAGCAACGTCAAAAAAGAAGTCAATTCAGTATGGCCGGGTTTTTGATATGCTCTCTCTAACTCCTTAGATTTGCGTGAGGCCAGTCTACCTAGTAGGAAATGTTGCATTGTCCACCATTTTGAAAAATGATATTGAAAAACATAAATGGTATTTTCGTGACTCCTATATTGGGCTTAGAGTGAATATTTTTATTTGATTTGTAGGTTAAGATATCTTTTAAAATTCTCGATTACAAACATTTTTGACATCTCTTTTCAATGAAAAGTTGTTGTCAAAAAACTGTCAAATTTTGTTTGTAAGAAATTCTTTTTAGCATTTATCTCGCCTCTTTTTCATCTGATACCTGATTTCCTATATTTTTGTATTCATATATTTAGATTTCACATAAAATGGTAGAAGAAATTTTTAAATACATTGTAAAGTTGCCAATATCAAGCTAATTATTCCCTAAGGGAGTTTACGATTCGTACGTTGCTGAAA
Source organism: Dasysyrphus tricinctus (assembly GCA_963921185.1). NCBI lineage: Eukaryota > Metazoa > Arthropoda > Insecta > Diptera > Syrphidae > Dasysyrphus > Dasysyrphus tricinctus. The sequence goes on from OY992531.1 coordinate 55,622,889, forward strand.
AATAAAATCGAATTTTTGTAGAGGGACACAAAACAAGTATTTTAATACTTCAGAAGAGGGTTCTATCTCTTACCTTGTAGGAAGGAGGGGCACTTTTATAAGAAAACACTAAAAATGTCAAACAAAAATTGATGAAAATGGCCGTAAGATTTTGGTTATCAATTTAACAAGCACTTATTTTTCTCAAAAACGGCTTCACAGCTTAAAAAAAATAAAATGCACGACTGGGTCGTACGTATTTGCTCTTATGTTCAAGACACTGCGGGCTCAAAAAAATTGTATATAAAAACATGGAAATTATGAGAGAAAAATGTAGAGAAGCATGAAATACGACATTTAAATTGGCTAAAACAACTTTTTTGGCAGTTTGAGATGGAAAAAAAAAAGATTGCCGTCTTAATTCTTGATTGAATATGATTATATGGGAAAAAATTTAAAATCGGTGGAGCGTTTTTGAGATATCGAATTTTCAAAAAAAAAAAATTTTGAAACTTTTTTAAAAATCCAAAAACTTTTTTTTTGAAAATTTCGATATGCAATATTATTTAATCCTATCTGAAATTTGTGAATAAAAAAATTCATCTAAATCCGTTTAGCCGATAACGAGAAAATTCAAAATAAAAAATACGTTCTATGACATGTACTATTAATAGTTACTAAGTGCAAAATTTTATAATTTTTAGAAGTAGATCGTACTAATTTTAGTATGAAAAAAGTTTAATCAAAATCGTAGGAGTGGTTTTTAAGCAAACAAATATTTTCCTTTGCGGTTTTTATAACATTTGTATGGAAAATACCGTTATTTTTTCATAAATGAAAAATTTGTTCTAAAAATATTTTAGAGAGTACTAAAAAACTCTTAAATATCAAGTTTCAAAAAAATCGATTATGTCGTTTTCGAAATATGTGATCTTCCAAAAACAATTTTGAAACATTTTTTAAAAATCCAAAAAATATATCGTTTTCGAAATATGTGATCTTCCAAAAACAATTTTGAAACATTTTTTAAAAATCCAAAAAAAATGTTTTCAAAAATTTTGGTATACAAAGCTATTTATGTTTTTTGCAAGCATCTTTTAAAAAAAATAATTGAAATCGGTCGTATCGTTTTGAAGAAAATCAAAAAATAAAAAATGGTTCTTTGGGAGGTACCATTAATAACCATTTTTGAAAAATGGTTTTCAACCCAATGGAAGGCTTTACTAAAATAAATTTATTGAAGCTTTTTTAAGAAAAGTTGTCGAGCAGTTTTTGAAAAATTTACGATTATGTAAAATTGCTATAAGAAATTGTATGGCAGGTACCGTTATTTTTGATTCTAAAAAAAAATGAAAAAAATGTGTGGGCATAATCACCAAAAACCACTATGTATCAAATTTGAAGAAAATCGATCGAGCCGTTTAGGCTGTAGACGAAAGACAGACAGACAGAATTGTGCCACCCACTTTTTTGGTGTTCTCTATCATCGTAATATTATGTTTGATTGTTATCTCAAAAATTTATTTTGCACGAATCCAAAACTTGCCTTATAGTACCTATATCGCGAGTAAAAATTAATACTAAGTGAAGGCTATTTCTGCATGGGAAACCAATTTTATTTTTTTTTTTATAATTAGCACACACTGAAGGGGTTTTGAGTGCCCTTAAAATGATTTAACACAGTAAAAGCGTTAAGAAAATAGGAGGGATTCAAGAGGAGATACTGAGGCCCATTGGTTTTGTAGTTCTGAATATCAAAATGAGAGAGAAGTACTGAGACAGGTAAAGAATTCCACATTCGGGTAGTTCGACTAAGAAAAGAATCTCTTTACTTGACAGTACGTCCGAAATTGTGCAATCCTAGAAGTACGAGTATTATGGTGGAATTGCTTTAGGGGAGGAATGCAAATGATTATTTCACTAGAACACCGTTTGTAAAAATACCGATGAAATAATGAAAGGCACAAAACATTGCGGCGCGGCGGTGTTCGAGGGATGCAAATGTTTCCGTTATAGTTATATCACATATCATCTTTAACGCTCTGTTTTGAATTCTATCCAAGAGACTTAAATGGGTTTTAGGAGCACCTGCCTAGATATGGGAGTTGTACTCAAGCTTTGGACGAATGAAGGCGGGTGGCTATGATGCTGTGGAGAGGTGTGGGTTCGAGCCCCATTCTCGGCGGCATTCTTTTATATACTCTCCCAGCTTAACTGGGCGCCAGCCGTGATATTTAATGAGATAATGAACCCCTTGATCTCAATCTACTGTGCCAAATCTTTCCTATCCTCCTAATCTTTCTTACTAGTGCCGTGCAATTCAGGTTGCATTTAATTATTTAATTATTAGTATTAAGGCTTTATGGATTTTGGAAGGGTGAAAATTTTCTTGCATTTGCGAAGAAAACCTAAACATTTGGCAGCATTTTTGGCGACGTAGAATATGTGATCATTCCACAGAAGGTGATTTCTACCAGAAATTAAAGCTGTTAGGTTTCATCGATGCAAGGGCAACTCATGGATAGCGGCATAGGGGGTAGATTTCATTTTAGCGACAAAAGACAGCATTGAGTTTTTGAAGCATTAAATTCTACGCGGTTTTTTATTCCCTATTGCACAATGCTATTGAGAACAAAATTTAATTAGCTTATCATACGCTGCCATTCAAGTTCCACATCAGAAGAACAAGGAAGTTAATCTAAGACGATTATAAAAGACTGAGGGTACTGTCATCTGCAAAACAATTTAATGGATAAGAAGTTTCAGACAGAAGATCATTTATCAAAATAAGGAAGAGAGTCGGAAACAAAACGTAGCCCTGGGGCACACCAGCATTTATTTTATGAATATCAGACTTGAAACCGTCCAACAGAACTTGTATTGAACCATTTTTTGATTTTCAATTTTATTGAAAATGGTGTAACTGATTTAAACTTTTTTGTGGGCTTAAAAAAGAATTTTTGAAAATTCGATATTTCAAAACTGGATTGATATTTTTTTTTTGGAAATTAAATTTTTAATTGCATGTGTAATAGAACTTAAAATTTGCATACCAATATTTTTCCTTAAATTTTTACTTGCGATATAGTAGGTACTATAGGGCAAGTTTTGGATTCGTGCAAAAAAAAAATTTCGAGATAACAATCAAACATGTAATTACGATGATAGAGAACACGAAAAAAGTGGGTGGCAAAATTCTGTCTGTCTGTCTGTTTGTCCGTACCTCAACCTACAGCCTAAACCACTGAAGCGATTTTCTTCAAATTTTGAACTTAAGGTTTTTTTGTAACTCTCCAGAGGGGAAATTGATTTTTTTTTTTAGCTCAAAAAATAACGGTAGGGTAGAGCGGGGCTAGTTGGACCACTTTTTACTTGAAGTCTTATATCTTTTCACCAATTCATAACATAACAATGAAACAGGAATCTATAGAAAGAATGTAACTTCGGCTTCTTTAATAAATTTAAAAAAATTAAAAATGTGTTATAGCAGAAGAATAAGATTACTTTAAATGCACCAAGTCCAAGTGGTCCAACTTGCCCCACTAGCGGGGCTAGTTGGACCAGTAGATGGGGTAAGTTGGACCAATGCGTAAAAAGCTGAAAAAGAAGCTCTATTAAGGACATAACCGCCGTTAGTTTGAACTAAATTTAATCACAAAATAAAACTTAATTCGAATCACAACTTTAGATAACGTTAATGATCCCATGGTGCCATGGCCAGTAATAGGGAATTTTGCATGGGCCTGGATTTCAGCAAGAATGGCATTGCACGCACTCTTCGCCGGATAAAGTCTCAGAATTTGCTTCCATACACATGATAACACCATACAGCAATAATATTCTTCTTCCTCTTTGAAACTTTATGTGTCCAAAGTTTTTCAACTATTTTCCTATATAAAATAAACAGCGGGCTAGTTGGTCCAACTAACCCCGCACCTACCTTGATGAATATATTCCATCACTTTGAAATCAAACACTTTGAATTTTACAATTTCAAAAATGGAATATAAAAAGTCAGTAACAGAACTTCCAAAATTACTATACTTCGTTGAAAAATTCACACGTTTTCATCGCGATAACACAAAAAGAAACAAACTCGTTTTTTACTTTTGTACCCAAAAAACACAATTAAGCCCGTGGTTTTCCTTTGGCAGAATAAATCCACCTAAAACCAGTTTAGCACGTGTGATTAAGTAACTATGCTTCATTCGTGTATGATCGTCTTCATTTAGCACTTGCAGTTTCCGAGTTATTGGCGTGGTCCAACTTGCCCCTTGGTCCAACTAGCCCCGCTCTACCCTACTTGCCATACAACCGTTAAGGAAAAGCTTATTTATCTCAAAAACGGCTCCAACGATTTTGATAAAAAAAATCAGTGTATTATTGTAGACATGGTGTAAATTTCAGTAAGAAAAAAAATCACCAAAAACATTTATTAACGGTAGCTGCCATATAACGGTTTTTTTTATTTTTGATTTCCTCATTAACCGCTCATCCGATTTCAATAATTTTTTTTGTACAAAAGCTTTGTTAGAATATAAATAATACTGCATACCAAAATTTTTTAAAAAATAAATTTTGGATTTTTAAAAAAAGACTCAAAATTTTTTTTTCAAAATTCAATATTTCAAAAACGGTTTGATGAAAAATTTTGAAATTTCAGTTTTAAATGTATATTAATATATACTCAAAATTGGCATACCAAATTTTTTTTTGAAAAATGTTACAAAAATTTTATATATAAAAAATTAACTTTTAAGAAAACGGCTCCAACGATTTTTAATTTTTTTTTGCATATATTCATATTTTTTCAGGTAATCAAATGGCATACTTTTTTTTGAGCTCTAAGTTATTTATCAGGCTGTTAGGGTATACAATTAAAAGAACGATTTTAATGCTTTTTATACTTTTTCTATAATTACTTGAATATTTTTTAAAGTTCTTAGGCCCCACACAACTTGAACATAAGAACAAGTACGTGCGATCCAGTCGTGCATTTTATTTTAAAGGTGGAGCTTCTTTTTCGAAACTATTTTTTTTTTGAAAACTGTGGACGGTTATTTAATAGCTATTTAAATAGTAATTTTTTAAAAAGAAAAATGGACGGTTTTGGGCTTAATTAAACACAGCTTATTTTAGCACCAGAAATCTTCCACAAAGTAAAGGTAATTATGGATCAGCAGGCTGGGGTGGAAACGAGTTAAAACAGGAAAAGTTAGTTGAACAAAACGTGGCTCATCATCGGATCATAATTTGCATTCGCTTAAGTAAGAGAAAGGTTATATGTACAAAAAACAATAATTTCACATAAAAAATTAATTAATTAAAGTACCTAGGTAAAATTCTTGATCCAAGGATGAATCTCATTACTCAAACTTGTACTTAATCCTCGGACTAAATTAAACCGGAGCTAAACCAGAAACGGTTTATAAGTGAGAATTGATTTTAACTTTATATAAGTTGTCAAATATCTATGGAAACTGAGTAAGATAGAATCTAACAAAATCGAAGTGTCACAGGATGAAATTGAATAGATTTCACAATTTTGCACGTCAATTTTCATAAATTTTAAACATGCATCTTTCAGAAATGCCGGTTCATCAGTTAGTCCAGAGTTATTTTCTCAAATTTATTCATTGCATTGCAATAACATCTAAAAAGTAAGCTTCTTCTCTTCCAATAACTGATAGAAGGAATTTTGTTTTGGAAAGGGCAGTCGTAGGTACCAGATTTGTAAAAATGCACTTTTTTTTAAATGCATTTTTGTTTGCATTAATTATTAAAAATAAAATTTTAATGCAATGTGAAAATATTTTGCATTAAGAAAATGTTAATGCCAACTCAAAAATGTTTTGCATTAAACAAAATATTAATGCTAAATCGAAACTTTGTTGCATTAAAAAAAAAAATGTTAGTGCGGATCAAAAATGTTCTGCAATAAAAAAATGTTCATATTGCATTAACATTATGTTTTTTTTATACAAAACATTTTTATTCTGCAATAACATTTTTTGTTTGTGCAAAAAATTATATTTTCACATTGCATTAAAATTTCATTTTTAATAAAAAATGCATTTTTTTTGCATTGATTTGTACAACATTGGTAGGTGCAAGTACAATTTTGGCGGCTTAGTCCCCATGCTTTTTACTCCAACATAATACACAACAATCCAAAAATGTATGTTGTTGTTATTTTTTTAAAATTAACATGAAAATTTATTGTCTTTGAAATTTGAACTCATCATGTCTAAGTTTATTGATCTTTGATTTTGCTTGTCCACCTACAAGTGGATAAATCAAATGTTCAAAAAAACCAATACCATTTTAAAAGAATCAATCAATTTGGCATACAAATGTGATTAATCCATAAGCAAGGTCTATACTAAAGGTTTATCCCACGCAGTTCATTTGATGTTTAATCAATTTGGATATTTGATGTTAATGACACCAAATTAAATCATTTGAAACCTGACGTTAGCTGTAAAATGACATATTAATCACCTTCCTTTTTTGTTTTTAGATGTAGGTGTATGTCTGAGAATTATCAAAATTTGTTCTCATCAGCTATAATTTGGTTTCTCATTTTTGTGTAATTTTCTATAGAAGGAATTTTATTTTTTTTTTTCGATTGGCTAAAAAAGTGCTTCAAACTTTTTTTAGAACAAATAGTAGTAGATACAATTTCTAGTACTGTCAAACTACATAAATGTAGTTGGGCATTTAATTGTTTCTCAAAGTCTTAATCATACACAAAATTGGCGTAGGTATCTATCCATTGCTCTCTACCAATGTTTCCCATTTTGAATTCAGATTTTTCAGACTAATAGTCAAAAGAAAAAGTGGAAAAACAATGTTTGAAACTCTTATGGCCGATTTCACGAAAGGCTTTTAATTATTTAAAAGCATTTTAGCCTTTAAATGATGTTTTTTGGTTTCACCAAATGCATTTATATTTAAGAAGATTTTAAATGCCCTTGTAAACTAAAAGCTCGTTTTTGTCTCATTAAATTTTAAAAGTATTTTTTGTTAAACCATTCCAGTCAACAACAGCTGATATTTTGCTGTCAGAATAATTGTCCCTCGTCTATAATGCTTTTTCACTTTTTCTCATAGACTTCGCATGTGCGAGGGAAACAACCTCTTTTTTTTAGTCCAGGGATGTGAGCAAACTCAGTCAAATTAAAATATCCCTAAAATATCCCTTTTCTACATTGGTGAAAATGGAAAATTTTAAATGCCTGATAAAATTTAGAAGGAGTTTAGATAAAAGCAATTTTAGTGTTTGTTTATGAAATTGGCCATTAGTATTCTTTCTTTTAGGTGTCCGAAAATTGAAAGGACAGCAAAGCTCCCAGTCAATTCATTGATTTTGAATTCATAAATAAAAAAAAATTAAGTTTGGGCACCTCTATTAATAAAAATTCTAAATTATCTTTTAAGTCACAAATTAACTAAAATAATGATTAAAATCTAATTCACGAATTTAAGTTTCTACAGTTTCGCCAATGTAGAAAAGGGATATTTTAGGGATATTTTTATTTGACTGAGTTTGCTCACATCCCTGGATTTAAAAAAAAGAGTTTGTTTCCTTCGCACATGCGAAGTCTATGAGAAAAAGTGAAAAAGCATTATGGATGAGGGACAATTATTCTGACAGCAAAATATCAGCTGTTGTTGACTGGAATGGCTTGACTAAAAATACTTTTAAAATTTATAGAGAGAAAAACGAGCTTTTAGTTTACAAGGGCATTTAAAATCTGCTGCATATTTGTTCAATTTAAAGTCATATTGTGTGTTTTACGTTGGGAGCCATACGGAATCCCTAATTTTGCACTTATCATTTGTAAATACTTTTCTGAGCCCTGTACCATACATCAGGAACAAAACCGAAGATTACCTTTATTTTGTAGCTATCACTGTGTTATCAGTTATCACACACACAAATCTTTATTCCCAAAAAATGCAGTCAATAACGTCGGATTCTTATGAAATTTTACTTCCATAAGAAGCAGTAATACTTTTCACGCATGACTTTGCTCCAGTTAAAATTTTATTTCAAGTACTTTACAATTATATGATATAATAAAATAATGATATTATTCATAATAAAACATAATTAGCAGAATTATTATACCACCATATCAAATGACTCTACCCAAAATTCAACCCGGATATTCAGTTTCATCTGCCTAAACCATACAGAAAAAAAACTGTCAATCTTCTTTTTCATATTTCATCTTTAGTCAAATTAAAAATATGAGTTGAATGAAAGTGATAAAAAAAATTTAAAATATAATTTTTTACTGTAGGTAGGTATAAGTATGAGTTTACGACCGATTACATCACACGTTTTCTTCACTGAACTTGAAAAGTCATCTTTATGAGTGGGTGCTTTATTTGGTAAAAAATTATTATCTGAGTCTGAGGTACTTAAAATCACGTCATATTTAGAAGATACAAAAAAAAAACTTCTTCACACAAAATAACCACTTGAAGATTTTTTTCAATGTCGGTTTTAATTTCCCCTTTAATATTAGTCAGTTTATTGTTTTTATTACTTTGTTATGGGAGTTTATGTAACTGCTTTCGATTTTTTGTTATTGTTGAAAAGATTGAAGATTGAATATTAAATATTCACTTACCGTTTCTTGTGGCATCGTATTACAACTCCTCAGTGGCAACTTATACCTTAGGGGTCCCTGATGATCTCTGCAATTATTTATTTTTCCGATTGTTTTAAATATATTTGAAATGCTATCTGTATCTTATAGTTTTTTTTTTTTTTGTAGTGGAACTTACCGATATTCCGATAGGCAAGTGGAGTTTTTCGAAAGACCTTTAGGATAAACCATTCCACTAAAAAGACCATTCTCATGGTTTGGTGGTGCATCTTTGATTGTGATTAACATCGATCCCGACATGCATTGTATTCGAACAGTTGGTTCAATGCCATTGTTTCTGTGTATTGAAGGTGCATCTGAAATAGATGAAAACAACAAAAAATAAATAAATAATGCATTTAGATAAGAGGAGTAATTTTCAAAAATAATACTTAATTTTTTAATCGTTTGGTAAAAATTTTGTTTTAAAACTTGTCTCGGTCAAATAAACTTCCTATTATGCTATTGATTATGTCATAGAAAAAGGAGCTAAGATGCTCATGAGATTGGTATTGTAAAAATGATTTAATAGGTCAGTGAAGACGAGAATATCGCGGAGCTTTATTAAAAAGAGGGTGCATTTTGGAGAATGATGGGAAAAAACACGCTTTTCGGGTTTTCGCGTTTAACTCGAAAACAAATAATAGTTTCGAGACAATGCTAAAAGTTCCTTTCTGTCATCATCATCGTGTCCTGTAACCCCGGCTGGGGCATAGGGCGTCAACAAAACGTCTCCATCCTTCACGGTCTGCTGCAAGGTACTTTAGCTGTGGCCACGTCTTTCTCTGGGATTCTGCTTCCGCTAAGACAGTTGATTTCCATGTTGTTCTTGGTCTTCCAACCCGCCGTGCACCCTGAGGATTCCATTCAAAGGACTGCTTTGCAATTTCATCGTTTGGCTTCCTCAGTGTGTGACCAATCCAACGCCATTTACGCTTTCTTATGTCAACGTCCAGCCGCTCTTGACTTGTCCTGCGCCACAATTCCTCATTTGATATTATTTGTGGCCAGCGAATCTTTAGGATGTGGCGAAGACAGCGATTCACAAAAGCCTGCATTTTCTTCGAAATAGTAGACGTGACTTTCCAGGTTTCACAAGCATATAACAGCACGGATTTGACATTGGATTCGAAGAATCTCAACTTAGTGCGTAAGGAGATTTGACTGGATTTCCAAATTGGGGAGAGGGTACCGAAGGCAGCACGAGCTTTATTCATTCTACTTTTAACGTCCAGATCCGTACCACCGTTTGCAGAAACAATACTGCCAAGGTAGTTGAACTGTTCCACTACTTCAACTGGCGTCTCCTGTAGAATAATACGCTGCTGTGTGGAGCGGCCTGTGAGCACTATTTTTGTCTTTTTGCTGTTTATTCTTAGACCACTCGACTCTCCCTTCACTTGCAGCGTTTGGCACATCCCGTTCAGCCCACTGATGTTATTTGCCAGTAGACATATGTCATCGGCATAGTCTAAATGACTGAGCCTTTCGAACGGTCTCCACTGAATGCCCTGTCGCTCAGCTGTACCAACACTGGCCGTCAATACGTCGTCCATCGCCAGCAGGAAGAGAATTGGCGATAAAACATCCCCTTGTCTCACACTCTGTTGCACTACGAAGGAGTCGGATAGCTGCCCATTGTGCAAAACAAAACACCTTGCGTTGTTGTAGGACTCTTTAATAATGGCAAAAATTTTTGGTGGAATTCCTCTACCAAGCAACGATCTCCATATATACATTCATCAAAGGCCTTCTCAAAATCCACGAACATGAGGTAAAGCGGTGATTGAAATTCCATCGACTGCTCGAGGACGATACGCAGGGTGTTGATATGGTCGACACACGTTCGACCACTGCGGAAGCCAGCTTGATGCCTCTTGAGTGTTGACTCGATTCTATCCTTTATTCGCTCGAGAATGATGGTTGCCATTAGTTTTGGGAAAACGGACAAAACGGTGATACCACGCCAATTGTTGCAATTCTTTAAGTCACCTTTCTTTGGCAACCTAACAATCACACCATCCTTCCAATCCCTGGGATAGCATTCGTCTTCCCAAATGCTTTGTATCAAGGGATGTAAAATACTAGCCGCTGTTACGGGATCGGCTTTCAGGAATTCAGCTGGTATTCCGTCCAGTCCAGCTGCCTTGTTGTTTTTGAGGAGATTTATTGATGTAAGGATTTCCGATTCTGACGGGGGTTCGATGTCAATACCCCTATAGGACCTGCGCAAGAGAATCTGTAGAGAATTAAATTTAAAATCGAAATAGATTCTTCAAAAATAATTTTCACCATTTAAGCTAAATATACATTTCCTTTGAATAAAAAAAAAGTTATTTGGTGGTGAAAAAAATTGAACTCAGAGAAAAAATGTCCTTGCTGTAAACGATTTTTTTATATTAAAGCAAGATACAATTTCCAAACGCATTTTGTTTTTAGCCTTTGTTTACAGTTCTCGCGCGTAAAAAAAATCTATACAAATATTCTCGCATGTCAAAAATAATTGAGGTGAAATGTAAAATTAATTGTTTGCGTGATTGGTTTACAGTTTCATGCAAAAAAAACTATTGCTGTCACGGAATGTCATGCAAAACAATGGACCGGCAATTTGTTTGCATGCGAAAAAAAGTGTGGTGAATAAAATATATTTTTTTTGACGGCTTACACTTCCAAGAAAATAAATATATTCACCTCAAGGCATTATTAGCATGCAAATGGTTTTTGCATCCAAAAATATGTATTTTCCTGTTTTAGGCCTATGGCCTATTGTTCATTAAATTAATGATTTAATCGATGGCCTAGGCCAAAACAAACGTTTTTCGCCATGAATGTTATTCAATTTGGTGCACAGAATAGGTGGAAAATCGTTTTTAAAATTTTAATTTTTTTTTTCGCATGGGAACTGTATGTAAACTATGCTTTTGGCAAAAAAAAGTCAGTGACATTTTTTGCGCGAAATCTATGCAAACATTTTCGCATGACAAAAATTATTGAGGTGAGATACAAAATTAAAAAGGAACCATTGCTGTCATAGAACTACAAAACAATTGGGCATATTATTTACAGTATTATTTGCATGCAAAATTTTTTTGCATCCCAAATTTATTGGTTTCCATTTTTAGAACTATAATTTATTAATAAGGGGTTAATTAGTGACTTAATGGGTGGCTTAGGCAAAAGCAAACATTTTGCGCCTAAAATATTATACAAAATTAAGTACAGAATAGGTGGAAAATTGTTTTGAAAAATTTGATTTTTCTTTTGCATGGGAGCTTTAAACTATGCTTAAACGTCAAACATTTAATTTCTTGCGCAAAACTCACACTTATGAGAAATAGATTTTTCACATTGGTCAAACCCCTTTGATCCCTCCCTGGCTACGGCCTTGTCCATAAGTAAGGGCATGGCTCCATATAGAGAGAGGTAATTAAAATTCTCTTAAATGGTTTTGGATAAAAATCGATCGAGAAACAGTCGCTCACATTAAGCTAATTTTAAGTTTTTAAAGTTTAATACATCAATTGCATTTTTAGCTTTTCTTAGATAATACGCTCAAACTGAATGCATGATTTCTTCATAACCAGTTAAGTCAAAAATAATTAAATATCAATTTTCTTTCAGTTTAAGGGTTGCCCTCTAATATTTTCGAAATTTAAATAATTGACAAATTCAGCACACTTTCGCTTACCAGGCTGGTTTTTGAATATATGTTAGCTTACACCTTCTGGAACATGAACAACATAAGTGCCAGACGAGTTTTTCGGTCGAAAGTGCTTGCCAGACGAGCTCAACGTTTTTATGTAAAGTAGGTATGCTTCTGCCCCCCTTCATCTCCTGCGCATCTTCAATTACCCATTTAATGATTTTAATGATAAAAACACAATGAAGAGCTTTCGCAAAAAGGTCATTTTCCCCCTAATCAAAATATACTTCATATATTAGGGATATTTTTTGAATGACCTTGCCCCTCCCTGATCAAAATCCTACATACGCGCTTTCATGATGACATAATCATTAGCCTATTACATGACCTGGGCGACCTGCATCGTGGGTGATCAGGAAACTATTGATTACTCAGAACTTGATCTGGGCCAGTAGTGCTTAGTGCAACAATCATTCACGGTGAAGTGCTTATTTTATCTCCTCTTGGTGGTCCGCGGGCGACTATCTGCGTATAAAATAACAAATGTCAAAGGCCTAGGGAAACGGAGGTAAGGATTCTATGTAACTGAAATCAATTCCACTAACGAAACCGATACTACGCCTCTAGGATAAGAAATGATAACATGTTGACTTTTGGCTATTGTACCCGGACAAAGCTTGGTTTCTGGAATTTGAAGACGCTTCTTGATAACAGAAGTGAAGGTCCTAATAATGCCAGATTCCTCCAATAAGATAAGGAATTTATGCGGTTTAAGATGGAAATTTTAGGGAATAGTGATGTTAGAGGGTTGAGCTCGGGGAAAGGCACCTGGAAATTATAATGAATCTGGCGTTGGATTGCTGCTTTCTAAAACAGCTCTCAAGAGCTTAATTTCCTGGGAGCCTTAAGGCGATTTAGAAGCAGTTCTAGGACGTTTAAAACAGAAGAGGTTGAGACATGGGAATGGCCCGGGACCAACATCTGATGGTTGCTGCCGTAAGATTATGCACAGCTGCAGTTTGGAGATCTCAAGAAAACACCCGAATGCCCAAGTTTAATACCGATAGACTTAAGGATCCCACAGTCTGCTAAGAACTAGGGGACAACCTTTCACAAGGATTGAGAGCAATCAGTAGTACGTAACCCGCCTCCATTGAAAACCTCTGGTGTGCTGTGAAAAATGTTTTTATATCCAGTGCTGAAAGTATAGTCGGTCGGTCGCAAGGAAGAAACAGTGCCTGGCTTTCAGAAAAAACTTGTCTCAGATCATAGAACGAAAACAGCTCAAAGCTCGCATTGCAGCTACTCTAGCAGTAGAGAGAAACGAGCTAGAGTCTGCGCATCGCATGAAAATGAGATAAGTTCACCGTAGTATAATGGTAGGTGCGTTAAACTGTTATGCCTAAGGCCTGGGTTCGATTCCCAGCCACTTCCACCTAAACAGAAATGTTTTTTTCCGAAGTACTGCCTCTTGCGAGGAACTGACAAATATTCCAAGAGTATACTTGTCATGAATAAGTGCTTCTCATCTAGTCGTTCGGACTCGGAAAAAAATTGAAGGTCCCCTCCATTCCTGCCAACAACACACACACAGAAATTGTTGAGAGTTGTAAGTCAAGGTTCTCAACGAGCTGTTGCGCAACGAAAATTATTTATTTATATCAATGCATTGACATTTGGCAACAGAAGCAGAAGAGGCCGCAAGTAGTCGTGACAGAAGGACCATCTGCCAGAATTACTAAAGAGCTCACAGGTGTCAAAAGCTCTAAACAACATCTGGTGAAAGACATAGAAGGATCAGTGCCATAGTTTCGGATGAGGACCAGATCAAAGGTTGAAGGAGCACTTTTCTGCGGTTTTAAACCGAATTTTCACAAGTGAAGTCAATCCAACACCCAATGACCCGTCCGAAGTAACGAATTTCGCAGTACGCACTGTATTCCCTAGACAAGAAATCTTAACCGCAATCAGAGCACTGAAGAACAACAAAGCGGTTAAGCTTCACGGTACTCCCGCTGAACTCTTACGAGCAGCGCCAACAACATCGAGTGAGCTCCTGCATCCAATCATTGAGAAAGCTTGGGAAACAGAGAGTTTTCCTGAGGAATGGAAAAAGGATTGATTTTCAAGCTCCCAAAGAAAGGAGACCAAACGCAGTGGGAAAACTGGATAGGAATTTTCATGCTGCTTGATGTAGCCAAAGAAATAATATAAAAGATCTGGAGCAAATAAAAGACACTCTTGACACCGATCACCACCACTTCACCTGCTGTTCATCGACTGCGAAAAGTCGTTTAATAGTTTCAATGGAAAATTTTTCTGGCTTGCTTTGCCTAGGAGGGGCATCCCGGATACATTGATTGCTATTATTAAAGCTAGAGCTGATGGCCTTGCGGCTGAACTATTCAAAGCGGCTGGCGATGAATTGGTTAGGAGTATGCACCAGCTCATCTGTAAAATATGGTCGGAGGAAAGCATGCCCGATGAATGGAACCTCAGCATTGTTTGCCCAATCCTCAAGAAAGGCGATCCTCTGGACTGCACCAACTACAGAGGCATCAGCCTTCTTAATATCGCCTACAAGATCTTCTCTACCGTACTTTGTGAACGCCTGAAGCCATTCGTCAACAACCTGATAGGTCCATATCAGTGTGGCTTTAGGCCAGGGAAGTCCACCATCGACCAAATATTCGCACTACGGCAGATCTTGGAGAAAACCCAGGAGTTTCAAATCGATACCCACCACCTTTTTATCGATTTCAAGGCCGCGACGAGCTATATAGAGCAATGTCTAGTTTTGGCATCCCTGTTCCGTTTGTGCAGGATGACGATGGAGAATGCACGCTGCTCCATCAAGGTCGGCAAAGACCTCACCGACACCTTTGATGTCAAAAAAGGTTTTAGGCAAGGCGACGCGCTGTCATGCGACTTCTTCAAAATCGTTCTTGAAAGAATAGTGCAAAACTCTCACGTCAACACCAGAGGCACAATCTTTCAAAAGTCCGTCCAATTACTCGCTTACGCTGATGACATTGACATAATGGGACGAACAAAGCGTGATGTCAGTGGTGCTTTTGTGAGCATTGAGAAGGAAGCCAAGAAGATGAATTTAACGGTGAATGAAAGCAAAACGAAGTATATGCTGTCAACAAGAAAGGACACCCAACACCGACGTCTAGGACAGAACGTCACTATAGACAGCTATAATTTTGAGGTGGTCAGAGACTTTGTCCACCTAGGATCCGCTATAAACTCAGCGAACGATACCAGTGCTGAGATCAAACGAAGAATTACTCTTGCCAATCGCTGTTTCTTCGGGCTAAGAAGGCAATTGAGAAGCAAAGCCCTCTCTCGAGCAACTTAACTGTCCCTGTATAAGACGCTTATCATCCCGGCCCTGATGTATGGTGCAGAGGCATGGACACTGCTAACGGTGGATGAGAACGCGTTAGGCTGTTTCGAGAGGAAAATTCTCCGGGTGATTTTTGGTCCCATCTGCATAGATGGGGAATGGAGGAGAAGATACAACCACGAACTGTATGGGCTGTACAGCGACACCGACCTAGCCACAAAAGTGAAAAGCCAACGACTAAGATGGCTGGGTCACCTAGAGCGAATGGACACCAATGCTCCGGCCCGGAAAGTCTTTGAATCCAACCCCGTGGGACAACGCAGTAGAGGTGGACAGCGTAAAAGGTGGCGCACGCAAGTGGAAGAGGACCTCAACCAACTTGGCGTGCGAAACTGGAGACAGCTAGCTAGAAACCGAGCCGGCTGGAAGAAGCTTGTTGGTTGAGGCCCTGGTCCACCCCGGACTGTAGCGCCACATTAAGTAAGTAAGTAAGTAAGTATTATTAAAGCTACATATTATGGATCCAAAAGTCACGTTCGGCATAAAGGAAGGTTGTCAGAGCAGTTTGAAATCTAAAGTGGGGTTAGACAGGGTTGTATACTGTCACCAATATGTACTGTTAATTTTGGTGAAAAGGGTTGTGTTGCATGCAGATTTTTCGACTGAAAATGGAGGAATTCAGTGAAATCTGCAAACATACCTCAAACACCTAGACTGCGCAGACAACGTATGCCTACTTTCTCATATAGGATCATGGCAAGAAGGGTGGATAGAGAAGCTGAAATAGTTGCTCTTAAGATAAATACGGCAAAAACAAAAAGGATCAGCCTTGGAACTTCCTCATTTTTCCAAGGAGATATTTCTGATAGAAATGGTAGAGAGATTTCGATATCTTGGGAGTATATTGCCTCACTGATGGCGGAACCGAACTAGATATAAGCAGCCAAATTGGGGAAGCAAAGGCTGCATTCGAAATGCTGTTCAAAATATGGAGAAACAACTCTATAAGCCTAAAAACCAAGCCACGCGACTGTTCCATTCCAATGAGGAATCCCTGCTTCTTTAGGGTTGGCTACGAAATCTCACAAATCAAAATCTCGGATTCGAAATCTCGCATAACGAAATCTCGCATAACGAAATCTCGCAATTACAAAATCTCACTTTTCATAATCCCGCTTTTCATAATCTCGCAATAACGAAATCCCGCAAACTAAAATCTCGCATATCAAAATCTCACAAAATTGAATTGCATTGCAACAAATACATTTTTTTAATCAAAATCTCTCAAATTAAAATCTCGCGCGAGATTTCGATTTGCGAGATTTTGATTAAAAAATGTATTTGTTGCAATGCAATTCAATTTTGCGACACATCCTACCTACAGCAAAATATATAAGGCAGTTTCTGAGCACTTTTAGACCACACTGTTATTATTAATTTGAACTGTTGATTTTTCAATATAGTTGTTGTCAAAAGAACAAGAAAGAGAGAGAACATGGAGATGGTATATCCAGTTGTAAAGTGTCATGTGCAAATTGCATTAATCGTATTTGACCTTGAACTAGAAGATACTTTTAGTTCCATTATAAACGCGTAAAAGACAACCAAAACGGTTATTTACAGTAATAAAGGATGTAAAAATTTTTGTTGACGGGTATAGTTATTAGTTGGAAAGAAAAATTATGCAAAGTGCTCTTGGGTAGGTATGTATGTTCAGTTCGATTCGATGAATTCGATGATTCGTTGCTGTGAAATTTGAAGTTGCGAGTTTTTGATTTGCAAGATTTTAAATTGCGAGATTTTGGTTGAAATTTGCGAGATTTTTAGGTTCGAGATGTAAATGCGAGATTGTAAAAAGCGAGATTTTGGAATTGCGAGATTATGAAAAACAAGATTTTTAAATTGCGGGATTTCGTTATCCGAGATTTTTAAAAAAATGCGAGATTTCGTTATTCGAGATTTTGGCCTGCGGGATATCGTAGCGCTCCCGCTTCTTTATGGATGCAGTACTTGGAAAGTAACACCCGCTGTCACAAGAAAGCTGAAAAGTTCGTGGCCTAACAGTATCTCGAATGATGAACTCCGTACGAGGACAGGTCAGGAAACAATCGACTCTATAAAATGAAAATGTAAGTGGCAGTGGATTGAGCATAGGCTTCAAAAAGGTCTCAAGAGATTTCTGAGTCAAGCGATTCAATGGAACCCTCTCACCCAGCGAGGCAGAAGATTGGGCCGACCTAGAAGTACTTGGCCAAGAACGGTCGAAAAGGAATTACCACAACTGGGGAAGAGCTGGAGAGAGCTGATGAGGTACATATCCAGAAACCCTACGCGATGGCACGTAGGAGTAATGAAGGCCCTATGCCCTGCAAGGGGTACCTCACGGACGAAAAAGGTCCGAGGACCTACATATAAGTAAGTATTATATGAAGATCAAATTCAAATAAATAGAAAATGTAATGTGCCTAGTTCTTATAGTTTAAGATTTTAAAGTGGCTGAAGTATAGAAGACATAAGGTATTACAGTAAATGGGTTTCCTTCCAAGTTAAGCATATCTAAGCCCCAATTAATTCACTCTCTATTAAATTCCAAGTTCAAGCCTTAAATGTGAAATTTACGAATTTTATATTAAATTCAAGAATATTCTCGTTCTTAATGGTGACTATAAATGTAATGGAAAGGGAATGAATTGAGGCATAGATATTCAAAAATAATAAATTCAGCTTGTAAAACATTTTTAATTTATAGGTTGATTGTACCGTAATCTACAAAACAAAAATACTATAGGAACCTACTTCACCTCTATTTTTAAATAAATTTATTTATGGCCTCCAGAAGTTCTCATAAATAAGAAGTTTTCAAACTGTTAAAGGTTTAATGTCACTTAATCAGTGTTTTTCTCACATTTTTACATGCATAGTCTAAAGCTCATACCATATTTCTTGAACTGTCTAACATGCACACCTGAGGCTGATGCATAGGGGCAAACTGGCGCAGACCTTGTGCCATGAACTTCAAAGCATAAAAACAATGCACCGTTATGAAAGCTAAATCCAGGCCAGTAGCAGCAGCTTCTCACACACGTAATAACTACATGTTTTTTCAAGACAATGTGATTGCAGTTCCTACATTTATATTTGTAGCTACGTTAAATTTCATCTTTATTAAGTATCAACTTGGAAGATTCTCAAGATTTTTAGCTGCCGGCAAAGTAACTTGTAAAAAAGTAAGCTGCATTTTGCTTAAAAAAAAAATAAGAATGAATAAACTAAATTTATTTCCAATCACCAATACCATTCTTCTTCTTTCACTTTAAAGTCCTAATCCCAATGCTTCCGCTCCCACCAATCATTCTATGATCATTTAAGAAAATTGGACCCTCGAGAGCCACTCTGCATCCACCACACATTACCAAATATGGCCAAAATATAAAGAACTTGTTTTTAGCAATCCAAAAAAAACCAAACGATAAATCAATTCCAAGCTGCAAATAATATTGCTGCTGCTGCTTCTCTGGTGGATAACAAGCAGATGCAGATCTCTAAGCTGAATATATACCCACCATCAGCACAGCATTCACCATACACAAGCCAGCCAATTGCATTGGCAATGACATTGAGTAGCCAAGCTCCACAGAGACCACAAAGAATTCGCCTTTCAAGAAGATCATCGGGTTTCATGCCAGCAGTTCCTTGAACCCAATAAATATTCTATACAGTCTGTGTCTATATAAACTCGACAACAAACTATAAGGGGGTTTGAGAGGAAGAGGCTTATCGTTAACATTGGTCCACCAAAAGGAGAGCCTTTTCATTCTGTGTGAGATTCTCGTTCTATTTTTATGGCTTGCTGTGCCATTATTGCTGTGTGTTTTTCTTTGCGCATTTGCACACAGAAAAAGGTTCATTTCGACCTTAGCAATTTTGCTCCTATCGAGAAGAAGCCCAACATGAGACATAAGGTAACATTTTAAGTCAGTGCCGGCATCCTGGGGAAGGAAAACAAAATAAGGCTCCATTTGTTGAATTGATATGCCCCAGGATCGGTTTGGCTCAACTTACGTCTTGATCTCGATTTGAAGTTTTTAAAGTGCAAATTGAACTAAAACCATCTAAAACTGAGAGATTCAGTAACTTTTGTGAAAAACTCAGTCTCGGAAACGGTCTCTTTCTCTTTTTTCTATAAAAATGTGAGACTAAAACTGAAACAAGTCTTTTAGATGAACCAAGACCAAGACAAATACTGAAACGATTTTTGAAGTTTAACGATTTAGGTGAGATTTACACGCAACTAACAAGTAAATTTTCGGCTAGTATCGTCAAAGTCTTGTAATTAGTTCATGTTTCTTAGCATACTTTGATTTGATTATACCCTACCTGGGCGCCATTTCTCCAAAAGACGACCCTGACTATGTTGTACCTTGCTTTCAGCTCCAGTACAACCATGTCATCTTGGGTAAAAGCAGCAAAAAAAAAATGTATCTTTAACAATTTCTTCCTCAAGTTGGATGATTTAAAGGCAACATTGCTTGAGGCACAAGACTTCTGATGGTGGACAAGGTGCATTGAACCTATTATTTTTTTTTTTCATTTTCTTGACTTTATGCAGCATCTGCAAAACTCACTAGTAAGCATAGGGCTATAAAATATAAAATTCCTGCATACTATAATATTGCTGTTGCATAAATATATATGCGGAACTTTACTAAAGCCTTTAGGTACATATGTACATACGGGTTTTATCGCATGCGGAATTCATCTCTAAAGGTCAAAAAATCTATCTGGATAGGAAGGTGTTGGCTTTGAGACATTGCGTGGGTTTTTGGTTTGCATATAATAGAGTGCAAGGTGTGTAGAAGATTTATTTCATTTGAACTAAAAGTTTAGTCATCAAATATTTATAGTGAATTACCTCGATTAAAGTGATATTGTAAACAGGGTGTTTTAAACTTGAGTGGGCTTCTTTCTGTTTTACTCAAAACCGTATAAGGCTTCAATCTACATATCTGTATTTATGTTGGTTTCGTAGTATAAATTTCAAGTACCTGCTACGGATTTATTTAATTGGTTTTGTTGAATTACTGACTAAAAAGAGCCTTTAACGGGTCTTCGAGTCATTACAAAAAAAATTTGCATTTATTGACCTTTGGGCAGCTTTAATTGGCTTCTTAATTATTTTAGTTAACGCTTGATTTTTGCGGAAGAATATTTTTGTTTTGATTTTCAATAAAAAAAGTACTTTAATACAAGGAACAGGCTAGGAAGTTATTAACTTTGGACGCCACTTAGGTTGAAAAAAAAACAATGCAAATTTTTTGTATAAAATTTAAGAAAAAAGAAAATAAACATTAGACATAGACATGCCTGTTGCTTTATGTCTTATTTTACACAAATGAAATAAAGAAAAAATACGAAAATTTCGATTTTCAAAAAAAATTGTGCTGTATTATGCTCAACTTGTGCTAAATCCTACCGTAACTATTCTTTTATCTTTTCCGTGCATGATAGCATAGACTGAGCACAGCACAATTTTCATTTTTATGAAATTCCAAAATTTCAAAAAATTTGCGATTTTTTAAAAATAATTACGACACAAGTCAGCACAAGTGTATCATACATTTTTCTTTTGAAAATTGAAAATGGCGTTGCTAACTTCATGGTTCAGCGTTTCGCAATGCATATTTTTGACTGTAAAAGTCACAAATATGCGAATTTTTTCTATCTTTTCAGCTCATGGCGTCATTTTTAAGAAATCTCAAATTTCAAATAGATTTCAATCGTAAAATTTGGAAATATTCGATGTTTTTCGAAAAATTAATGGCACAAGGCAGCATAAGCTACGCACGATTCTGTACAGCTTTGTTTTTGAAAATCGAAAATGACGGTGCTTACTTTATGCTACAGCGCAGCGCAGCGTTTCGCAAAGTATACATAAATGGGAAAGCAGGGCACATGTCAGCACAAGTTGGGCACATTACAGCACAATCTTTTTTTTCAAAAATCGAAAATGGTTCTGCTAACTTCATTCACACAAGGCCGTATCCAGGGGGGGGGGGGGGTCACATGGGGCTTGATCACCCCGAAATTTTTGAGAAAGGCATTTGTAAATCATACTTTTTCATCTTAGTGTGAAATTTGTACTCAAATATATGCGATAGTTATTAATAACACTGGTCAACACAAATTTTGTGCCTGGGTTCTGCATATGATTTTCTTATTCCTTACATATTACTTATTAAATAAATAATTGTCTTGTTTGAAAAAGTTTGCTTTTGTAGTGAGGAGCACATTATTTGAAAATTCATGAAAATGTGCTATGTTAGAATCAATTAATATAGATATTCTAACATAAAAGACTAAGATACACCAAAACGCTACGCAGCGTGTAGGCTGGTTCTAAACAAAAAAAAGAAACATGAGAAGGGGTGTCTATGTTCCCCTGTTTAGGCAGGAGGGGTAATTTTCTTTAAAAAGTTACTTAAACTAGAAAAAAAATATTGAAAAACAACGGCAGCACCAAAAATATCATGGTTTATGTTTTTTTTAAAGCTAATAGACCATTCTTTAATTTAATTTTTAAATTAAGTCATTTCCATGAATAGTTTTTTTTTTAAATTAATTTTCAAACTCAGAATTTTGAACACAAAAAATCAATAATATTATTTTTTGTTTAAATTAAAATTTTCTTAATTTTACGTGAAAAGTTATTCTTCTGTTTTCAATATTCAATGCATTCACCAATCTTAAGTGAAAGTTTAAAAACTAGATGGTTTTATATATTTTAATTTTTGACAAAATTGAAAGTAACAAAAACTCCTTTTTCTTCATTTTTTTGTTTAGTGTTTTGGTACCAAACATTAAAACGGTAATTTTTATCAACAAACACACTGATTTTGGAATGTGCTGTTCTGAAATTAAACCTATAGAATAATTTCCCATCATTGTTTCATTTTATTGACCTTGGTAATGACGATTACTCTCGATGTCCATATAGTCCTAGTTGAAACATTTTCCTTTTTCTTCTGAGTATGCTCGCAATAAAGTTTTTAAATTTTTTTCTAAATGACCGTGCAGAATATTCGATCTTAGAGACATCCTGCATACATTTTGAGTTTCTTAACATATTTTCAAAAAAGATAATAGTGTGAATTTTGATAAATTAACCACATATATAGCAAAATGCAATAGCATCACTTCGACACATTCTTAATAACATTTTAACGTTCTTAAATATTAAAATAAAAATGTGTGTAGTTTGTGACACAAATATACTTTAGAGATACCAAATGGGCGTAACAATTCCCCTCCTCTCTCCTCTAAAAAGAATAAAAAAAGAATATATTAAAGCAAACATTTATTATTTCTATGAAAACTATGGTAACGGTATTTTGACTACCAACTCTACAAAAGCAAACTTTAGGGGGGGGGGGGGTATTTTTCCATTATTTTGGAGCATGATGAATACAAAAATCATGAAATGAACCCAGGCACAAAAATAATTTTTTATTTTGTTGAGCTGTATAATTAATCTACTACCTTCTTACCTTGATGATTTCTTTAATCAGCTTAAAATGAGATTCGTATATTCTGATTCCCTCAATTCTTGGCAAAAAATTAACAAAAACTTAAAGAAGTAAACTTCAATTTCTTAAAATATATTGGATCGTGACAATTTAAAGTTCAAAGGCTGAATGCGACAGTGAAACGTCTTTAAACATACCTAATCAATAAATTTAGCCAAATCAGCTAGACTCTTTGGCCTTCGTTCGGGTTGGAGTTAATATCAGTTCATACACAAATTAAGACAAACATTGAGAAAGTTAGCATATGGGAAAAATCTATATCTCATAGGAGTGAGATTTGCGCAAAAAATGTTTGTCGTTTAAGCATAG
Organism: Dasysyrphus tricinctus; assembly: GCA_963921185.1. NCBI lineage: Eukaryota > Metazoa > Arthropoda > Insecta > Diptera > Syrphidae > Dasysyrphus > Dasysyrphus tricinctus. The sequence continues at coordinate 55,646,415 of OY992531.1, forward strand.
TGTACAGTTCCCATGCAAAAGAAAAATCAAATTTTTCAAAATAATTCTCCACCTATTCTGTGCTTAATTTTGTATAATATTTTAGGCGCAAAATATTTGCCTAAGCCACCCATTGAGTCATTAATTAACTCCTTATTAATAATTAAAGGCCTAAAATGGAAAACAGTACATTTTGGATGCAAAAACAATTTGCATGCAAATAATGCTGTGAAATGAATATATTTTTTTGTTTGGAAGTGTAAATATAATAATTTATTCACCACACTTTATTTCACGCGAAACAATTGCCTAGTATTTGTAGTTCTATGACTATTACTATCATGCAAAAAGTAATTTTGTATTTTACCTCAATAATTTATGACATGCGAAAATATTTACATAGAATTTCACACGGGAAATGTAAACTCATTGAAATTTTTTTTGTTTGTCAAAACAAAGGTGCGATTGGAATTTTTAATTTGCTTCGTTTTCAGCACGGACATTTTTCTTTGAGTACAATTTTTTTTCACCACCAAGTTTTTTTTTTTGCTCAAAAGAACTGTACACTTAGCTTAAATAGTAAAATATTTTTTTCGAAAAATTATACAACAATAGTGCGAGGTTGTTGAAAAAGAGATTTTGTAATTGCGAGATTATGAAAAACAATATTTTTAATTTGCGAGATTTTGTTATTCAAGATTTAAAAAAAATGCGAGATTTCGATATTCGAGATTTTGGTTTGCAGGATATCGTACCGCTCTCTAAATCAACATGCCAGAATAAAACTCTAACTCACTTATGGAATCCAAATGTTCTTAGCAATAAAATTGAATGCAAAATATGAACGAAACGAATGCGAATGTTTAAACGAAACTTTAAATTAAATACAAAAATTGACATTTTTTTAACCCTATATTTGCTATTAATTATACAAAGTTCATAATTTTTTAATTTGTTTTAAAACTAATTTTTTTCAATTTGATTTCCTTCAAAAGTGGCATTTTGTTAGTTAATGAGTTTTGCCTTTGAGCCGCCGATATGTATTACAAAATTTTACTTTCAAAGGACTTTATTGCTATAGGTAAGCAGGTAATGCCTTCTACAAGAAGCTCTTTTTATTCGCATAATTTATCAATTTATTTTTGTATGTATCTTTTTATATTCAAAAAATACTCATTAACAACAAATCTCTATAGCTCAAATTTTTCCAAAACTCCGTTTAACTCGAACTAATTTTAATACCCCGTGAAAGTTCAACTTTGAGGGAGCCGACTGTATTTTACATGAGAAAGTATGTAAATCTTGTTAATTTAACAAGAGACTTGTTTTTAATTTTTATATGAATTTCTTATCTCAGAGTTTTAGTGCAGATTTCATCAATTTGTGGTTTTATAGGTCACGTATATTCCTTGAACGCCTCCCACTTATGAGGAAATAATAATTATTGTAACAGATACATAAATCGTCATAAAAAAGAAACAGATGATCCTTTTGAATTATGTATGTCAAACTACGGTGAATGTAAAAACAAAAAACTATTGGGGCATCTTGTTTTTCTTCTGAAAGTGAAAAACTCTTATACTATACAAAAAAAACTTACCTCCTATTAGTGCATATAAAATCACGACTAAACTGAACTATTACAGCATAATAGTTATAAAGGCACTAAGGTGTCTATGACAAAATGTTTTGTTGTTGCTTGCTACGGCTATAGACTTGAGGAGTCACATATACCTACTCGTCACCGAATATATTTATTTGTATTACATATTTTGTGCTTCGTGTGAATTCACTTTCTTTGTTGAATTTGGTACTCAATTTGCGATGATCGTATTATTGAAAATACAACATTTTTTTAAAAGTTTAACATTTAATGTAGCTATGAAAACTGTTCATTAATAATAGAAATTCATTATTTAAACTTTTGAGATCTATTATTCAATCTGACCCTAATTATTTTGTTAAATATAAAAAATAAAAGTACAAAAAATCTACTTTTTACTTACTTGTCGCTGTTGGGATTTGTGCTCCGTTTGTACTTATTGTTGCGATTGCCTGAAATAAAATTAAAAAAAAAAACAATTGTTATTGTTCATGCATCTTAAAATCTAAAAAAAAATAAAAAAACCTCATATTAAATGGTAAAAGAAAGTGCGAATTGATGATGATAACAATGTTACATGATCATGGTTAGCTACATAATGTATATCAAATATTCAATTACTCAAGACAAAAAACTATTCAAACGTATGTAACTTGATGGAAGCAAGTTTTAAACTTTAGATGCCACGCCTCGCTTGTCGCTTCGCACAATGAGTGATTTCCGATTAAATCATTTTGATTAATTCGCTGAAAACTTAAAAAAAGGCATCTTTTTTGTAAGATAGCCTTATGCCAATTTTTTTTCTTGCATAATAGAAAATGCCAGTCATTAACAGTATAAAATCACAAATAAAATAATAAAAATTGAAAAAAAAACTTCAAAAATTTGGAAATACTATTGAAGGATTCGTCAATACACTTTCACTGCTTTGAACAATGCAAATATATTATGAATACAGATTTTTGGTACGTTATACCAGTATGTGTGTAGTTCTTGAAAAAAAAATAAACTGTTATAAGTTTAACATAGAACAATGTAAAATTACAAAATAGTGTAACTGTTGACGTTAATAACTAAGTTTATAAAAATCAAGCTTTTGAATAGCGTCATTCAGGTCGTTTCTCTCTCTCGTTAGTCGTGGGTTTTCTTTAAACTTTCACTGACTTTCGTAATATGTGTCCTTATAAAGGTCATTGTTTAATTTAATGTACGATTTAAAAACATTTCTTCTTTGAAATTATTTTGAACGTAAAATTTGAGGGAAATATTTTAGGTAGATGGAGTTCCCTTTTCAGATTTAAGACAGCAACCAAGATAATTACGTAGTATAAATGCTATGGTTTTCAGCGCAGCAAAGGGTTCCAGAGGAGCAAAGAGGCTTGCAATGTTGTCGATGTGAAGATACAAATCAATAATGTTATTGCAAAATCAATTTTTCATTTTTTGTTTCAAATCATTAAATTTTTGTATTCCTCATACAGATCATCATCAATAGTCAAGATTACCGATCCTGCAACAAATTACTTTGGATATTCTGTTTAAATAAGAGCAGAAAAACTGAGGACATTTACAATAATAATGGTATTTTTGACAGCAGAAATTTTTCAAAGTAATGAGAATTATTATTTCTTTTATTAAAGACAAATGAACGAATTCATCAAACATAAAAAAACTCAACTGCATCGTTTGATTATAATAAATAAAATGTTTTGTTAAAAAATTAAAAAAAAAATATTAAAAAAAAATTGAAAAATTATTATTCTTTTAGAAAAAATGTCGCACATACGCCATAGTGAACCAGATTATTGAATTTCCAATATAACATACACTACATACGCCAAAGTGACTTGTAATTATGTATTTCTTACAGCCCTATTATTGACACGATTCAAAACTAGTTTTGACGTAAAACTAGTTCTATATAGTCTGGGAGCTCACCGTAAGATTACCTATCTCATTGCGGCCACGCAAAAATTGGATGCCAACCGATAGCTTTAGTCCAAACATTTACAAAACTGCTGGTCGGACAAGCTTATCTGGTCGCAATGGTTAGAAAATGCACTTTTCAGGTTGCATTTTCCGCTAAATGTACCTATATTATAAGCAACTTATATAAATGGGGTATCGTATGAAAGCTAGGACTGTCCTCTACCTGATAGAAATGGTCGGACCGAATTTTTTGGCTGTTGCCACGAGTGCGACCACTTTTCTAAAATTAGAGATTTTGTGCATCCTTGGATGAAAATGAAAATAAAAGTGGTTAAGGCCACTTTCCTAACCATTTGAAATGATTTTACTCAGTTTTCCCTGATGTAAGACGCAGTGTTAAAAAAAGACCATTTTTTTTTAAATAGTCGGACTCGTCGTAACAGCCAAAAAAAAGTCAGTCCGACCAATGGCATCGTGTAGAGGACAGTCATAGCTTTCATTTGATACCCCATTTATATAAGTTGCTTATAATATAGGTACATGTAGCGGAAAATGCAACCTGAAAAGTGCATTTTCTAACCATTGCGACCAGATAAGCTTGTCCGACCAGCAGTTTTGTAAATGTTTTGACTAAAGCTATCGGTTGGCATCCAATTTTTGCATGGCCGCGATGAGATAGGTAATCTTACGGTGGGCTCCCAGACTATATAAAACTAGTTTTATGTTAAAACTAGTTTTGAATCGTGTCAATAATAGGGCTGTTAATATTTCTCAATATTATAATATCATTCCCTAGAACAACAAAATATTCCAAATACGCCATAGTGAACTATGTATATTATTAATTTTTTGAAAAATCAAATATTTCACATTCGCTCTAGAAGATTTTTAGAATTAATTTTGAATTTAAATGAAATATAAATATTATTTTTATCTACGTTGGTATAATTATATTTAACATTTTCAACGAAAAGCACAGAAAATTAATTTATTAATAATTTTTACATTCAAAAACTGCCAAATTAACCCTCCTACCGGATTATTATTATTACTGTTAATATCTTTTGACCACGTCCATCAAATAACTTAATTTTTCAAAATTCCATTTTACAAATTCTAACTAACATTTTGTTGACATAACAAATATATTACTGTACACAAGTTCACAAATTTGTATAAGTAAAACAAGAATGTAGGTGGTTTCTTTAGATCTACCCACAACCACGCCCACTTTTGTCATACTATGTCTTGGAAACAGCTCTTACGACCCAGATGAAATTTTCAGAGTTTATTCATGTGAGCAAGAAAAACTTTAAAACTATTTTGCTTTAAAATCCGCCTACTGACACGCCCACTTCTTATCTTAATTTTCCAAAAACGGCTCAAAATATTTCTGTTGGTATCAACAATTATAAGAACAAAAAAGTAAAGCCGCTTAAAAAAAAATAATTTTGGAAACTAAATTTTAGTACTGAATTTAGCACTTGACACGGTGAAATTACTCTAGAATAAGTAGATTTTAAGGGTGACATTTTAAGAGGTGGGTTAAAAGTTTTTGATATTATAACTAAAACACACAAAACTCGGCAATAATTTTACGTACGAATTGATGAATAAATCTTAGTTTATAGTCCAGCATTTATTTTCCAATTTTCTTTATATTCTATTATCTTACATAATTTTATAGGTATGTAGAGTTAGAGGTACTGTTTTAGTGCTGTCTAATTTCACAATATGATTAATAATACTTTATACAAGCTATTGGTATCTTAGAATATGTTGTTGTTCTAATGATGTCTCATCTAACCATAAAGCAATCCTACAAGATGAAATACAATAATACTACATCCCACGTGACATAAATAATAAACATACTTAATATGCAAGCAAGTACAACAAATTAAAAATACTTACAAAAATCTGCAGTACTGTGTATATGATGCGAGGTGACGTCATTTTATCTGTAAAAGAAATAAAAAAAAATATTAAAAAATAAATAAATGTCAGTAAAAAGAAATAAAATTTAAATACAAAATGGTAATGGCAAGTCCATAGAAGTCAAAACCCCAATACAACATGTCAAACAAGATAAAACGGTACTCAAATGATTGATTCAGCTAAAGACTAGACACTATAGAATAGACACTCAGACATTAGAACGAGGAGAGAAGATTAACCTACTCACGTCTTAATCAGGTAAAAAGTTGAATTTCACAAGAGACCGAAATAGATTTTTAGCGAGAGCTACATTATATATGTAATGTAGGTATCTCGATTTATCGTGGTAAAGCAGACGACACCTTTTTTTTGATTCCACAGAATGTTGGCTAAGACATCCGAAGATAATGGCCAAGCGATCATCATAGGATCAAATAAATCCAGAGCACGACACAACATCAATTAAAATACTACTTACATACATATGCATGTACAATGTACATAAAGGCATATGTACATAACATGCATTTAAGACGAGATTTACTTATGAGGAACAGGATTATGGACACAGCAGATGGCTTTATAAGCCATCCTTTAACATCTTTAGGAAACTTGATTTTATGTATTATTAATTTGGGTATCAGTAAAGAAAGATCCATCTTATCTAATCTGATCTAAAAATAAATTTTTTTTCTAAGAAGTGCGCCTTAAATAGTTCCGTATATTTTATCCAAACCAATTTACACGGCCTTTATTTTGATTTGATTTAAGATTGACATTAAAATCTTTTCGCAAAATATTCAAATGTAAATTTACATTTTTAATTTTCGTACTTTTGCATTCTTCCCAAGTAAGGGACATGATCAAGGTATATCAAACAAATATAAAAGCAGAGGCGTTACAAGTTTGAGATTTCCCAAGAAAAAAAAATATAAAATGTAAATTTTCTTCAACGTTAACTTCGACTACTTATAAGTAGATACATATTGAATGCAAAATGTGGTTCTTTCAAGTGAGCCTTTGGCAAAATGTACATTCATGTTATGTATATCTTTAAAGTTATAGTTGGGTATTTATACGCTAAAATGAATAATTTACGTGGGGTCTCTCTAAGCATAGTTGGCGATGTCTTGTCATTTATTTAATGAACTCTGCAGCACATATAATTAAGATGTCTTATTTTTGTAGGATTTTTACATTTTTATGGTTTAACTTTAAGGAAAGGAAATGTCAACTTTAATAGTTCAACTTGAGAGTATGTATCACACTTTAAGAGTGAATGATAATGAGTTAAAGATTTTGCAATCTAATTGCGCATAATCATTTATGTATGCACATTTCGCAAATACCTATGTATGTAAGAGATACATTTAAGGTTTTTTCAAGACTAGATCATCAGAATATTTCAAAACATTTAAAAAGTCTTTGTTTAGATTTTATAAAAGTTTTTCCGTAAAAATATAATTCACGTCCACTTTGCACCAAGATATGCTTATACGTATAAGCGTAGGTGGACACAGAAAATTTGAGCTATGGCTGTGACATAAAGAGTTCCTGGTAAGGTTCCACTTTTTAAAAGACAGTGCGGAGGTCGTGGCTATTAGAAGTTACATAGTGCTACTTTAGACTGGAATTATGTAAGTGACGTTTGCTTCATTTCTATCTCCGCCTAAGATCTCAGACTGTAATTAAGTGACATCAGCAATATCACACTGTAGTTTAGTGACGTCTGCAATCTAAGGCTATTTTTTAGTGACGTCTGCTATCTCAGAATGTAATGATATCTACTATCTCAGATAGTATCGTCTGCTATCTGAGACAGTAATTTAATGAAATCTGTTATCCAAATTTAAAGTTTTGGGACCTTTAGTCCAAATCCGTTTCGCCCAGGTACAACAGTTGCATTTTATTATCTCATGGTCTGAGTCGAGGTTATCTTTAAACATGCATTACAAACACAACATGGGATCAAGGTTTCTATCGAGGTTAATTTCAATTGCCCACATACGGGTTTTCACTCTAACCGGCAGAGGGCTATTTACCATTGTGAATGATGTCAGCAATTTGCCAGCAGATTTAGGAATAGAGAGGAAAAGAGATTGGCTTTACATGAAAAACAAATAAACATAAGAAAAAATAGACTGATATACAGCACTGCTTTTGCACTAACACAAATCGTTTAGTTTTCACGAGGTGAACCATATGGGTTATGAGCGATAATAAAACGCGGCTAATAATTGGGCTCATCTTCTAATAAGCATAATTTTAGTCGATGGATACCGACACGTATATATGTTCTCGTGGAATTTGGTTAAATTGAAGCGCCTAGTAATAGATGATACACTCAGAGAAAAACGTCGGGTAAATTATTAACACGGGCCGTGTTAAATTAATAAGGTGCACTAACCCATATATAAAGTTACGAACATTTCAGAAAACTACCTGATTTAAATAACATATCCAGTGTGAAATCAATCTGATGTCATGCAGATTTAAAAAAAAACCTGCGACCTACGTTGATTAAACACGTCATTAAAAGCAGCTATCTGATAACCTGGAAATCAAGTATATGATTGACCAGAAATTGGTTGATTTTACCAGCTTTTTTCTCTGAGTGTGGTAAAGAATTTAACCAAATTCCACTAGAACATATAATTTATAGTGCTTTTGTGCTGTTTATTTTATACGTGTCGGTATCCATCCACTAAAAGTTGTGCATTTTAGAAGAGTATAACATCATCTACCTGATGAGCCCATACTTGGCGAAACACATTCGGAGCTTGGACTAAAGGTCACAAAATTTTTAAATTTGAATTTCTAATTCAATTATTTACGTTTTAATTCGAGATCTGTTATCACAGATTGAAATTTAGTGACATCTCTAGTCCCGGACTGTAATTTAGTTACGTCTGCAATTTCAGACTGTAATTTAATGACGTCAGCAATCTTTCATTGTAATTAAGTGTTGTATGCTGTCTGAGACTGTTATTAAGTGACGTCTGCTATCTCAGATTATAATTAAGTGTCGTTTGCTGTTATCTCAGATTGTAATTTAGTGTGTCGTCTTCTACCTGAGACGTCTTAAATCTCCCACTGTAATGTATAGAGAAGCCAGCAGTTTCAGACTGCATTAACTGACTTCTGCCATCTTAGATTTTAATTTAGTGTCGTCTTCTATCTGATACGACTGTAATATCAGACTGTAATGTAGTGACATCTGCAATCTCAAACTATAATTAAGTAACGTCTGCAATCTCAGACTGTTATTTATTGACGTCTGCTGTCTCAGAATGTAATTCAACGACGTCTGTTATCTCACATTGTTATTTAGTGTCCTCTGCTATTTGATACTATGTAAAATGAATTGACATCTGCAAACTCTGACTGTAATTTACTGAAGTCTGCTATCTGAGACTGTAATTTGTAGTGTCTACAATATCGTGACGTCTAGTGTAATGTATTCTATCTGAAACGTCTACAATCTCAAACTGTAATGTATAGTGACAATCTCAGACTGTAATTTAGTAACGTCTAATCCTAAAGCTTAATTTATTGACATTTGTTATCTCAGAGTATAATATTTATGCGTCTTTAGCACTATACCAGTGTATCTGCATTTGCATTCTTGGGCTTTTTTCTCTTTTAATTAGCAGTACAAAAAAGTGGGTTTTAGTTCCTTTTTTTGTAAGTATTGATTCCAAATAAAAGAAACAAATCTATCGAATAAAAAAAAAAAAACAAATATAAAATTCGAAATTAACTACCATCATTTTGGGGCTTAATTCAGTACTTGTTAACGCATTTACACTGTCCATACCTAGGGCCTGGCTGGTGACTCAACTAAGTAGAGCTACGGAGCGTGGGTGGGACTGAAGACCCAAAGAGGGAGTTAAAGTTCTATGAACCCGCGAAGTTAAGGCCCAGGAAAAAAGATCCTATAAGGAAAACATTAAATAAGGCCCCTAAAAAAATGCACAAAAGACAACGATCACTTAAATTATCAGATTATGAAGTGCTATTTAATTTTTGGGGCCTCATTTAATTATACTTTTGGGGCCTAATTTATTTTGAAAAACTATTTGAGGCCTTATTTCTTATCTTGAATAACTTACTTGAAAATGCTAAAATATCACAAAAAACTATTGTGAAAATCTATTAATTAAGGACTAAGAGCTATCAAAACCGCTTTTGCTAACCCCTTTGTTACTCCGTGGTGCTTTCAACACAATTTTTATACTGAAAAGCATCAGTATAGAAAAGTAACAAAATAGCTGAAAAATCGCGTGATTTTTTTTCAGTTATTCTGTTACTTACTGATCAGACGGTTTTTTAAAACTATTCTGTTACTTATTGAAGCTGTTCAATACCAGGATTGTTTTGTAAGATATCATTGAGTTACAGACTAGCTGAAAAATATCACGCGATTTAAATTATTTTTTTCTTTTGGGACCTTATTTCCTGGGACTTTAATTTTCACTTTTCAGAGCCGAAAGTTTGAATCTAACTTTAAGAAAAGGCTTACAAGCCAAATTGAATAGGCAATAACACCTGCAGTTCTTATTTTTTCTTTTTTGTGGGTCTCACTACCATTTAAAAAAGAGTAAACTTCCGCGGTTGTTTTTTCCTTTTATTTTGGGTAATAAGTCCCACGGGATTTATTTCTGCAGATTTTATTGCACTACTACATTATTTATAAAAACACCTTCAAAATTCAACAGATTGATAAAATCGAAAATAGCTTTTACTGTTTCAACAATTGAGAAAGTTGGGGCCTGCAAAGGGCGAAATTTTCTCTTGGACAACCCTGGCTTAATGCAACACTCAGTTTTTTTGTGTCGTGTATTCCAGTTTCCAGAGAGGACATAATTCTAAGATCGTGCGTAAAATTTAAATTTATTAACCCTTTTAAAATGTATGTAGGTAGCTACAGTCACAGAAAAGAAAAACCACTTGAAATAGAAACTTATCGATATTCCTACCTCATTTCACAATTTAGTTCAACTGGCCTTTTGTCCTACAATATGCAATACTATGCAGCCATTTTGTGGGTGACTTCTTGTACCACTAAACAATAGTCACGTCTTATTTAAATTATTCTCGCATCTAACATAGCTTGCCTATACCTCGCCACTGAAAACTTTCTGCTCCTGATCTACAAAATGAGATCACAGCATAAGACCAAATCTAATGCCCAATAAACCTCACCACCACTGTATGGCACAACTTAAATTGGACACAAATCTGCATACACACATATAAAAAGCGGACCTTCAATGCTCCCATAGAGCACTCGCTATATAAGATCCTAAGCGCCCACTCTCTGATGGCACATTGTTGTTCTTATAACAAAGCAATAAACCAACATAATCCGATGTCTGCTGTATAAAGCTATAGTCGTTTTAAAAGACTGGAACTTTTCACTATATACTCTGTTCAAATTGAGCCCAAGATCGTTCGATAAGCAAATGGTGGTCTCCTCTCCCAAGCATTTGGGGTCAACCATGAATATGCCATTGATGATGGTAACTCTATGCCACACGAATTCAAATTCGCCATGCTAACTATGTTCGTACTCTGACGAAGTAATTGTGTTTCGGCTTCATGAAAACAAATGTGGAACATAGGATATGGCTGACTTCCGTATTCTTGGAGGCAAGACCAAGATCTAAGAGTAGAAATCGGTTAGCTCTTTATTTTGTCCGTGCAGAGGCAGTAGAGAGACCAACATGTCAAGATGCCACACATTCACATTATGATACTGAATGCACAGAGAACCCTGGCGACATTTCTATCTGTTCTGCCATCGAAAATGACACTATTTTGCATGCTGGCTGCATGGATGGCGGTCAAAATCGTGCCACACCGTCAAGGTTCTAAGAAATTCTTCTCGAGTTTTTATTCATGACCACGCATATCTACCTGTTGAATTTCTTAACTTGAAAAATTAATACAAACCAACATGGATTCCTCTTTTGACGCAAATCCCATGAAATGAAGTTAAGTGTCATTGGATATATTTTTGTTAACATTTTTAGTACAGAAGTTAGGATCAAATTCAACTCGTGATGGTTCATTTTCGGTACTTATGATGACCCGTATTTGAAATCAGTTCCAAGCCCAGGATACAGCATGTTTAACGTAAACATACCACCATGACACAACGGGATTAACAAAACTATGCACATAATTGTGAGTTTGTGACCCCGAATGAATGGTAAAGCTAATGAGTGTAATGAATATAACGGCAACACAACATAAGTAAAGAGAAAGAAACAAACGTAATCGAACTTTGCGATTGTTGTTAATTTGGGCTCTATTCACACCTTGTTCATGTTATTTTCGTTTTTTTTTTTCGAAATTTTGCTTTCGAAGTAATTTGAGGCGTGTATTGATGGCAATGAGAGTTTTTTTTTTTTTTTTGTTGGTGGAACCTTTCAATTTGTTAAGGTGTATAGGTAGGTACTTTTATTATGTACATTGTTGGCTTTAATTTAAAGACAAAAAATAAAGAAATGGTTCGCTGAATGTCCGTTAACTGACCTCTTTTCTTTAGATTAATGTTAAACACTTTTTCTTGCGGAACGACCTTAAATTTGGGGAAAAGAGTTTAAAATTTAAGAAGATTTAAAGTCCGCAGCTTTTGTAGTAAAAAAAGAACACATAATGAATTAAGGTTCTTTAGATTGTATAGAATATCCAGAACTTTAAAGTATCTTTTGGAAAAAATTAATGTAGATTCTTATGATTGCCAAGGCATATGAGGGAACTTATTGGAACGAGAAAATATAAAGAACTTAAAGAGAAATTGATTCTAACTCCAGGTTAACAGTTACAAAAATTCTTAACAATACCAAGAGATAGCTAGCGTAAGTAGAAAATATAGTTTCTCAGTAGAATTAAACTTGGATGGGTAGTTTTAATGTGCTCGGGAAGAATAATACTGTCACATTTCATTGGGTAAGTATCTATCTACGATGATTTCCACGGATGCATGCTATTGCAAAAAGGAGCATGATATCTTCAAAAAGACCAGAGACCTATTACAAAATAGGAGAAAACATGTTTAAAAACAAAAGAAGAACAGGAGATGGAAAGATCATACAATTGAAAAGACCTCCCGAAACAGAAATGAGTAAGACTATTACTCGGGACTTACAACCATGAACGTTTCAGCTTAGGTAGAAACAATCTCATAATTATAATGGGTCGGATGACGACAAAATACTGTTGAGTTAGGCAGAAGGGTAATTTCGTCACATTTATAAGGAAATATCGTATCACATATATCATCATTAAGAGCACTTATGCTGTCATTTGAAGATACGCGATGCAATGTGCAAATGGAAAAGCTCTTCCGAACTATTCAAAACAAGCACAGGATTATGGCATGTGATTTCTTCAATATAGTTTTGGAGCAAATAGTGTGCAGGATGCACCATTTTCAAAAGATCTATTCAGCTCCAGGGTTATGCCGATGATATCAACATCATCGTCCGCTTTCAACAGGAAGGACAGACGAAGCTTGTTGGTCTTCAAGTAAACGAGGACAAGACCTATGTATATACAATACAATACAATAAAATAAATACAAATACATGCTATGAATCTAGCTAACTTGGGCACCCGTGGACCACGTCCAGATCGGAAACGGCCAGCGCCTACTAACACGCACTTTTTTTTGAAATAGGTAATCTAATCGTCAAAGTCTATATAAATGGGGGGGTGTTTTTGTTAGAAAAATTTTTGATAATGTGATTATTGATAATTCTTTCATTCAAAACTTTTTTCCACGCCCACTTTTGTGTGATTTTTGACAAATACATATGTTGTTTTTTATGAAGAAACGAATTGCCCTTATAACATATTAAGAACAAAAAAATAATGCAAAATGTTTGCCACGCCCACTTTTGAAGGTGTTTTTGAAATTTTTTTTTATATTTAACCGTTTCCTTAAAAAAATGCAACATATTACCAACAAAAATATGCCTTTTTAAAAATTATGCCATCAAAATTTTATTGACATGCCCACTTTTGGGAGGTGTATTGTAGAGAAGTAGTACCTACTATAACTAAAAACTTAGCCACTATTTTTCGTGAACGATAATCCCTAAGAAAATTCTTCAAAGGACAGATTCAAAATGGTACTTGGGGTGATTCTCTCCCAACTGTGATGATTTGTGTGCAGTGCTTTTGTTGTTATTTAATGAAAAATTTGCTACAATCTATGTGAGAGATCATTACAAATTTTGCTTCTAATTCCGCCGCAATATCACCGTTTCTTGTTTTTTCCAACTAAATCTACTTTTTTCAAATAACTTTCTTCATTCAAAAGAAATGTTGTCCTTAGAAGATTGAGTGCAAAACTTTTTTGACAAAATTTTGCTTAAATTAAGTCAGAATACTTCTACTTGAATAGAATAATAATGAAAGAATGTTGGCCGAGGTTTTAATTTTGTTTTTGAATTCAAAGGGTCTCTGAACCGCCATTTTGTTTTTGTTTTACAACGTTTGTATGGTATTGTTTTAAAGGAGGCACTTTTAATTTATAATTAACAGCAGTCAATTTATTTTTTGTACGTGATTATATTTTCTGGGTGGATTATTTTCACTAGAAGAAAGTGTGTCACAAATTTATTTGTCATTACCGTGTAAGTGTGTTTAAACATGTTTTTGGTTGATTACACTGAGTCACTGAGTGACAAGGTTTTTCTAACACGAATAAATTAGGTTGGGTCGAATTGATTATTGAGTTAAGACGCACGTCACGTTCTTAAGTTATGACGTCATAACCATAATTTATAATAGAAAAAGAAGGTTTGTAACAATGCCATAACTTTAAAACAGAAAGTTTTAGAAAATTTTTGTTGTTATTTTCGTACTAAACGAGTCCAATTTTATGAAAAGAACCTTTTTTGAAAAATGTTATTAAAAAAATTATTTTTGCAGTGTTAAAAAATTCATTTTCTTAATCATGGAGAAATTTTGATTTCTTAAGTTTTAATTTGGGTTTGTTTCTGCTACATAAACGAAAATATACTTTTCTACTGACTTTTGATGGGTTGAACTCAGAATTGCTCTAGCACGTCAAGTTTTTGAGATGACCCATTTTAATATATTTCTAAAAGCTAAGAAAAAAGTTTTTGAAAATTGAGGATATGTTTTACTACAAGATCATCTTATTCACAAAACCTGCAACTAGATCGAAAAAAATAAAACTTTTTTATTAAATGTAGTTGGATTTTTATCAATATGTGTAATTTCATAAACGTCAAATGTTTTTGCATCACTGCTTTTTTGTGATGCTAATGAGCAACGCAGCTGATGCTGATACAAATGCATTAGCAACAACTCATCAAGAATTTTCTTGATTCTAATTTGTTTGAAGTTTGCGTATCACTTGATGCAAGTTTGCAATAATGAACATGTTACGCAAAAAGTGATGCGAGTTTGATGCATTTATGAATGTTTGGCGGAAATGATTGTGCATGATTTCTGCAACGATGCGTTTGTGAATTTACACTATTTGTTTTACTCTCTTCGAAGTCCTCAATTGAAATTTATGAGTTTAGCATATTCCGGAACAAGTTAGCTTAAGGCGAAAGCTGACAGCTTATTAATGATTACACCAAGATGAATGATTCAAAAAGAATATCAAAGATAAATGTTTATACCTCCAATTGACGATAAAAATGTAGTCAAAATAAATTACTTCAAGATAGATAGATGATAGGTAGATAGATAAAAGATTCAAGAAATAATATCACTTCAAATTTGCTTAAAAACGAATATTTTCAAAATTTGGATTCAAATATCTTAAAAACGTGACGTGCTAGAGCAATTCTGAGACCAAATTCGAATTCAGTGCACCAAAAACTATCAGAAAAATATATTTTGGTTCATGTTAGAGACAAAAATTAAAATTTTGTCACACAGTGTTATTAGAATTTTGTATTCTTTTTAACCACGTAAGTTAAAAATTTTTTTCGAAATTATTTTTCTTATAAGCATTGAGAAGTGAGGTTACATAAACGGTAGTCTAAATGTCAGTATCGTGGATGTCAGTTCGTGGCACTTGAATTGGACTTTAATTAATTAATTTCTTGCAATTATGTTTGCTTATAAATAATTTTTATTAGAGACATTCTCAAAAATCAAATAAAATGCCCTTTTCTTCTGTCCCATATAAGAATACAAAAATAAAATAAAATGCACGACTGGGTCGCACGTACTTGCTCTTATGTTCAAGACAATGTGGGCTTAAGAAAATTGTATGTAAAAACATAGAAATTATGAGAGAAAAACGTAGAGAAGCATGAAATACGACTTTTAAATTGGATAAAACAACTCTTTTGACAGTTTGATGTGGAAAAAAAGAATGCCATCTTAATTCTTGATTGAATATGATTGTATGGGAAACAAAAATTTAGAATCGTTGGAGCAGTTTTAAAAAAAATTAGTTTTTTATATATAAAATTCTTAAAACATTTTTAAGAACAAATCTTGGTATGCAAATCTAAAGTATATATTTATGTGTATATAATGACAAAATTTGAAAAAAAATTGTCAACCCGTTTTTGAGATATCGAATTTAAAAAAAAAAATTTTGAGACTTTAAAAATCCAAAAACTTTTTTTTTGAAAATTTTGATATGCAATATTATTTGATCTTATCTGCATTTTGTACATAAAAAAAATCATCTAAATCCGTTTAGCCGATAACGAGAAAATTCAAAATAAAAAAAAACGTTCTATGACAGGTACTATTAATACATAGTTGCTAAGTGTAAAATTTTATAATTTTTGGTAGTAGATCGTATTAATTTTAGTGTATGAAAAAAGTTAAATCAAAATCGTAGGAGCCGTTTTTAAGCAAAAAAATATTTTCCTTTGCGGTTTTTTAACTTTTGGATGGAAGGTACCGTTATTTTTTCATAAATGTAAAAGTTTTTCTAAAAATATTTTAGAAAGTACTAAAAAAGTCTTAAATACCGAGTTTCAAAGAAATCGATCATGTCGTTTTCGAAATATTTGATTTTCCAAAAAAAAAAATTGAAACATTTTTTAAAAATCCAAAAAATATTTTTTCAAAAATTTTGGTACACAAAACTATTCATATTTTTTGGAAGCTTCTGTGTAAAAAAAATAATTGAAATCGGTCATACCGTTTTGAAGAAAATCAAAAATAAAAAAAATTGTTCTTTGGGAGGTACCATTAATAACCATTTCTGAAAAATGGTATTCCACCAAAAGAAAGCCTTTACTAAAATAAATTTATTGAATTTTTTTTTTAAGAAAAGTTGTCAAGCCGTTTTTGAGAAAAATACGATTATGTAAAATTGCTAAAAAAAAATTGTATGGCAGGTACCTTTATTTTTGATTCTAAAAAAAAAATGAAAAAAACGTGTGGGCATAATCACCAAAAACCACTATGTACCAATTTTGAAGAAAATCGATCGAGCCGTTTAGGCTGTAGACGAACAGACAGACAGACAGACAGACAGACAGACAGACAGACAGACAGACAGACAGACAGACAGACAGACAGACAGACAGAATTTTGCCACCCACTTTTTTGGTGTTCTCTATCATCGTAATATCATGTTTGATTGTTATCTCAAAATTTTTTTTTGCACGAATCCAAAACTTGCCTTATAGTACCTATAATCGCAAGTAAAAAGAAAAAGGGTGTCATTATTATCATCTCTTTAAGTTTTAGTAGATTTCACTATATTTTTTTGTTCTTTAAAAGTTGTAGCAAAATGATTTTACATGTTTTGATACTCTGATTTAAATAAAGTCGCAAAAACAGAACTAAATCCAATGATTTCAAAATTTTTAAAATTTTCGATAAAAAAAGCACAGTTTGGAAAGAGTTGCCCACCCACCCTACTTACCCAAAGATCTCACTCCACAAATGACAAAACTATAGGTTTTTTTGTTTATAACCGGTTCGCTATAGTTCTATTACCACTTTTTTAAACTACAATTCAAAAACTGAAATATCTCATCTAATTTCACCATAATTCTTATTTTTTTTTTTACAATAAACATTCTTTTTGGGCGATTCGTGTCACCATATGTCATTAAAATTTAGTTTGGAAATATCACCCACATATTAAAGAAACAAAAACAATTAAAATGCTAAATATTTGGGTGATATTTCCATTGGATCATTTGGATATAAAGTATAGTTTTGGGCAATATTTTCTATTTTTTCTTTGCTTTTGAGTAATACAAAATTTTTTGACCGATATTTCCAAATCGATTTGGGTCCTTTTTCTTAGGGCTATAAATAAGACAATACATATTTTGAAAATATCTCCTATACTTTCGGTAGAGTCCAATGTATATTTAAAAGACAAGCTTGATTATCTTGGTAGTCAAAGTTCCATATAGAAATCACCATTTCTTCACTTCACTCCATCTTTAAAATTTATCTACGAGTATTTATATAAATATCTAAACACCATATCCTATTCCAATGCGATTATTCAATATTACTATAATATCTTACATGTGTGCAGAAATGATGATTGACCATTTAAATAAAATTAACTTTCACTTGTTTAACCGTAGGATCTTGACTTTTTGCCAAATTAAGTTCACATTAAGTAACAATCAACACTATACTTATAACTCATCACAGGCTCCCACCATATTGTTTTTATCAAAAACACAACTTTATAACACAAAAAAGGTTTGCAAAAATAATAACGGAAACTTTTATTTTTGTATAATTCAGCTCTACCTATATTGCATCATAATACCGCATCAAGTTTGAATATTTTATGCAAATTAAAATTAAAAAAAAAAAACTATTTATATGTATCTCTACAAAAGATGACCTCACAACTATAATTTTTACTAGGCCAATAGTACACAACTGCTTGATGATTAACCTAACTCTATTTAACAATAAGACTCTACTAGCTTTTGCTACTAACTATAAATGCATACACTTTTTTGAAACATGAACAAAAAAAAATGCAAACTAAATAAAAACTTTAGAGAGATGGAGATACAAAAAATAAACGAACGAGTGGCATTTCCCATCAATCATTCAATCTAATTGAACGATACTCGAATACAATACACGAATACGAGTGTATCTATGAAGTTTAAATAGAATAAATAGTTGTTAGCAAAAAAAAAATAAAAAAAAATATCAGATAGCCGCAGTCCAGCTTGCAATAAACAACAACCAGTGGCAGATGCGCCCACTAACCTCAAGTCTTTTAATACCGCCAGGCAGATAGAGCCACCTTTGAACAATATTATTTGTTTTAAGGTGATTAATCAGACTCATCTAACCTGTCCGATGAGTCCATCCGTTGGATTCCTTTATTATAGATAGATATAGGTATCGTTATAGATAGATGATAATGCAGGTTGACAAGGCCGTTTGGAACTTGCAATTAGTGTCAAACGCATGCTCCGTATAATTGTTTTGTGTCAAGTACTTTTTTTTTAATTTCTTACACTCTGAGAAAAACACAATGCACATTTCAATTAAAGTAAGGTTGGGTCTCATTCCCATTTTAAGAGCATTTTACTTGTTTGATATACTCTCAATTTCAAACATTTACTCGATAATTTTTTCGAAGAAATTGTCCAAGAATTACTTCCAAAAGTATTGCAATTAAAGTGGGAAACACCCTATAGAAACGCAGTCCTATGTTAATTCAATATCATGGAGGTTTTTATTGCAATATTTGGTGACGTAAAAATTTAAACTTTTAATACTAATTTTATATAATTTTATGATTTAATGGATTTATTGTTTTAAAACTTCCGCTTCAGCATGATCTTTCACACTAAAACCCATAACTAGTAGGTTGCACGATGATTTTAATTAATTTATTTCGTCAGTGTATAAAAATTGTAAGTCTCTAAGTTTTGGGCTCGGGAATTCTCTCCTATTCACTAGGTATTCATGATATTTAAAATAAATGGCATCATTGATGTTGTTATATATTTTGTTTTTGTTTCTTTTGTCTACCTACCATTTGTCATTCAAAAAAAATATACAAGAAACGTAACCGACTGCGTGATGAGCATTTTTCTGGAGCGTTGCACGAGGTCAATAGTGTGTGTTTTTATAACACATTTTTTTTTTTATTGTCTGGTGAAGCATGCTACCAAAAGTAAGCTGTCGTGCTATTTTTTTTCTACTCTTTCTACTATAATGAATGAGTTTTAATTCCATGGCAGTTAATCAATAGACGACGACAATGTGACGATACGAAAGGCCGTTGGATCGAATAGACATAGTTGATGATTAAGGTGACATGAATTCTATGTACGGGACTTTGTCCTATTAATTTTGTTTTTATTCTGGATTTCTCTTGGATATTCTTTTCTTTAAAAAAAATCAAAATTAATGTAGTGTGAAAATGAAATTCAATTCACTGACTCTTAATTAGTTAAAAAATGCATTCAAATAAGAAGCATATACTCAAAATAAAGTTTTGCTACTTAAATAGTTTCTTTTTTTTTAGATTTTTCTTTCAAGATACAGGATGACAGCTGACCTTAATCTTTATCTGTGTATTAGAACTTTGTTTTTTTGACATGAATATATCTTTCCATTTCAAGTTATAAACGAAGAAAGAAATGTGTGCTCATTTTAAGACTCTCTATAATAAAATTTGAACTATTAATTAGTTCTGCGGTGTGTGATCTGACTTGTTATGCGCATTAAAAAGTTTTCCTTGGAGAAGATATTTTTTATGAATGTATGTATTTAATTTTGGTTCTGGTTAAGAGAAGAAAATATTTTTCTTAGTACCTTTTTCTTCTATATACATTCGAACTATATGTTGTGAAATTGAAAGATCATCATCCTCTCACTCCATATTATTCTTCTACTGTTATACGCCTGAAGGCTTTTATAATATTTGTTGAGTTGTATTGAAGTTAATGTTCAAGTTAAAAAAAAATATTTTTTAATTATTTAATACGATAGATTTACACATTTCTGTTAAAATTCGCCTGAGGAACAAATTTAGTAAAAAAAAGCAAAGAAAAAAAAATAATAAAATAAAGTTCGTTGCCAGCTCTTTTGTTTCAAAAATAATTAATAAGGAAAAGCAATAAAATCAATCTCGAGTTATTTATTATGGTTATTAATTTGATTTTAATATTGAAACTGACTATGAAGTTGGTTCTAACTAAATAAATCTTAATAGCTTCTTTTTCTTTACATTACTCAAACTTTATTATAAAAATTGAACTGGACAGCTAATTAGCTTGATTAATGTATCCAAAGCATAATGATTGATGAGTTGGTTTTCTAAATCTTGTTAAAAAGGTAAGTATGTAGTTTCGTGATTTAATGTAAAGCTCACACACAAAAAACTTTAATATAATGCAATCACAAGCTTTAAATTAAAGGATTTTTTTTTTTTCAAAAATAGAGTTTTTCTATAATCTGTGCATTTCTTATCATTTAACTCTTGCAGTTTAAAAAAAATTCAAACACTTGTAGTTTTAAAATTAATAAACATAGTTTTGATTTTTATTTGCACTATGATTATTTTCTATTATTGATCCTTCAAAATGCCGTTATAGCTGAACAGAAAGGCCACTGTTGCTCACAAACTTTTAATTTGTTTGTGGTTCGTATCAAAGTCAAAAAGTCCTATTACTTTGGTATAGAGTAGTCAATACAAAAAAAAATTAAATCCAGAAATATTGTTTAATACATACATTCAACTTCAATAGAATTGCAGTTAAGGCCACTATGGTTATAACGCCTCAAGTAATCGACTGAGTTGGAAAGGTTTCAAAATTAGAATGGTTGGAAAGCAATAGTCGCGTAAGGCTTACCAATTACAAAGTTGAACATCCATTTTAGTTAAGTACTATTATATACTGACGATTACTGTGCACAATAAGAAACAATAATTCAAAAATAAAAATAAATGTTTTTGCTTCAATTTCCAAACATTTTATACCTAACTATCATTTTCTGAGTCGTGTCCAATTTCGACACAGGGAAGGACGAGTCTAGTTTATTAAAATCGTTTCGTTTTATAGGTAAAATTGTGTTTTATAAAATTCTGCAAATAAAAGAAAAGTTTTTTAAATGTAAAAAAAGAGCGCTTTTTCTAAATTTTCTAAACTACCTTTTAATATTTATAGAATTTGTATAACAGAATATTATAAAAACCAGATATTTGAAAGCAGATTAAAAAAAAAAAAAGAATTCCCAAAGCATACTTTTGACAAAAGAATTTTTACCCCAATCCTTCACCTAAATATCATAGTCAAAGAGCCTACAGCAAATTCCAGGAGTGGAGGTATAACCAAAATCGGAGTAAGAGGGATTATAGGTACATGTATCGTAGTATCAAATACCAAAGGCTGGTAGGTTTTGTTTTCAGCCTTCGGGAGGGGTGGGTCGTTAAAAAGTACTAGATCCCCTGTTTTTATTTCAGGGTTAGAACCTCTTTAATTCATTTTAAGAAAATCGGATATGATTCCCTTTCATTTTGTCTAAGCATAAACACCACAATATTGACGGTCCGATTAATAGAACTCATGATATAACCATTTTACGTGAATTTTATCATGACTATTTTGGAGATTATCAGAAAAACCAAAAATCAAAAAATAAAGTCTCCACAAAAACGCCAATAAGGTTTGCTTAGGATAGGTTAGGAGGAGCGTGCACAGCACAAAGGCCGTTGCATACACGGGGGCCTAATGGTCCATTGTGATCCTCTTATAAAAATAAAGCAGAAATGCTCCTAAACTATTGGTTCACACAGACTTGTTCGTTTGCAAACCAGCCTGTACTTTCTATGAATTTCCTCACATTTTCCATTGAGACCTGGGCTAGATCGTCCAGGTCTCCAACAAACCTGTTTCCAAAGTAACGGAGGCGATTTGTTTGGAGGTTTGGACAGTCACAGAGCAGGTGTTTAATGGTTTCGATTTCTTCGACATCTTGGCAACTTCTACAGAAATTTGGTGCGAATGCCCCCATTCTGGTGGTCATTGAGTCAATGGCGCAATGACCCGTTAGTAACACCATTGTATATAAATTCTATAGTATTCTCATGAAGAAAAAAAGCTCGTGGCCATCTATGCGTCCAAATGTAATACTAATTTTTGTTAAGGGATCTCGGTAAGGCGATCACAGCGAACCTATCGACCAAATGTCTATTTACAAAATCGTGTTTCATGAGAATACTATAGATTGGATATACAATGGTAACACTATCAAACATTTAATATTTTTTTTAGTACGCGATAAAATATACTGAGTTTTTTTTTCATTAATTCTAGGCCATAAACTTCTAGAGATTACGCTGTCGTTTTTGGACATCCAGCATTTTGCTACTGCTTTGGATCTTATAGTCTCACTGGCTATGGCTTTGATAGCGGCTTGGCTGTCCACAAAAAATGTGATCTCTGTCAAGCTCAGTTCTTTCTTGTATACCATTTTTGTCGCTGTTTCAATAGCATAAATCTCAGCCTGAAAGACACTACACTAATCGGGGAGTTTATACGATTCTCAAATATTCAGAGCTTCGAAGAACACCCCAGTTCCTGTTCCTTCTTCTAGTTTTGACCTGTCAGTATAGAAGGGGATACCCTGTTCACTGATTAGTGAGTTGGGTTCCCATCCATGTCTTTTGGGTATTGAAATAGAGAAGTATTTGTTAAAATCTATTGAAGGCGGTATGTAGTCAGTCGTCACATCAAGTCCGGCCACTGCTGTGGCATACCTTTGCAAGATAGACCCGTGACCAACAGTGCTTCCAAATGCCCAATTCTTTGAGTCGAACTGCGCTTTTGGCTGCTGTGCATCTTATGTACTCGTCTAGTGCCAGAAAATTTAACATAATTTCCAACCCTGCTTGAGGCGTAGACCTTTGAGCCCCTTTTATTCCTATAAAGACTAGTCTCTATACCTTTTTCAGCCTTCCACCAAACCAATCAAACAAAGGAATGTCATTATGCTTGGGAGGAGTAAAGTCCTCTAATTTTTTTTTCTTCGTGAACAAAACTAGCTCAGTTTTTGAAGGGTTAACCCCGAGACCGTTTTGTGCTGCCCACGAAGATAGTTCTTTAAGTGCGGATTCCATAATATCTTTGTGGTGGTAAGATACTTAAACGATATCAAAATTATTATGTCGTCTGCATAGGCCACAGTTTTAATGCCTTGATTCCTAAATCTTGTAAGAATTTTGCTAACAACAAGAACCCAAAGGAGGGGTCAAATCACTCTTCCTTGTGGAGTACCTCTTGTAACTGTTTTCTCAACAATCGTATCTCCAAGTTGCGAGCTTATGATTTTACCATTGAGCAAGGTATAAATCTAGTCCACAATGGCAGACTCAACTCCAACCTCTTCCAGAGCAGATTTAATAGACTCCGTTTTTTTCGTTGTTAAACGCTCCTTCAATGTCAAAAAATGCTGCTCTCTAAAGAATTTTTAATCACAATTTATTCAAACCCATACAAATCAAACGTCGAAAAATGGAGGGATGACCACCGACATTTCAGGAAGAAAAAGATAGTCCAGAGTGGGAGGTCGAATTTGCTGAGGACTGTACCGGCAGGGGTGAAATTAGTAAGCTCTACCAAAGTGTGAAACGATCTAACAAAGGCTACAACTAGGCCAGACAATTTGAACGGCAATGTGGTAGTAGATACACAGTCAGTTTTAAGGATCTGGAAGGAACACTCTTCTAGATTAACTGCAAATGTAGCCAACATTCCGCTGCTAAGCAAAACATTCCACTCAACTTGGACGATGAAAGCCAACATTTCCGTCCATTCGAACTTCATGAACTGCAATTAGCGATTTCCAAACATAAATTGCATAAGGCTACTGGTGCGGATGGACTACCAGCAGGAATATGACTCGGTAACGAGCATGCACCAAATCATCTGCAAAGTTTGATCGGATTAAAGTGTGCCCGATTAATGGAACCTTGGCATAGTGTGCCCCATCCTCAAAAAAGGAGATGCTCTGACCTGTTCCAACTATTCCGAGAAATAAGTTTCCTAAACGTGGAGCACAAAATCTTGTCGGATATACTGTGTGACCGCCTAAAACCTTTTCTCAACGATTTGATCGGCCAATATCAGTTTTGTTTTCGGCCAGTCAAGATTTTGGAGATAACCCAAAAATTACAGATCGATACACATCATCCCTCTATCGACTTTAAAGTCATAGAGCGAGGGTAGCAACGAATTATGAGTCTTACCTCAGCATCCCTGCCAACAGGATGACGATGGAGAAATCTCGCTGTATCGTATATGTGCAGCAACTAACCAGACCGACGAATCTTCGAATCCAACCATGATGGTGAACGAAGCGAAGCTGAGAAAGACCCCCCCAACAGGTGACAGACACCATTGGAAAACGACCTCAACCAGCTTGCTGTGCGTTAATGGAGGTAGATAACCAGGGATAAAGCTGGCTGGAGAGGCTTGTTGGTTGAGGCCATAGTTCAATCTGGGCTGTGAGCGCCAAAAGTAAGTAAGTAAAGAAGGAAAATGCTGAATGCTGAAAACAATATATTTAGTCCATCAGAATCTATTGCAGTTTGAACATACAATAATACCGACAATGTTGAAAATGATGAAGAGTGTTCAACCATCAAGAGAAATTCAAAATAATTTTGCGGGAAATTAAAGGTTTTATTGAACTTATCACGCCTAACTTGTTTCCTTTTCAATATCTTAAATTCCAATCCAATTTTCACTTCAGATACTTACAAAAAATACCAACTACCTTTCCTATCGCTAATTGCTTTTCAATTTGATCTACAGGAAAGAAAATTTGTTATTCTTCATCAAACAATGCTTATATAAGTTCAAATTAATCTCCTAGCGTGAATGGAACCACGAAATTGAACATTACACGAAACATGAAACCACCAAATTGACTCGACCTCATTTTTTGAATGAGAAATTATGACTTTCTATATATGTAGTTCTTATAAGCCCTAAGACAAGCTTCCAGCTAAAAGAGAAACATTAAGAACATAAATGCAAGTCGAATTCTTTCATTAATATTGATCTATAAGAAAATGATAAATGACACCCGAAGCTTTTCAACCAAAACTAACCGTAAAATTGTATTTTAAAATATCATTCATTTCACATAAAAAGAATTAAAAAAAAAAAAAATACAAGAAAGAATAATTCTTTACGAAAAGTAGGACAAAATTTGAATGATATGTTTATGTTTGATAAAATCCATTAGGAACTGACCTCCATATAAATACATTGCCATGATATGTAGCTCTTCGCCCGAGACTATATTACATAAGTAAATTTGCACTCAATTTTATCTGCAAAAAAAAATGTGAAATTGTAATTTGTGGTGTTTTTTATTGGATTTGGTACATAAAAAATACAATCTTTGACCACAAAAAATTGATTACAAACTCAATAAAGAGAAAGTCAGTCACACGCAATATACAAGAAGAGACGTTAAACCTTTTATTTTTCGCAAGGCGTTTCAAATTTGAAACTCAAATCGGTATTATACGAACAAGTAAAATGAATTGGCGCACAAGATTTATGAGAATGATAAATCGATGATAGGAAGCTCTCAAGACAGAGACCCGTAAAAGCAATAAAGTTGGTGATCCGCCCAGAGCCCGCGTATATGTCCATCACACAGTGGGCTAATCTATTATATAAAATTGAAATAAAATTGAAACTAAGCTTCAGCATTAAAGTTCACCATAAACACTCAGGGGAAAGCTTACGCCAAGAAAAATGTGTTTATGTTGAACTTAAAAAACTAATTCTTTGTTGAAAAATATAAGTTTTTGGGAGGCAGATAATTCATTAAGGCCCATTTTCTGAAGCGAAACATAAATATTTAAGTGCAACACAAGGACTAGTATGACAGTTTATGTAGAGGAAAAAAAATAACACATAAGCGCTTGAGTAGAACAAAAATATTTAAGTATTGTATGAGCAAACGGGCTTTAGCCACTCATCTTGTACATTTTTTCAAAAATATATTATTTGAGAAGGTAAGTATGATAAGTTTTTTAAAATCTCGTACTTTTGATTGATTTTATTCCAGCTTAGAAGTTATATTGTCCTATTGTCACTCACATCCACCATATAACTATGCTTCATCTAAATCCTCAGTATCCAACTATTGAAAGTGAATCGACTATGCCCTCAAGGTGAGCCCATTCTATATATAATAGCCGCCAGTATTGCCACTGCACCATGAGTAAGTAGGTACATAACGACTCACTTCACTATACATTGGTTTTAGGGGGCGCCACAAATTCCAGTTTAAAGTTGAAATTCTTGTTTCAATCCCATTCACTTATGGCTTGTACACTCTGTAACCGTTTCTAGTTTATTCCGCTGAATTAACTCCAGGTTATTGTACCAACATTTTCCAAATCTATGTATTTTTGTAAGACTTGTAATTATCCGATCATTGTAATTGATGGAAAGGCTCTACGAGTTTTCAATTTAATTTCTTCCGTCTTCTCACGCGCGGGATGTTGTTTGTATCAATTCAATACAGAGCCGCAGCCGGCGGAGGTAATTTTCATTGTGGATGGTGTAATGATGTCAAAGCAATCATCGGTAAAAAAAAAAAAAAAATAAAACAGAAGCTGATCATTAAGTATAATTAAATCAGGAAAAGATGGAATCGACATAGAGATCATATAAATCGTTTGAAATTAGTGATGCTATTCGTTTTGATTTTTACCTACAACACAAGATTAAATAATTATTTGAAATAACTTGAAATTTAAAGCATCAGGATGCAAATTTGAATTGATATTTAGCTGCTGTGGAAGATATCATTTAATCAAATAAAAAATTGATTTGATGAGTGTGTTAATTTAATATTAGACCGGCTTGACAAGTAGGTACATTCATTTATTCAAACATTTTTTTTTACTTTTTCTCGGAAGACTCCACTAGTTAACTTCCAATGAAAAAACTAAAAAAAAAACATTAAATGCTTCGTAGAAAAAATAAATGTTCATATTTTAGTCAAACTTGACACTGCAAATATAAAGAAGAAGTTAAATAAGTGGTAGTTGCAGCTCTATGAGGACAACTTTTCTTCTTTAAACAAGGCTACAGTCAATGTCATAATGGGAATTGGTTTTGATCTTATTAAAATTGAAAAACAAAATAAAATGTACGACTGGGTCGCACGTAGTAGCTCTATTGTTCAAGGCGCTGTGGGTTAAAAAAATACATAAATATGCACCTGGAAATTATGAGAGCAAAACTTTTTTTAAAAATTCAAATATTTTTTTTTTTAATATTACGTCCGTTATCTTGGCGGACACTTTGTGGCGGAATCAAATGATTTTGATATCTGAATTTGTTGCCCAAACCAAAAATTTATAGCTCCAGTATTTTTCTAGTTATTTATTTTTCCGCTAATTAAGTTTGAAGCTAGCGTTTTGGATATGCTTCCGAAATGCATTTAAGTAAATAAATAAATAAACTAATGTTTTTAAGTTATTAAAAATAAAATCTTTTAATTTTTTAATTGTAACCTGAATTTGTAGCGAATTAAATGCTAATTTGTTGCTCAAACCCCGTTTTTTTTTAGCTCTAACATATTTTAAAATATAAAAATATAAAAGTGAACTAAGCGGACGAAAATCTGAAAATTGTAATTCTGTTAATGCCCAAAATTGCAGCTCTTTAAAAGCTAATATGTTGCCCAAAAATTAATTTTGTGTCTTTTATGGATATTTTTTTATTTACAGTTTAAGTTTAAAAAGTGCATTTCCGTTTCCACTACCATAGAACCAGAAAAAGACCAGCGAAATCGTAAAAAAAAAAATTCATTTTATTTTTTGCAAAAATGTGTAATTTTTTTATGCTTATTTGTTGCACAAACTAAACAAACATTTTGTAGGTCTAAGGGATTTTTAACCTCTAAAGTCTAAAAAATGACAAAATCCAAAACTTGTTTTTGCCACGATTTGAACTTAAACTATATAAATTACCAAACAGCGATTTTGTAGCTCGCTTGTTTTTTTTTTAGCGGGAAATTGAATACAAAGAAAACCAAGCGAGGAAGCGAAATTTTTTGTTTAACGATTTTGCTGGCCTTTTTCGGTTTTATGGTATGGAAACGGAAATGCACTTTTTTAAACTTAAACTGTAAAAACAAAAATATCCATAAAAGATACTAAATTAATTTTTGGACAACAAATTAGCATTTAAAAAAACAAATTAGCATT
The DNA here is from genome assembly GCA_963921185.1 of Dasysyrphus tricinctus. Lineage (NCBI taxonomy): Eukaryota > Metazoa > Arthropoda > Insecta > Diptera > Syrphidae > Dasysyrphus > Dasysyrphus tricinctus. The sequence goes on from OY992531.1 coordinate 55,675,082, forward strand.
TAAAAAAATAATCTTCCTAATTTCCGATAATGAGAAAATACAAGAATAAAAAAAAAGTGTTCTATGGTAGGTACTATAAATACTTTGGGTTGGGAGGTACCGTTAATAACTATTTTTTGTAAAATGATTTCATATCCAAAGGAAGCCTTTACTAAAAAAAATGTATTGAATTTTTGTTAAGTAGAGTTATGGAGCCTTTTTTGAGAAAAATAAGATTTTGTAAGATTGATAAAAATACGTGGGCAGAACCAACAAATACCACTAAGTACAAAGATTTAAGAAAATCAATGCAGCCGTTTAGGCTGTAGCCGAACAGACAGACGGACAGAATTGTTGGGCCCACTTTTAGTCCAGTCAAATTAGACATTGACCCGCACATTTGAAACAAACAAGCTGAAAATTGGTGAAAGTGTTGAGAATGATGTCTTGAATGAAATATATAAAATCCCGAAAGACCCGACTTGGGGAAAATCCACCATCTTGGAAAAACTGCCACCATCTTGAGTTTTTTGTTTTTCGAGTATATCTTTGGAACCAGTACCTGATTACAGTTGTTTTGGCACCAAATGAAAGCATATACGTTTATTTATTGGGTAGAATACTTAAATAATGAAATATATGTAGATATTGTAATGACTTTAATATATGAACTATAACGACTCCGAATAGCAAACAAACGGGCACAATAGAGCTTAAGGTCGCAGTGCACACATACCCTTAACAAATTATAACGACTCTCAATCGAAGAAGTGCCACCTTCCGGATTATAGCAGAAAACCAACTGTCAAATAAAAGCTTTAGTTTGTCAAACAAGTATAAAAGGCACATGTTTCACCGGCCGGCAGCGAGACAGCTTGTTTTTAATCGTTAATGAATAAAGTTGGTTGTAATAAAAGTGAAAAGTAAAGTTGGTGAATTAATTTCAGTAGTGAATAATAAAATTGTTTTGTTTGTAGTAAGAAAAGTAAAGTCTTTTATTTTGTGAAATAAATAAGTGAACGTTTTTAAATAAAGTAAATAAGTTTTATTAACGAACCTGAGAAAGTATTACATTGGTGTTAGAAGTGGAATAACACTTAATTTATACGTGCACTCAGTTAATTTATTGTATGTTTAAAGCAAATAATTAAGAAGAAGTGACCGTTGACTGTGAAAAGTGAAAAATAAGAAAAGACAATGGGTAAATCTCTGAATGAATTAAACTTGTGTAAATTCACAAACGCATCGTTGCAGCAATGATGCACAATCGTTTCCGCCAAACATTCATAAATGCATCAAACTCGCATCACTTTTTGCGTAACATGTTCATTAATGCAAACTTGCATCAAGTGATGCGCAAACTTCAAACAAATTAGAATCAAGAAAATTCTTGATGCGTTGTTGCTGATGCATTTGTATCAGTATCAGCTGCGTTGCGCATCAGCATCGCAAAAAAAGCAGTGATGCGGAAACATTTGACGTTTATGAATTTACACCTTAATTCGAACTTAAGGCAGAACTGAATAAGCGAGGTCTTACTACTGCTGGAATAAAGAATGATCTTATAATTTGTCTGCAAGAATGTTTAAAAAGACGTGGAGAAAACCCAGGCACGTCCATATTCGACATTGAAATGGAAGAAGAACAAGAGCAATTAAGTGCATCAGACATGTCCAATATGCTGTCTCAGCTGTTCACCAAATTTGAGAGTCGGAAAAAGAAACCTCATTATTATATTAATAATCATAATTATAATTATATAATGATAGTTATAATTATAATTATAATTACAATTATAATTATAATTAATTTGCGTTTCGTTAATTTGTATGTCTTAAGCAATTGTTAACCTTAAAACAAACATTCTACAACAAAAACAGAGAAAATCTGGCAGTTGATTCAATTGTTACAGTCAAAAAATGAAAGAATCAAGATGGCGGCAGTTTTTCCAAGATGGTGGATTTTTCCCAAGCCGGATTTTTTGGGATTTCAGGGATCTCATATAAGACATCATCCTCAACATTTCCACCAATTTTCAGCTTGTTTTTTCAAATGTCTTGGTCAGGGCTATTTTGTATCTAATTTGACTGGACTATTTGTCGTCTTCTCTATCATCGCAATGACAAGTCTGATCAAAATATATGGTTCAATTAGTACCTTTATATCGCAAGTAAAAATTTAAAAACCAGAAAATGCTTGCTGTGGCTTTTCTAGTTTTTAAGTAGTTTTAAGTAGTTTTAATTAGCTTCAATTTAGATTTATGTGGTTATTAAGTTATAAAAATGATGAAGAAACCAAGTTTTTTGTTAAATTTTTCTCCGTGAAAAATAGTTATAAGATAGATATTGATAGGTAGGCTAATTTTATGAATTTGTGTTTAGCTCTAAGATAGTTTTAGGAAAATGGAAAAATAAAAATGAGTTTATAAAAAAAAAGAACTTTCAAAAAAGTCTGTTTTTTACATGAAGGAACAAAGAAAGGGCTTTTGGTTGTATTTTTGAAAAATCAACCTTTAAAACAAAAACATCGAAAACCACTAATTTTAAGTGCACCTTTTACAGTCCAACCCATAAAACCATACAGTTTCAATAAATTTAGCCAATCGTTGTTTTGTTTTATTCGATTAAATTTTTAATAAATTAAATGATCACTACGTGCCCTATTACACGACGACTTTTTTCTCGTTCGCACTCATTGAATTTCGAAAAAAGTCATGACTCAAAAGTCGTCTTGTAATAGGGCACTAAGGATCACATTTTTTTCAGCTTTTTTCACATTGCCATTGTGAATTAGTGCTTCAATTTATGAGAAAAAAACTTGTATGTACATTCAAGAATTCTAGGGTATCATTCAATTTTATTCAATTCAACACCAAAGTAGGTACATCACACGAAACTTTTATTTTAATAAGGCACCTGGCGATGAAGTAATATATGAACATGTTTATAGGTACATCTTCCGCTTCCTACTCCTTATTGAAGTTGCATAGAATTGGCATGTCAAGAGTGGCTCACTTTCTCTTGTATTGCAGTAAATAATTTTCTTAAGTCTCTGTATGGGGTTTAGAACGGATGAAGAGTGAAAATCTTCACCCAGACTAGGTATAATATCAAGCTCCTTCGACTTTTTTTTACAAGAAGATTACGATTACACTATTAAGTACCTGCTTGGACAGTCTTGCGTCTTCTAAGTCATTAAATGTAAACCTCGAACTTGTGTGGCTTTTTCCTAACATCCTACATGATATCATGGATTTTGAAAAAAGTTCCTTCAATTCAGCCTATACTCTCTTACACATACATATGTTCATATTTGTAAGCCTTTGACTGTTTTTATTATCAAAAATATTCTATACCCTTAAATCATGTGTCATATGCTAATATTATACCAAGATAAATATTTAACTTGTTAATATTTCATATCCTCCTCCCCAGCACTTTGAAAGTGACTTAAAAAAAAAGTAGGTTTTCAATAAACTTTGGATGTAATGAAATAGATTGTGAACTTCTGCGTCGATGCCAATCTTTAAATTTTATCAATCAAACAAAATCAATAATGTGGTCCTATGATTTTAAAGGCACTGAATCTAACGGCAGTTCTCGGGTCATCGTCCGACCTGGTTTTCGATTTATATCGACATTTCGGGATTTAAACTGGTAAGTGGCAACCCTTATCTTGTCCTTCTGACAGTGTTACCAACTTGGCAACACTTCTTAAACGTTAAGTTAGGACATGAACTATTAGTGTACTAGAGATCAACGCGTCAGGTGGAAATGAAAGGTATGTCCCTACTCCCTACTTATACACGGAGAGAATTGAAAAATCACCAATTGAAAAATTTGCAGTTGCAATTTACGAATCATGTTTTATTCATAAATCAAGGCATTTTATTCCCAAATTAATACAAAAACTGGTAATTTAACATTCAAAACGTAGCAATTTACAAAATTTGTTTCTTCGTGATTTGCAATTAAAATCCATGATTTAAGCTTGTACTTTTCATGGCAAAATACAACTTTTTTGGCGTAATTTACTCTCCAAAGGAATAATATCACAAACAGCATTTGAAAATATTGATTTGCGATAAAAATTTAGTAACTTACATCATGCACAATCACTGATTTACGTTTTTTCTGTCGCAATTTGCAACTACATGAGAATAGTCGATGAAGGGTAGAGCAGAATTGATCTTTCCAAGTGGCAATATCACGAAATAAAAGTGGTGATCACAAATCTTTTTTGCAAATTTACAAATTGTGCAATTGAGGAATATTTGGATCAAATTGCGATTTGTTGTTCGCAATTTTGTTTTCTCTCGATAGCATAATTGATACTTAAAGGGGGTTGATTTACGATTTTTGAGTATCAATATCTTCATTTTGCTCAGTTTTGCAAATTGCAAACAAATAGTCGTCAATTACGAAATCCGGAGCCAAGGTATAAATCGGGATTCATTTTTCGTAATTTGCAGCTCATTTTTCGTGATATGATCCAAGAATTCTTTCCGTGTATGTACATATTTTTGTTTATTCTTTTAAGGATTATTCATTTTTTTGTATTCCTGTGTGCCGTTCCCTTGAAAACGTGCATTTGCAATTAAGTTGTCAGTTTCATATACTCTTCAACTCAACAGATTAGATAGACTTTTTTATGGGTTGGATCTGTGACACTTCCATATGTTATCTTTAAATCTTGTCAAGTATAGTTATCATATCGAATTCCAACACGCACCACGTAGATTAGCGTATATAATTATTTTCTATATTATTGAAAGTCACTAGACGATTACGTCAGATTATTCTGTCAGCTTTATAAAACCAAGAAATGTCAAAGTCACTTGATTAATTTGTTCCGAAGTATGACTTTTGTACGCTCTGACAAATTCAAACTCTATTGGAAAAAACAACAACAAAAAATTATAAAAGACAAATGAAACCACAATTTTATTCAACAGATGCATAATATTGATGTAGGTACGCCACATGCATCATTGAAGCCTTAAAAAAAAATAAAATACCACCACCTTCAAATCAAGCCGCCATTATTATGTTATTTTTTATTTCATCTTTTTATTTTATTTGTTCATACCAAGTCACAACACCATGCCCATACTTCCCTGATGGAGCAGAGCCGCCGCCGCCATTAATGTTTACAAACTTCAAGACTCTGGTTTTTCCACTAAAGAGATCTTCGTGACTTTGGGATGTGATAACAAAAAAACACGCAAAAAGGCTTATGTATTTTTATTCACTCTTCTCCATTCTCCTGAATTTGTTGATTACCTTACAATGTCTGTCGCAGTTCAGTCTATAAGATTGTCTAAGTTGTTTGGGTTGTTATGAGATTCCTAATGCTTTAACATTAAACACGGATATCCGATTTATTCAAGCTATCATTGAGGTGAAAAAGTAAAGGCATGACGCCTGCCTCGATACGGTGAGGATTGAGGATTTTAGCCCATCAGCTTTGGTGTTTGCCATCACAGCTATATGAAAAGTGAAAGAGGAAGATCAACCAGCCAGGTTAAGACTTATAAGGTGTGACAGACTGAATACGGTGAGGTGATGGTGGTGATGTTCAGTCTGTGTGCAATCACGTAATTCAATGGCAATGACAACTTCAAGACCGACGAACAAACAAAAATGAGGATGCTACTCGCGATGATGATGGTTGCATCAGCGGCAAAGTCTGGCAGATCGGCAAAGACGAAACAACTTAAATAAACCACCACCGGAAACTATAATATGAAAACTATAAATTGCTATTCGAGTAATCATTTGGCTAAGCGCATTCCTCTGATAGTTTATGGTAGCATCTTATTTGTTTATAGTTGCGCGGTTTGATGGTTAAGCAATATAGTTGCTGATTATGATCATGATAGAGCAGCAACACCCAAACACGTGCGCGCGCTGAATAAGATTTTATGCAGAAAACCCGCTTATGGGATGATCTTTCTTCATAGCTTCCTTGTTGCTTCTTGGTTGTGTTTTCCTATTAAATTCTAAGTAGATTCGAGTTGTGTGTTAGGGTAAATATGGTAAGATGGGTGTGCGTAATTGGAAAACGTAGTCACTAATCAACCAAGATAGCTAAATGGAGCTATAATGGATTCTATAGACGATACTTGTGATCTTGTTGGTTATAAGAACTGATATATCTACTTTTAACGGGATTTATAAATTGGAAAAGATAATTAGGAATCGTGGTTAGTGGATTTTAACTAAATTAACTTGTTTATGAGAGTTTAGATTATGGCTGAAAGATTTTTTTTTTTAGTGTTTTGGCAAATTAGGCATGCATTAGCTTTGCATCAATGATTAAAAAACTAACAAACAAGACTTTTGTATATGCAGAAAATCATTTGTCTGCTATTTTTGAGATTTTGTATCACTTCGAGATTATTTTTTGCGCAATGATTCCCAAAAGCAATTATTTTCGTCTTTAGAATTCAGTTTTAATTTTTTCAATATTTCATTTACCTATTCCTTGAAAAATCCATATAATATTGCCCGCTTATTTGCACTTCACTTGATTGATTTCCCCGCTAAAGTGATCTTAAAAAAATGCAGCTGTTAAGTTAAAAACATGTTTTTTTTCGGTTAATTGATATATACCACGTTTGATCAAAAAATCAGACAAAATCGCCGATGAAATTGAGCGGGGAACACTGTATGTGTACGAGGGATCACAACCGATTTTGTGAAACACTCTAAAATCTAGGGTCAATGGATGTTCGGGATAAAATGTCGAAACACTGATGCTATGATGCTGCAAAGTTGACCCAAATAATGAATACACATTTATTCGTGGAACGGTATGCTTAGTTATAGATAAATGTAATTGTGTCTGTAAATTGTAAATCAATTCTGGGCAACATTAAGATAGCGGCATATAGCGACTCTCTCAGACCAAATTTCTTACATATAGTTTTAGAATCTGGAGGAAACACCCAAAAAAAATAAACTAGGGCTATTACCAAAGTTGAAATGGAGAGACAGAGTCCAATTATAACTTTAATATTTTGCAAAATTTAATATTTTTGTATAAAAATAATAATTATGCCATATTTACTATTTTTGAATTAGGGAACGTAATTTATTTAAAAAAAACTAAAATTAAAAAAGCACGAGGCAACAATTAACCGAATTCCTGTCTGCACTGACGAATGATTACCAAAAATTATTTGAGAGCGTAAATATTCCATGAAGATTTAAAGAAGGCAACAGTAAATATTTTCTTCACAAAGAAGGGTCAAATGCGATATTCTAAAAAACTGAAGAGGTATTTCTTTTTGAAATAATTCCGTCAACTTCTATAGTACCCTGATTATTAATAATTATGTAGCATTCCATGAAAAAGAGGAACTCTCAGCTAATTTACAAATATTTGAATTTTTTATTTCAATGTACGTTTATAGCAAAACCGGTGAACTGATTTGCTTCAAATTTGGTACAGTGCATTATTATGTAATACCCTACACGGAAAATTCAAAATTTTGTTTAAGCTCCCCTGAAACGTCCAAAGCCCGAGTGATTTATCTTCCGGTCTTTGAAATGCGTCACTTAAATAGACTGTGTTTTCATGTGAAATCGCCAAGCCCATACTTGTATTTTCGAATTGTCACTGTATTCAAAGTGACAAAAAAAGGATGGAGTAACGAATTCATAGCCTGTCAGAGCACAGTCAGGTGCTTAGCTTTTAAATAACTTCCTACTAAAAATTACTACTAAATTGAACTCTGTCAGACACGTGACGTGATTTGTCTGTACGTGACAAGACATTAAAAAATGGTTTTAAATATAATGATGTGCTTTTTCTGATTTTTTTCTCGCTAAATACCGATTTTGATTCATTTTCATAATTTGATTCTAACACATGTGTGATCGATGATCCATAGTTTCTCTGAAATTTGAACATAAAGATAGCAACCTGGAACATTGGTAGAATTGGCCCGTCCATACGTGGCAGCTCTTTATATTTTTTTTTTTGACATTTAAAGGAATACCTTCAGAATGTTTGCATATAATAAAAGACTTATGTAGAAACTGTTTTGTAAAATTAATATATGACATGTCTCAGTAACGTATCAAAAGCTAGACGTAAACGATAACATAAAAGTAGTTTAACTTGTCCGTACGTGACCATGGAATGCTCCTTATACACAACAGATCACCAACAAAAAATTTAAACTTAAGCTGAGCTTAGGAAAAACTCTTCAAATATTCAACGCAATGAAGAAACAGAAACATTTTTGACCATCGTCGGCGTTGATTTTTGACTTGTTTTTAGGCGATATACGAAAAGAATATAAATGTCATGGTGAGTTTATTTTCGAAGAGTTTTCAACAAAAATGGGAGTATAACAAGGCAGTTTCTTGAGCACGTTACTATTTATTCTGTTTATAAACGATATCCTGCAGAAAATTGAAGGAGGAATCCAGCTTGGCAATATGCGGCTAGCCGGGTGCAATTTCGCGAATGAGATAGCTTTTTATCTGAATCTGTTGAAAGAAATGTAGCGAATGATGTACTCACTTAGAAAGCTTTTGGAAATATTGAAATCTTTTCGTTAACTTCGAGAAGTCTTAAATTATGATATTCAGAGGGATGGAGGTGGTAAGTATGAAGGTATGGAGTTGGTAGATATGCGCAAATAACCAAAAGTGGACATATTTAGCAATAACAATAATATTTTTATAGTAGCATATTAACTATATGCCTAGGACATTGGAACTTTTAAAATATTATTTGAATTGTAGAGTTAGAGAGAATAAGAAGATAGGAAAGAATATTAGCACAGTGGATTGAGATTAAGCTGTTTACTATCTCAATACATAACACGAATGACGTCCATTTAAAATAGAGAAGCTATACAGAAGAATGAGACTGGCACCCACACCTCTAATTAAGCAGTCAAACACTACATCGATTGCACAATTGAAACCACTTACAAAAACAGTAAACATAAAAACTTAAAATAGAAAACGAATTATTAAAGAATGATGGTAACACATCCTCTTAAGCAGGAGAATACGTATTCCTCTCCTTAACTATTCTTTTCTTGTCCTTAATCAACCTTAACGCCGTATAGCTTTCTGTCCCATTTTATACAAATAAACCTAAACTAAAGAAATTGTTTTTTCTTTTGTCTATTAAATGGTTAAGATTTTATTCAGAGCATGCATATTTTTTTTATTCAAATATTACAATAAATTTCTTCTAGATTAAATTTTGGACTTATATATAATAATTTCAAAATTTGTATTTCCATATAATTTGTTTGCGGGAACAAATTTTCGATGAGGAACCTCTAAGCCTAAATTGTGATTTAATGTAATTTTTTTAGAGCTCGATAGCAACCAAATTTTCATGGCTTCAAGAACATCAAAGCAGAGTTACCTAATGGCTTATTTGCATAGACCTGCAATTTAAGAAAGCCCAAAAGAAGGGCTAGGGCGTTAAATCACACGATATTGAAGTCCAGTTCAAGTTATAGCCTCTTAAGATAACCATGTACTCATATATCACTCGTGCAGAATATGCACCTTACAATAGGGGTGGCGGAATTTTTTTTTTTATTATTCAAAATGGGTATGTTGGATCTTGTAAAGGGTTTTGAAAGATGAACTTTTTTTCTGGACATTTTCCAATTTTACATTTTAAGGTAAAAAACTGCACAATTCGAAAAAGTGGTCAGGAAAACCAATTAAATTTGCGTCGATATGTGCTTAAAATTACTTATAATGTTTTATTTTGGCTTTCTTTTCTCATTTGTATTGACCAAACATCAATTTAAAAATGCTGTATAGTGTTAAGAAAGTAATTTTCAACCAATTCGAGCATTCCATTTAGAAAAAATTATCGAAAACATCTAGAAAATCGTTGTCATGATATTTTGACCAGCAGATTTTAATGCTATTTTCTTAGAAACAGGTTACAAAAGCAAAACAATAACCATTATAAGTTGCTGTGACCTCATATAATATTGGTTTTTTCACACCTCTTTTTCGAATTGAGGATTTTTATTCTAAAAATGGCCAAGGGGTCTCAAAATTCAATTTTGTTAAATGTCCCAGAAAAAAATTACTTCTTTCTAAGCCCTTAACAAGATCCACAATACCCATTTTGAATATAAAAAATAAAAAATTCCGACACCCTTACTGTACAATCCGTGGAACGCGTTTTGCGGATGGAGCACTAGTTGTTAAAATTAGATGTACACATGTTTTTTAACTCTATGCCTATAGATTTGATAGATTTTGCTTCAAGTCCTGTAATCAAAGATAATATGAGTTTTTATTCATTGAATACATTTCAGAGTTTGAACATCAACTCTTTTGTTTAAGAACCGAGCACAATTTTGTCTACGAGATTCAAATAAATTGTTAAAAGGTTTTCCAAGAATTAAAAAATACCACCGACATTCGACATTTATGAAAACTATTATCATAGGATTTTTTTACTAACAAGCATATTTGGAAATGTTTTTTGAGAAAATTGTCTTACTTTAAGTCAGTTAAGTTATTTATTTCATTAAAGGCTAGCTATTTTTTTTTTTTTTAAACCTTCCACCCATGCACTTCATAAATGTATCTATAGGTCAAGGTATACATAGAAATAATATTTTACCCCGAAGTTTATACAAACTAATTTTATATAAACAACAAAAATCAAAAAATTAGTTGTTTCTTATCAAAATAGTTATCAATTTGCTTATGTAGGTAGTAGGCTTTACTTTTATCTTAATTTGAGACCCGAGAATATTCATTTGACCGAGGATTATTTTTTAACAACTTTCAGATTGAAGAGTTGAACCGGACGAAACACCAATTTGTAGGACTAGAGGCCATAAAAAGCTATTTTGAATCAATAATTCAACAAGTCCAATCCTTAATGCTAAGTCTTCTACTTGGCTGATTTATTTCAGTAGTATATAGAATTCTTATATAAAATGATTTCTTTTAAAAGCACCTTCAGTTGCGGATGTTTCAAAAATTATTATTTTACAAAGATCTTTGTCAATGTCAATAAAGTAGGTAATCCTAGGTTTATAAAGACAAGCAGATTAACTGTCGAAGAACGTTTTCACAACAAACGTGTAGCTTAGTTTTAAACTCTTCTTAGCTTAAATATTCAAAAGCTTTTTAAATATTGTAGGTACTTGATATTCAAAAGCTTTTTAAATATTGTAGGTACTTGTTTGATAAAAAAAAAACCATGGTGGCAATATTGTAATATTTTGCCTTAGCACAACAAGAGTCGTTTTACCATTTGAAGCAGTCCCTTTATACTTACTTCTATCGCATGCAATTTGCAATTCATGTATAGAATTGAGTCATTTTATGGTAAAAAAAAAAAATCAACATTTATTCTTGTTTGCAGACAAAAAAAAAGTAACCGTTCGATATTTTCAAGGCTATGTCTCTAACGATATAGCGTGGGTAAGGTGGTGTCTATCCATAAGAGATTGTTAACAGTTTAACACAAAAAAAAAATAGTAATTGGACACTCACCCGTTGCTCGATATCGAGCCTCCTAGAATACGGAACAAAAAACATTCTCACAATGGTTCTTGTTAATTAATTGTCAAAAGAGTATAACAATCGAGTACTTTCGCAAGATATTATAAAGAGACAAACTCTTGCAGAACCAGGTTTTATAATTCATCTCGTTTAACAATTAGATACTTCCTAGATATTTTGCGAACCAGAAGTAGGTACCACGAATGAAATTGATATCATGATTATAGGTATAACTATATAGTCCGGTTGTTTATTTGGCGTGTTGGTGGAAGTGGTAACTGGAAGAGTAATTGTTATAGTGAAGACAATGAATAACAACGGGGACAGAGACAACGAATGGCTCTCTCGTGTCTTTTGCTGCAGCTATATAAAACTATACTCTGTACCACTATTAAAGCAACGCAACGTATAGTCATTTAACACTGTAACTGGAATATAGTTTTTCAGTTTTGAAAAGCATAGGTAGGTAGGTTTTGTTTTGGATATAAGAAAAGTTGAAAGTTGTATCTGCTCTCGACGTTTATTGTGGGCCTAAACGGTTAGCTTTATATAAAAAAAAAGTTGTCAAGTTGCATTCAATAATTTATTTCACAGTTTAGGTAGGTTTGCAAATAATTTTAAATATGGCGGAAGATGTTTTGAAGACAAGTAGTAGCTCACAGTTTATTTTCCACAAAACACGGTAAAAGACAGTAGTTCTTATTTTAATGTGTTGCCATATAAAATGCATACAAATTTTTCATGAATAAGGTACTTGTTTTTTGTTTTTTTTCGAAAATTAATGTCGACTTCCCTTAACCAGTTCCGAATATTTTTACTTGCGATATAGGTACTATAGGGCAAGTTTTGGATTCGTGCAAAAAAAAAATTTCGAGATAACAATCAAACATGACATTACGATGATAGAGAACACGAAAAAAGTGGGTGGCACAATTCTGTCTGTCTGTCTGTCTGTCCGTACCTCAACCTACAGCCTAAACCACTGAAGCGATTTTCTTCAAATTTTGGACTTAAGGTTTTTTTGTAACTCTCCAGAGGGGAAATTGAAATTTTTTTTTAGCTCAAAAAATAACGGTTCTTGCCATACAACCGTTAAGGAAAAGCTTATTTATCTCAAGCACGGCTCCAACGATTTTGATAAAAAAAAAATCAGTGTACTATTGTAGGTATGATTTTCCTTTTAGTAAGAAAAAAAATTACCAAAAACATTTATTAACGGTACCTGCCATATAACGGTTTTTTTATTTTTGATTTTCTCATTAACCGCTCATCCGATTTCAATGATATTTTTTGCACAAAAGCTTTGTTGGAATATAAATAATACTGCATACCAAAATTTTTGAAAAAATAAATTTTGGATTTTTAAAAAAAGATTCAAAATTTTTTTTTGAAAATTCAATATTTCAAAAACGGGTTGATGAATTGTTTTGAAATTTCAGTTTTAAATTTATATTAATATATACTCAAAATTGGCATACCAAATTTTTTTTTGAAAAATGTTACAAAAATTTTATATATAAAAAATTAATTTTTAAGAAAACGGCTCCAACGATTTTAAATTTTTTTTTTGCATATATTGATATTTTTTTAAGTTATCAAATGGCATACTTTTTTTTGCGCTCTAAGTTATTTATCAGGCTGTTTAAACAATTAAAAGAACGATTTAAATGCTTTTTTATACTTTTTCTTTAATTACTTGAATATTTTTTAAAGTTCTTAAGTTCCACACAACTTGAACATAAGAGCAAGTACGTGCGATCCAGTCGTGCATTTTATTTTTGTTTCCTCTGATAGTTCCTCTTCTATCCGATTTGTTTGATTTGACTGTACCTTCAAGTTGCTTAATTGTTTGCCGTACTATATGCGAATGACTGCAGTCCTATTAAAGGACTGCAACATTCTTTTGAAAAGTCTATGAAATTATTTACTTTGATTTAATACGAGGCATCAACAGTTTTAGTTTTTTTTTCTTTCATAATCATTTTAGACACATTTTGGACGACTTAATTCTTTACACCAATTTTAGAATCACAAAAAATTTATAACATCCAACATCCGTAAATGAGTAGGCAATTAATTTCATAAAATAATCTTCCTAATCTAGACCTGCCAAAAGAAAGCAGTAATTTATAAATCATTCTTGAAAGTCCGTATGCTTACTTAATTTTTTATTCTACTAAGATATTTCAATAGAAATGCAATCTTCAACACTTTACCCTCTGCACAACTCCCTTCACCATATATTCTCATTGAAAAAAGTTGTTTTCACGAAGATTAAAAATGGTCAATGTAGAAAAAAAAATCTACATTAATTGGTTTAATTAACCAGCAAAGGCTTTCAGTTCAGATGTCAAGTCTATATTCAATCGTTTGTTTGTGTGTGTGTGTTTGTGTCTGTCTGTCTGTCCACACCCCCTTTTAAATTGCAAATTCAAGTCTTCAGATTGATTCAACCAGTTTCACTGTCAATCCCGTGGGATTATATACACAGCAACTATCTAACTTCAAAACAGGAAAATCCTCAAATCTAAAAATGTGACCGTAGATCCACAGGCTTTTCATGGGAATTATGTCGGGATGTGTATTTAGTTCAAGTTAACATGCGTTCTCATCCCAGTTCTATCAATTCGATATCAGCTTGAAGATCTATTTTAATAAGACGACATCCAACAAATCGAACATCGATCATATTTTTGTAGGTAGAGGTACTCAAAGCCCACAGATTATACATTTATAAGTATTATGGTCAAGACAAAAATACCGGTTTCCTATATCGTGACCAAAAATATTTCTGCACTTAAAGTCCTTGTAGTTTTTATCTCAATTAATCGACTGAGTAGAGAGTGTAGTATTCATACATGTATTCCTGCTTGAAAAATTATATATGTGTGTGTGGTGTGTGTATATGATGATGGCAGCGAGGCGGTTGAAAATAAAGTAAATAAATGTATCTATATGGGTTGATGATTATATTTAAACCGAATTTGGTCAAGTCCGGCTTCATGTGGTCATTTTACGTCATTCATTTCAGGGAGTTTTTTGATTGAGTTGGAATTTGAGTGTGATGTTGTGGTTTTTCGTTTGATGGATTTTCTGGGTGTTTTCTCATATAAAATAGAAAAAATAAAACTGGAAATAGATTTTCCCAGAAATGAATCAGCAAAGACTTATGCGCTAAGAGCTGGTGTTGTGCAATGAAACCTTCCTATGAGAAAATAGTATAGCAACGAATGGGTAAGTTGGATCAGTCAATGAATTGTAAATAAATTGTGTGTGAAAAATAAGCTCTGGTTCGAAGTTTTATTGTTTTATTTAAGATAGATCTGATGCTTAAATGTCGAAAGTTTATGTAATTTTACGAACGTTTTAATTATATGGTGGATGTGATATAATCTGGCGATGATAGTTCGTTCACGCATTCGCATTCAAAACTATGTATCTTCAATAGGTGCTTTTATAGCAGGCATATGAATATACGTTTAAGATAAAATTTAACAAGAAAATTCAATCACTAATAAAAAAAATAGTAATTAATTAAATTAAGATGAATAGCCTAGGATTCAATTTAAAAGTTCAAATGAGCTCTTCTCAATAGTACAGTGTTTCTCCCAGGCACGATTGTTGTCAATTAGTCGGCTATCGTACGCAAATTTCTTTCGATGTACGATATCCATCTTACTGATGAGCCTAACTATCGTACTTGGCGAAACGCATGATGGTGTTAACCTGATTTGAACTTTTAAATTGAATCATAGGCTATTCATTGAAATTAATTAGGAATCAAAATTCATTCGTTAGTTTGGTTAAGGAGTATGCAAAGACTTATCAAAAGTTTGGGGAGTGACAACAGTAGTAGACAACAGACGAAAATTATCAAAGTGCTTTTTTGTTGAGTTATCAGAATATGGGAGAATTTCAGACCCGAAATCGTAGCTCATAGGTATCTACTTTAAAGTGAATGTGAATTATGGCTGCTTATGAAGATATTTTGATTACTCAAACTAAACAAAGATTCCAGAGCTTCTATGATCTGAGTGATATTTTCAAAGTCTTAGAACCAGATAAACTGTTATCGTTTCCAAATGACAAAATAAATAAGAAGCAGGAAAACTGGTAGACAAATAATAAGGGGCATGTCAGTTGATATCTGTGAGCAATTATAATTGCTTTAAAACCTGTTTCAAATTCAATATTGAGCTATTGAATTCGATAACGGAACTTGTTGGAGTATTGCTGATTAAACTTAATAGTATTGCTTCTAACGTCTGTGGAGTTAGCAGGACAACTTTCACCCACGCAAATGGGACCTTGACAGGTATTTGCAGTTTTTGTTTGTATTACTTTTGCATTTCTATTCCCGATTTCGCAGTCCGCCAAATAAGGGTGTAATTGAGTGTGACCTGCTACTAACTCTACTGTGAGGTTAGCAGGTCACATGGCGTATCTCAGGAACCAAGTGTGTTAAGAACTTGAAGTAAGGCTCTAAATTTGTAATTTTTTTGCATTTCAAGAATAGGCTAGGTTAACATTTTGAAGTCCTTATCTTGAAAAAAAATTCTATATTGACCTGCTAACTTCACAGCGATGTTAACAGGTCAGTATGGAAATTTAAGAAAAAGGACTAAAATTTTGACCTAGTCCTTTCTTGAAACGTAAAAACCTGCAAATTTTGAGCCTTATTGCAAGTTCCTAACATGCTCGGTTTTTGACATACACGATGTGACCTTCTTACTTTATATTGAAGTCAAATTTGGGAAATTTTAAGATTGAGGACTTCAAATTTTGAACCTATTTATCTTTGTAATGCAAGAAACTGCTAATTTGGAGCCTTTCTACAAGTTCCTAGCACGCTTGATTCCTCAGATACACCATGTGATCTGCCAACTTCACAGCGAAGTAAGCAGGTCACTCAATTACACCCTTATTTGGATAACTGCAAAATCGGGAATAGAAATGTAAAAAAAAACTACAAATTACTGTCAAGGTCCCATTTGCGTGGGCGAAAGTTGCCCTGCTAAATTCATAGACGTTTGCTTCTGGTTTTCCGGAAGTAAACACTGAAGGCTTCATGTTTTTGATGCTTCCAGTTGCATCAGCAATAGCTAAAAGAAGCATTTCTAAGCTAAAACTAATTAAAAACTATATATCTCAGAACTTCTAAGAGACATGAACGGTTATTGGACTTATTAATTTTGTCCAAAATCTGGAAAATAAAATTGTGTTCAAAAACAAAGATTAAATGCTAAAATCTTGACCTTGTCAGGAAAAAGGGGACCCTAAAATATGATTGATATTCTGTGTCCAAATGTCAATACTTGTTGCTGTATGTATTTACGTTTGTTTACGTCCTCACAGGCGTATCTTTTATTTCTGATCATTTTCAATTTTGACAACCTGCGCACTAATAATGAATAACATATGGCCCAGAAAAATGATGCTTTTCGTCAAAAATGTAGAAATAGGCAACATAACATCACGGAAAAGAATTTAATAAAAAATTGTTTTATAATAGCAGGATGCAGGATGTACTAAAAATTGTTCTCTCAATCTTATTTGGAAGTTCTATTGGATTTGCATGGTGTCTGATATTTTTGTTTGATGTGTGTGACATTGAAGCAGCTTTTAATCTTCCATGACCAAAAAAAACATAAAAGATGCTTCGTTATCTCTATTACACAGGTTTACACGGCTTTGGTTTTGACACGGGCAGGAAAGACTCGTTATAAAAGTATATTTTGGTGCTGAATCCAAATCTCTTATCCCTTTTCCGCCATCAGCTCTGGTTTTTGAGATATCTTCGTTATAAAATTAAAGGAAACGCGGTTTTTCGATATTTTTGAGGTAAAATATCCAACGGTGTGTACATTTTTCAACCAAGCTTACAACTGCTCCCGAAAAAAAGTAAACTTCTTTTTGAAAATCCAATTTAAATCTTTCCAATATCCATTTTAGTCTTTGAGAAATCCTTTATTGGTTGAAAGTCTTCACCTGCCCCTACAAATTTTAATAAGACTGATAAATGCGGTTCAATACGCTAGACACATAGGTACATTTAAACAAAGGATTTCTCAGAGAATATAAAATGTACTGCAAAGGTTTAAACTGAATTCGAAAGAAAAGAACAAGTACCTTTAAAACCGTTAAGAACTTTGTTGACAAAAAGAAATTATATAGGGTGGTAACCTAATCTCAAAAATAGTGAAAAACGATGATGACTAGCATTTAAATAAAGATATCTCAGAGAGTAAAGGTAGAACTAGAATAGGCGGAAGCTGTCGGAAGCTTATGTCAAATCCGACCGAAAAGTAGCTTTCCAAAACGTCAATTTCACAAGTGACCCATAATGAACTTCAGTGGTTGGAAGTGAAAAAAATAAATAAATAATTGTTTATTCAATATTTATTTTCTCATACTTATTCACAGCACAAAGTGATATGCTTTTATTTATTTATTTGCGAAACCACTAAAATTCGATGTGATATAAATAAATTAAAAGAAAATTGATTTGACTTCACTCATTCATTCATCAAACAGAAAATAAAAAGTTGAAAACTATGCACCAAGCGCCAAGTTCTTGGAGTTTGCTTCCACCATTTTGATTTTGCATTCGCCCACTTACGAAAGAGCGGTCGTTGAGCGCTCTCACGTCCGACGGCAAAAGTTAACGAAAACTAAACGAAAAGTTCCACTTCGCAATTATGTGTGCGTCATATAAATTTCTTGTTTTCGCTCGGTTTCGTACGACCACTTAAGTTGGCTTCCGACTATTCTAGTTCTACCTTAACATGGATATTGAAAAGATCTTAACAAAATTTTGAAGAAAAAGATTTGTGCTTTGAGGAAGTGTTACAAACTTTATTGAAAAAAAAAGACGAAAATTATTATTTCTGAATTTTGTAACGCTAATATCTCGAAAACCCAAGCTGATAGCGAAACTGGATGATGGATTTGAGTTCAGCGCTCAAAAAGGATGCCTTCTTGACTTGTTGTGTCAAACTCAACTGATATTTAGTTGGGTTTGTGTGTAAATGAAAATCCACACAAGTGCAGTGCATGCTGCGAATTATACATCAATTTATATTGAATAATTTTGAATGAACAACAACAACTGATGTGTGTTACCACCAGGTATAGGCTGGAGTTATAGCTATTTCACGAGAGCCACCGCAATCATCAGACTCCTTTAGTTGTGCTTTAGTTTGGTTATGCTGATATTAATTAAAACTCTTTGTTGTCATCTGGAAGCGAACCATTAACTGATATTTGTAAGTGTTTTCCTTTATTTTATTTTGAACTTTCTTTTTGTTAATAAAGATTAAATTACAAAATTGATAACATTAAACGTTCACCAGTTGATTTTGACATAAAATGAACTCCTATAAGTAGGCAATAATTCTTATTAACTCTACTGAAAATAGTAGTTGTGTTTCATGTAGTACCTCGTGGTATAATGGTTAGTGCGTTGGACTGTCATGCGGAAGGTGTTGGTTCGATTCCCCACCTGCCGTGCCACCTTAAAACAGAAATGTTTTTATCCGAAGTACTGACAAATCCGCCAAGAGTATACTAATCATGAATAAGTGCTTCTCATCTAGCCGTTCGGACTCGACAAAAAACTGAAGGTCTCCTCCATTCCAGCCAACAACACGCACACATGAATGGTTGAGAGTTGTAAGTCACTAGGCCCTGGTTCTCTACGAGCTGGTTGCGCTACCCAATTTCTTTGCTTATAGTAATAGTGGTGTTAACACAAACATACCTGTGTAACTTTCAAGTACCAGTATACCAGTCGAGTACCAAGTACCTTGTACTTATATTTGTACTTGAAAAAAAAAACATAGATTGTACTTGGTACTTGAAAATCACCAAATACAAATCACTAAGTGCATTTACTGTAATACTATCTAGTAAGTCCAATCACATAGGTACTTGAAAATGTTCTGGTAGGTATATATTTATATCTAAAAACTTCTTGAAATGGACATGTATTTGAAAATGTACTGCGCAGTATTTAAGTACCCAATAAATGTACTTAAAACAAAGTACTTGAAAAATTACTTGTACTTAGTGTTTTTCAAGTAGCAAGTATATGGGTCAATTTTAGTTATTTTTTCAAGTACAATTACTAGTTCAAGGTACTGGGTCTTATAAAATACTTCAATAAAAATGTACTTAAATTGTGTCCGTTGGTTGAATTTTTCCGACAAAAATCATCTCCCACGCCAATTCTTGATGAATTTGAATGAAATTTTGTACATTTAATTGTATGGAGACACTGAATTAATTGGTACCTAGTTTCTTTTCCAAGGAAGAACCTTCGCAATTTAGGTCAGAACATGGTCCATAACTAATTCTAAGGGTAATTTTTGATTATTATTTATTTTTGAGTAGTTGACCAAAAATTTTACTAGCAACTTCCAAAAAGATTCGATCATTTAAGTCAAAAAATGATTTTAAATACGAAAATTTCTAAAGAATAGGCGCACTAAAATTAGTTATAATCCTTTGAAATCCTTGCTCAACATTTTGGACTAGCTTTTCTAAATTTGAAGAAATCTAGGTATATATCCGAATCACTTTTATACAAAAGCATACATTTCAGCACATATTTCAAATATTTTAAACATACATTTGACTAAAATCCTGACTTAGACAGTGCTTTTCAGTTTTGAAATTTTAGACCATGCACCTTTATTGAGAAGCCCCAGCTTGGAAATTAAATAAAATAGCCAGTACCAATTCAGCGTCCCCAAATCATTAGGTGTACTAAATTTCAATAATATTTACTCATTAGAGATGCGTGGGACATAAACAAACGGACCACTGTGTTGCGTTGTGAAATATACCTATACAAGTAAGAAACTAACTCTTCGTTGCTTTATTAGAGGACTTAAAACAGTTACTCGAATCACCTCTTTAATACCTATTAAGATATAAAACCCATTGAGAGATTTAAATCTTGACGCCAACCATTTTTTATTTGCAAAAAAAAAATTAAAATTTGTCTTCTTGAAATTAATGTGTTTGTTTTTAATATAAAACATTTGAGTCAAATTTGAGTATATTATGAGTCAAGCCTTATAGTCAAAAAGTAAACCTGAAAATCCTGATCCACCTCGATCCCAATAAAATCTTTTTATTTTCATTTCAAGGTCAGCTGGTTAAATAAGCTTACCATAAAAAAAAAAATGTATCTGCCTTATGCTCATATAACACACCACACTCCATTTTTGGAAGTCACTCGGTCGTGTATATGACTGAATGAGCAAATTCTCATCACAACAGAGTGACAATATTAAATGTCAAAGGCGGTCAATTTTGTTATTCTTTAGTTTCATCATAAAATGAGATAAAAAAAATACATCACAGATGAGACCTTAAGTTACACCACGTTCACACAGATCATGATGGTCTATGAGAACACACAAAAAAAAATAGAAATGGATCTCTTAATAGCCGTTTAAGGTACCTACAAACATATACCCGGTGTTTGGTCGCATTACAATTGTATTCTTTTTCATCTCAATATCTTTAAATTGGATATAAAAATCAAAATTAAGAGAAGAATCGGTCCATCACGATATACAAGAATACACGATTGATGGAATGGAAATATTTTGACATGATTCTGAAATGTATGGGCTTTATGATGCGATGAGAAAGGGTCATCTCAGAATGAAGTTTTACAATCGATTCATTAAACCACAAAAAAAAAAACATAGAACACATCTTAAGAAAAAAAAAATCGATTAATCAGAATCAAAGTTCTTTGAACTGAAATACAGCGCACAAGCAGCTTGTTCATGTTTAATTGACACGTGATGCTTAGAAACAAGCAGGCGCCTGTGTTTTTTTTTTTTTAATGAACGTTTGATGAAGGACTTTTGATGTTACCTCTGCTGTTCTTCAACACAATCATAACATGAGAAAAGAAGGTTAATGAACCTTAAGTGTTTGGTACACGAAAACAGATAAAAAACTAATTAATTCTCCAAACATGACCCGGAAATTAATTCGATTTGAATAATTTGATTTTATCATTCATGTCATTCAATCTTTAATCAAATCAATGAATAAGATAAATTAATTTCTTTAAGAATTATTTGACTTGAATTAAGAACCAATATGCTAGAAAGAGGAAGTTTTGATAGGTTCTGAAGGTGCGTTCCTAAATAGGTACGCGGAAGATTGTATTTCTTTACAAATTATTATTGAAATTTTTATTTTTAGAAAAGAATTAGAATTAATTAATAGAAAATACATAATTTATTTTATTTATTAAGAAAAACCAATGCAAGTTTTCACTAAAGATTTTTTTTCAATTGTTTTATTAAAAGCCAGCAAGGTCTTAAAGCAGCTCAAAGTGGTGGAATTATGACGTTTTTAAATGGATCTGAATTCAATTGCGAAAGATACCAGCGCGGGCGGCTGCGGGCGCATCTTCAAAAAGACTTAAAATTTGTTTTTCACTTGGGACAAACGAACTAAGTTCGTCTCCCAACCTGTCACGCATATACCTTTGCAGTTATGCCAAGGGTCTGGTACACAGTACACAGAGTTGAGGTTTTGCCGTCGGTATGATTTCTCGACCACGTTTAGTTTTTTGGTTAGAGAAAAAAAAAATCCTCCAACGAAATCAAGAAAGCAAACTTATAGGATCTGCACGCCCATGCCATCATCGAGAGATAATGATATCAAAGACACATGTTGTAAGAGCTCTTGGATAAGACATTAGGTATGAGCACTGAGCAGTGTTCTAGCTATGACTTTAATATTGTTTTAAGTGACTTTAACGCCAAGCTAGGCAGAGGTATGGAAAGTAGAGCTTAAATGACACCACATCTGGTAAACAGACTCAGTTTAATCGACTTTATTGCTGGGTGAATTACTGTGGTATGCTTTTTTCATCGAGATCAACTATGAGCATTTCTCCAGTATCAAGGACAGATCGAAGGTTAAGAGAGTCCAACATTGACTCGGATAACTACCCCGTTGTAGCTTAAGTAATGCTTCAGATTTCTCGACCAAGGCCAAAACAGGGCAACACCTCGAGGTAATTTGACGACGGGCAGCTACAGTCACAAGAGATCACCACGTCAGGTACTTTTCCTATCAATTTACTAATACTCTTAAGAGGTCCTATGTCGCCACCATAAAGCATTACAAATCAGTGGAAACATTGCCAAAAATCCATTAGAGATATTATCTCTTGCTTGCTGGGCGGTATACGACTTCCACAACGAAGCCCTTGGTTTGGCAATGAGTGCCGGTAAGTACATGCAGCTAGATAGGGGCATACAGAATGGTCACGGGAACATCGTAGTGGAATCGCATTCGGTGCTAAGAAAATGGCCGTTTTCGAAAACGTCAAATCAAAGTCAATTTGATCATCAAATGATCGTCATTTTTGGACGCAGGTACTGCGATCGTCAAATATGCAATCATCCTTCTTGAACAAAATCAGTTTGATCAACGTCAGTCAATTTACTTGCAAACGCATTTGACGTTTACAAACACGCTCTCTGGCTTTTATTGTATATTTTGTTCGTCAACTCGATTTTTTACTGCACAGCATGTTTTCGAACATGTGACTTTAGCAAGCTGCATTATCATTATCGAACACAATGCTAATGCAGTAAAATTTGTATTTGCGTTTTCGAACAAAAGACTTTTACAGTTTGCGTTGAGGAACATTCTGCAAATGCAGTTTTGACGCAGTTGACGTTTTCGAAAATGGCCAATGACAAAAATCATTTCTGCAAATAATATAATGGCGATGATGAATTGAATTTCGGTGCTGGCCAGATTGCACTCATTCAACCTGAACGATGCAGGCTAATAAATCCGTCTTCCTGATCTCTATGAAGTGAAAATAGCTACCGTCATCGTTCCGCGAAGAAGAGTTGAGATTAGCTGTGGAGACTTTGCAAGACAAAAGAGCCCCAGGACCACACGTAATACTAACGGAAGTGCTAAAAGTGAGCTAGCGCAAGTTATATTGATTATTATGCACCATAAAGTCAATTAGGTATTTTATGGTGCAAAAGTCTTTCTCTATTCCATATTTAATCAGGGTTATTATGAGTTTCACGTGAACAACATTCCACCCGGAAAAATTGACATTTCATTTTTCGCCTATTGTGAGCTTCACCCGAAAAATAAAAATTCCCCTTTTTTGTGAGTGCTAATTTCGCGCAAAATGTAGCGTAATTAAGATTTTAAATTATCACTTATCTTTTGGAGGTGAACAAAAGATAAACAGGTGGTACTGGTGCGCTTTGCGGAAGTTTTTTGTTTATTTTAAGCCAAGAGAAGTTCAGGCGAAACTCAAAATAGCTTTAAAAATTTCGGGGGAACAAACATTTTTCAGGTGAAATATTTTCCGGGCGAAACTCATAATAAGGCTAAATATGATTATGCCTTCAAGTTTTGCTCAACATGTTCAACAGCTGCTTAGAGAAAGGGGTCTTTCTCAAAAGCTATGGAAGACACAACGTTTGGTACTCATTAGCAAGGGAAAAGAGACCCAAACTCCCCATCTACATACAGACCTTTGTGTATGCTCAACACCGCAGGGAAGCAGAAGATGCTGGAACCGCAACTCACCGTTGCAGTACAGACAGCAGAAGACTTGTCCGAAAGGCTGCAAGGAGTGATAGAGGAAGTAGTCAAGGCCCTTCAAATCACTGGACAAGCAAACCACTACTCGAGGCGTATCGTATTGTTGGCAACTCGGGATGTCAAAAACGCCTTCAACTAGGCCAGGTGAAGTTAAGCGCGCTTGAGGATACATCTAACATTCTGGCCTATCCCCTACGGGTGGAAGGAATATCTCAGGGACTGGAAGCTGATCAAAGAGGCCACGGATGGCAAACAAAGAAAACAGATCACCCCCGAAGCAGCACAGGGATCAATTTTGGGGCCTTATCTGCGGGGAACACCTCTTATGATGGCATAAATTTGGCATGGGCATGCCGGAAGATAGGGTATGCTGATGATATTACGGCGGTTATTATGGCAAAAAATATCGAAATTGCGTAGTGGAAGATGAAAAAAGCCATGTGACGTGTGCAATTCTGGATGGTTGAACAAGGTCTAAGCTTGGAAACAGAAAAAACCTGAGATAGTCCTTCTAACGAAGAAGAGGATTCCCGCACTGTTTAATTCTTAAATTGGTTCTGAAATCATAAGAAGCAAGGATGCGGTGAATTACTTGGGAATTAAACTCGACACAATGCTCTTGCAACAGATAAAAGCCGCATCGGAACGAGCGTCGAAAATCACAAAAATTCACAGCAGACTGATGTCGAATAATGGTAGGTGGCCCAACGGCAAGCAAGCTATTGGTTCCAAATTACCGCTTCAGTGACCAAGTGAGTGAGTGCCATCTTTAATCGAATGATCGAGTAACGAATTCAAATTATAGTACCTATACTAGATTGCTAGAAACGTAAACGGTAATGCCAAACTCACATAATTCAGTCACTTTGTACTCGAAAACTGATGCGGTAATTCTACTTGTGTAGTAGAATTCCTTGACAGAAGCGAGATCTGGGCGAAAGTGCTACGATAAAAAAAAATACAGGAACCAAAAGGCGGCACTGCAAAGACGCGTAACTTTACGTGTGGCTAGCTCGTACCAAACGGCGTTGGAACCAACGGCCTAAAGAAAGTACATTCACGACAAAAAGGTAAGCGCTAGAGCTCGGAAAGAAGGGGGCGATGGAAGGCGAGACTGATCAGACATATGGCTGAGTGGAATGACCGGAAACACGGTGAAGCAAACTACTAACTACTGCGTCACCAAATTTCTCACCGGAAAATATAAATATTTCAATGCCTTCATTCAAAAGCCTGCCATTACCGGGACTTTGTAAGAGACGATGCCCAACACACGTTTTTCGCCTCTTGCAGATAGAACAACAAACGTCGAGAACTAGTGAGTAGAATTGGTGACATCCTGCCAGAAAGCATAGTGCAGAAGATGTTAAACAGCACCCAAACTTGCAAAAAAAACTTGGAAGTTTATAGAACATATTCTCAGAAGGAAAAAAATAGAAGAAGAAAATTATCGGGAAACATTTGATCCTGGAAGGGAAACAAGACAAACAATCCTCTGAAGTAATGAAAAGAGCTGTCCCGGAGAGGTGGGTTAGACGCCAAGAAGGGTTGTTGAGGAGTTTGTGTCGGTATGTTGGTACGATACATATTGAACTAGTCCGAAAAGCCCTTTTATGTTGCATAAAGCATTCCTCCCGCTTCCCTTAAAGGACAAAAAGAAATAATAAAGTTGCTAGAGCAGATAGTCTTGCTGCCAAGCTAGGTCAAACAACCAGGCGATGAACTAGTTAGGAGTATGCACAAGTTCGTCTGCAAATTCAGTGACTTTCTGGACTACATTAACTGCAGAGGCACCAGTGATCAGTCTCCATTATGAGAACACCTGCAGTCATTAAACAGCCTGATAGATCGATAGCAGTGTGTCCTTAGGCCAAGAAAGTCCACCATCGATCAAATATTCATACTACGGCAGATCTAGGAAAAAACCCAGGTATTTCAAATCGATACCCAACTCTTTTTTATCGATTTCAAGGCCACGTATGACAGCATTTATTTTATTTTAATTCTAATTATTTTTTGCTTTTTATGAATGTGAAATTTTGCGAGCATCTTGATGAGATAATGCCAGAGGCATTTGAAGAATTTCTTATTTATTTTGTCTATTCGGTACAAATTTTGCAAACCTCAATAAAAACTTCTACGTCACTTCTCTCTGCTTGTCTTTCAAATACAAAAGTGTCTTATTTAGTTTGATTTAGACTCTTTAACTAGCAAACAAAAAAATCATTATTCACTTTAAAAACAAAACAATTTATTCTTAAAAATTCCATTATCGTTGAACAAAACAAAAGAGCTGACATTAAAACTTGATTTCGCAATTTGGTATATGGGGAACATATTTCTCCATGTATCAGGTAAATTATGACTATTTTGTTAAACTTCTTTTTTCTACTTAATAGGAGAAGTTTGCGAATAAGGTCAAATTCAGAAAATCATCAATTCATAAAACCGTTTTGACCTCAACCTGACAGGACTATTGTCCCTTTATCTACTTGTGTGCTTTTGCTTTTCTTTGTTTACATTATGGCAAATGATACTTTCTCGGCCTTCTGTATTGTCTGCTTGGCTGTGAATTGTTTGTCGATAATGGATGTCTTTTTGCCAATCCGAGATATATTGTTCAAACAAAGTCATTTGATTTTTTTTTTAACAAATTAGTCTCAGGTAGGTATATGTATGTGTCTACCTAATTATGCCAATTTAACTGTCACCTATTCGATTGTTTGATTTGTTCGGCATCACTTTGAGTTTCAATTCGCTGAGTTGTGTTTTGAATTTTCAATAATTGGTTCTTTGGTTTCAGAGTTGATAGTTATGAAAGCAAATTGTACGTGGAACGCATTTATATAGTTAAGGCCATACCTTGGCAAAAACTAAATGCTAAATTAAGTTTAACGGCAAACTTGACATACCTTATGGTCATATACTCGACTAAGCTGCGATTTGATTAAAGCAAACCTTTGTGTTTGTTCTTGAATGGTTTTGGAATAAAATGTGTGCTTGTTCAAGTTAAATATTCATTATTTTCAAAGAACTGAGTCACTTGAAATTTCGGCCGAATGCACACCGAGAAATGGTTGTGTTTTTTTTTTAGTCATATCCAATATTTGAATAAAAAAGGCTGTCAAACTAGTTTTGTATTAGTTTTCATTTTGGCAACTGTTTTATTTGTTTTCTTTTATCTAATCAACGTTTTTGTCCCACAAAATAAATAAATCGTCCAAATACGAGTTTTAGATGATTCGTCCTCATTTATATTCACCACAGGTAACATCTCGTATCGTTTTAGATTAAATCTCATTTTGAATTCCATCAAGTTGTTTATTTTTTTTTTTGTTATTTTTCTTTTTGTGTTTGCACCTCCTTATAGTTTGAGACTTATGTTACTTTTCAAGCCGCCATTAGCATGCAAACTTTTTACGTTTCTATTTAGGTTAAACGGATTTGAAGTCAGACGTAAATCTTTATGTGATGATATTGTAGGTATTTCTACTTAGTTTTTTTTGCAAAGACTGAATGTTAAGTGTAAATTATCTAAGGCTTGGCAGTCAGCATTAAAGCATACTTTTAGAGACTATTATCTTTTTTTCCAATTTTGCTTTGAACTCACGCTTGCATTTGGCACTTGAGTGTCAACTTGCAGCGCAGTTAAGTAATTGAGTGATCGTCTAGAAGAGAAAGAAAGTCGATTATGTCAAACAAATTAAAATCTTATTGACTGAAGTGTGTGTGTTTTTGTTTTAAATGAAAAATACTAACTCTGGTGTGCCAGAAACCTAGAAATTATTTATGATGTAGAATATTCAATATGCATACGGTTTGATTTTTTTTTTTTGAAGCAAGATGGAAAGCTTTTTGAATAAATAAACATATTCTGGTATTTTGCATAGATATATGATACTTTGAAGAACTTTATTTAAATTCTTATCTCAAAATTGACAACTGTAGGTTCCCGATTTTATTTTGTTTGTTATAATGTTTTTTTTTTAAACTTAGTGCTTTAGACCGTATTATAATATAATGTAAGCGGCAAAACAAAGGAAAAAACGTTAGACCAAGAGTCAACAGTAAATCTTTAACTAGACGCAAAGCCAAAGTTTTAGAATGAAGCAGTAGGTCTAGCGTCTTGATATCGAATCAAAAGTGGTGGGGTTGAAAGGTTGAAAATAGCAGAAATTGTGGGGAGGGGTTTTCATATGGTTAAAGAGTTCATTAAACCCGACAAAAAAAATATTGATTTTTCATAAAAAAAAAAGTTCAAGGAAATCTCTATATTTTCAAAATATAATTCAAGAAGAAGAATTTCTTTTCAAATTTTCTTCAAATTCTATTATTTTCAAAATATAGTTTGAAAATAATATAGTTTTCACAAGCGTGATATTGGACCGTTTTTGAAATTCTATTTGTTTTGACAAGACCTTGACCGGAAGTATTTAGAATATCGGATATTTTTTTTTAGTTATTTACCTGGACATGTCGCTGGGTCTAGGTATACAAGTTTTTCTTTTTTTAATTTTACTTGTTTAATTTTTGGAGCAAAAAAAACTTTTGGAAAAAGGTATCTTAGAAAGTGTGCTATTTTGCGAGTTTTCAAAATCCTATGTGAAGAAAGCTTTACTTCATCAGATAGTACACTCATAAAAATCTACAAGATGTCATCATTAGTTCAGTTTGTTTTTCTTTTTTTCAAAAAGTGGACTAAAGCCGATTTTTCCCTGGACTCTTCAAAGACAAAGCATATTCTTCCACACATTTGGTTAGGTACAATGACTACTTTACTAGTGCTTGCTCCCACTGTGGAATATGAGAACACTCGATTTAAAGTAAAATCAAAAATGAAGAGGATTTCAAAGGGCTTACAAAATTACTTTATAACTATAACCATGTTTCATTGACTTCTATATTAGCATTAGTAGCAGTAACCTAAGAATTAAAATGGGGATCCATTATGATGGAAAACTAAGAAAAACCTAAGTATTCTTGGCCTAGCAAACAGTTTATTGTTACAGATATTCCAGGCAGATGATTGCACCAGTAAAAAAATGAGCACCAGAGACGTATAAACAGGTATAAAAGAGCGATTTAACTTCCCTGAAAAAAAAAACTCAAAATCTTATAAGCCTCCGCATGAAGCACAATAAAGTTTTAGGTTGCAGTGCAAGTACCCAAAATACTATATGCATTATCATTTATTCCACCTACATGTTTTGGTCCTAGTTCAATGTTGACCTTACCATACAGAGGCACATTCCGGCAGCGACGAACGATACGACGAAAACCAATTTCATGGATTATTCTATCGTCGAAGTATAGGGTTGATTGAAACATTGGACACTTTTTTCAATCCCTATAGGTAAGAACATTATGGGAACGTTTCCTGAGCGAACTTCAATAACCGTATCCATTTAGTAGCAAAATTTTTTCAACTAGTTTCAGTTGGAAGTAGTGAAAGTAAATTTCAGGTATTCTTGCAAGCAAAGTTGCATCTGCTTTAATTTTTTTTTTTTTTTTTTAATAAGAAACAAAAAAGAAATGCAGTTGTAAGCCATAGAAAGACCTTTGTTGTCAACCCACTATTGTCAAAAAGTATACAACATTAACGGCTGCCAAATCAGGATGAGAGCGTGTATTGGTAACAGCGCTGTTTAAACAGAAGAACGATTGAAGTGAGTTTTCCAGGCCCCAAGTTCTGGGGGATTCAGAGAATTAGAAAAAACAGAAAATATGTAATAAAAAAAAACATAAAAAAACCGAAGATTTCTTGAAATCAGTTTTTTAAATAAGAATTAATATTTTCCAAAAACTATTTTATGCTGACATTTTTGAAGGGCCATCTATTTAAATAGGAGTCGAAAAGGAAAAAAAATAAAAACAAGTATTTCCATTGTTCCCAAATTTACGAATGTGAT
This sequence comes from Dasysyrphus tricinctus, assembly GCA_963921185.1. Taxonomy (NCBI): domain Eukaryota; kingdom Metazoa; phylum Arthropoda; class Insecta; order Diptera; family Syrphidae; genus Dasysyrphus; species Dasysyrphus tricinctus. The sequence continues at coordinate 55,705,113 of OY992531.1, forward strand.
TCAAAAATGTAGTGTTCCAAATCGAAGGAAAGTGTTACACAGCAGCTCATCAAATTTATAGCCATTTTCTGTTGCAGAACCAAACTATACTTACAGAATTGCCTAATTGGATCCACTTTGGAAAAAAATCTAATCCAAAAGGTCGATTAAAAAAAAACATTTCTGCCTACACGTATTTGAGATTATGTTACACTACTGTTAATTATCTCTTCAAAATACGTTATGGGGTCTGAATCCAATCCATTTGCTAAAAACATAAAAAACTGACTCCTTATATTTGCGTTAGGGCAGTTTGGCTGATGAGAAATGTTGCATTTTTGTAGAGTACTTATGGTTTCCTACATTTTTTGTATATTTAGATTTTATAAAAATTATTTGTCCTTGAGCTCACATTAGAACAAATAATTTTTATAAATACAGAAAGGTCACGAAGAAAGGAAATATTTATTTAGATTTTATGTGAAACAAAATTTTTCTTAAATACAATGTAACGAAGTTGCCAATATGCAGCAAAGAATTCTTTAGAGGAGTTTACGATTCATACGGTACTAAAATAATAACGGATTCTTGAAGAGAGAAACAAAACAAGTGTTAATTCATTTAAAAAGAGGGGTATCTCTTACCGTTTAGGGGGAGGGTAACTTTTTAAAAAGCGCCTAAAATGCAAACAAAATTGGTAAAAAAACAACGGAAAAACTTGCAACAAGCTGCTCTTTTATTATTTTTTTCAATTGAGTTATATTTGTCAATAGTTTAAAAAAAACACGTTCAATTTAGTTAAAAAGTGGTTTTCTTAATCTCAATATTTTTTTTTGCAAATAATACAAACAAATATTACGCGATAGAAAAATAAAATGAAATAAAATAAAATAAAATAAAATAAAATAAATAAAATGAAATAAAATAAAATAACATAAAATAAAATAAAATAAAATAAAATAAAATAAATTTTTTTTTTTCCGTGGGTAGGTGCAAAACCTGCATCAGGCTCTATGAGGACCGAAAAACGCGTGCTCATAGAAGTGTGAGATTCTTACTACACTAAAACCACCTCCACTTCCCGATTGCAACTAAGTTGAAACTTATCTAGCAATTTATTTTTAACGAAGTTAAGTAACGTGTTGCAGGTTACTTTCCGGTGGAAGTTCCTGCTTATTCCGCGATTTTAAAGCGGTTTTCCGTTCACCGCACCAAGTCGGAAGGTTTTGTTCTTTGCAGACGGCGTACTAAATTCGACTCGTCAAGAATGTCAATAATCGTTGGATTAGCGTGATCTAATAGCCGATTTCTATGTTTTCGCGCGAAACTCTTTATTTCGTCTCGAACCGTTGGAATCCCGAGATCCCTGTGAAGATCTTCGTTTCTTATATACTATGGTGCATTTACAAATGACCTGAGCAATTTATTTTCAAACGTTTGTAAGTTATTTAATTAATAAAATAAAATAAAATAAAATAAAATTTAATAAAATAAAATAAATAAAATAAAATAAAATAAAATAAAATAAAATAAAATAAAATAAAATAAAATAAAATAAAATAAAACTAGTTTTGCGAAAATATCTGAAAGCACTAATCTTCTTCTTCAAATACCTATCGGTTTAAATATTTTCAATATCTCACTTATTTACCGAGAAATTCTGATTGGTAATAAGTACTTAGATCTCTAGCATCTGGTTAGAAATTTGTAGGTACATTTTTATCATATTTGAAGGCAAACTAAAAACCAGCTTTAAACTGTTGTTTTAAAAGCCATCAGGGGTATTAAACCAGCTGATCTATCAGTGCAAAAACCTGGTGTTCCGAAAGCGGTGGAAGTACCTACTGATCCAATGTCACCGGGGGCACTATTTTTGCTAAAATGTATGTACTGTATAGAACCTGTGACTATTTATTTATTTATTTATTCAATCTACGATAGTTAAATCCACAGATTTGCTTAATGCTAAATGTATACAAGTTACAAAGTAAATATTAATAGGTAAGTATGTACAATAAGATTTAAGAATGACTATTTTGTAATAATAAAAACAAAGGAGCTTTAAATTGATATCTTGATAAATATACATCGAGATTATTATAATACATATTAAAAAATTTACAACAATGAGAAATAGGCTCACGCTGTCCATAGTTAGTAGAATGGGGAATTTCAAAAATGAATTGTCTCATTCTCAAAGGTCGACTTGGTGCGTAAATATTTATTAAAGAGAGCAAAAACTCACAATCAATATCATTTGAAAGAATATCGCGAGCAAACATGAAACTGTACGTGTACATTCTACGTCTTGCTTCAAGAGTTTGCATTCCTAACAATAAGCATCTACTATTATAATTAAGATTTATAGTAACATTTGTTGCGAAATTTCTTAAAGCTAATCTTAAAAAATTTCTTTGAATATTCTCAATTCGTACTATAAGTTTTTTAATATCAGGATTCCAAATAATAGAACAGTACTCCAATAATGGTCGAACAATAGAACAAAACATTGCTTTCAAAGTGTACGGATCTTTAAAATTTGCAGAATTTCGTTTTAGAAAACCTAGCATGGAATTAGATTTTGAAACAATATATGAAACATGTGACTCAAAGCTAAGTTTATCATCAAAAACTACACCTAAGGCCTGGTTCACACGAGATTGTACCGCACGTTTTTTATCGCATTCGGTTTTTACCGAACAAAAATCGGGTGTTCACACGATATTTATATTTATTCGTTTAAAACTCGAATAGCTGCAGTATAATGAAAATGAATGGAAAAGTTTGAATTTGTGAAGTATTTTATTTTTATCTTTTTAAGGGAAAGGGCTAGAAAGCTGAAATTTGGACGGATGATAGAAAATATTGATTTAAATATAAATTAAAAAAAATAAGAGTCCTAAAATACCGTTGGACTGAGATAACGGCATTATTTGAGCGCTTTCACATATGAACTCATATCTGTTTAGTGCATTGATGAATTTTTTTTGTTGTTTTAAATATAACATATAAATAAAATTACGGTTATTTTGATACCGCATTCATTATCCTACGTGGTATATAAGCGACACAATCTTGACTTTAAATTGATCGAAAAATCAAAGCAATTCCATTGAAATTACATGCTTGGACCATTGTCCACGACCATCCACCAGCGAGAAGATCCCGTTATCTACATGATTTTTTTTTTATTAAAATTTGATATGGATGGCTTTAAAAAATTATAGCTCCCGTTCTACTGATTGGATCTTCAAGGTTAAGGTCTTTAAAGAAAGCTGACATAACGGGCTATATTGTGTAAAAAAAATCATTGAGGAGGGGAAAAAATTTTCATACTAAAGGGGTGAATAAAGCCCAATTCAATTCCATTTATTTTATTCTAAATTCAAATGTCGATGAAAATTTTTATAATTTTGAAAAACTAAAAACGCATATTTATTGCCTCATTTCTCTTCTTTATTTTAAGACCTTAACCTACAAGATCCAATGAGTATCACCGGAGTTATAATTTTTTTAAATCAACCACATCGGTCGATAAATTTTTTTTGTGTACATCGGCTTTTCTCTCCACTGAAGCTCATTCGATGCCAACCAACAAATACCCAACGTGGATTTAAACCGTGTGAACGAAACTATATAAAACTATACGCCACTGGAAGACGATACGTCGCAATTCATTCGTTTTTTTTTATAAGTCCGTTGAGTATTCGATAAACGTACTTAGCTGAGTACGTTTTATTGCCGTACAAACGTCGTGTGAAAGGCTCTATGCAAAATATATACGCCACTGCTCATTCGCACGGATTTATACTGCAAAAAATCGTGCGGTACAATCTCGTGTGAACCAGGCCTAAGTCTTTTATTTCACGAACTCTAGATAGCTTGTTCGCATCTAGGAAATAATCAAAAACTTATGATTCGATAAACGACTGTAAGTAATAACAGAGCATTTTGACAGATTCAGGTGAAGGTCATTTTGTTTACATCATGATTCGAAGATTGAAATAACTTGTTGAAAAGCAACACAATCGTAATAATTATTTATAACTTTGAACATTTTAATGTCATCAGAGAAAATTAAACACTCAGACCTCAATAAGACTGATGGAAAATCATTTATATAGTAAATAGATCAAACAACGGTGGACCTAAATGGCTTCCTTCGGGAACACCAGAGTGCACTGTTATTGAATTAGATTCCAGATCCCCAATTTTAACAACTTGTTTCCTACCAATTAGATAGGAACTAAACCCATTTAGTAGGCTGCCATCAAAACCATATAATTTAAATTTTTTAATTAAGATTTGGTGATCAACCCTACAAAAAGCTTTAACGAAATCAGTATAAACCACGTCCATTTGACATCGCTTTTCCACTGCCTTAAAACACAGATTAGAAAAACAAGCCAAAGGACAATCGGCAAAACTGTATGGAAGGTGGTCTAGGAACCAATAAAAATGAGTCGTATGTCGTTGGAAAGATATTTTTATGCGCTACAATAGTCACTATGTTTTGGTACATTTCAGTGTGGAACAAATTTATAAAAACTGGTATTTCCAATACCAATAATATGTATGTCGTTGAAAAGGTATTTTTATGAACAATAATAGTTTCCATAACAACTTTATTTAAAATCACTGTGTGGAAATAGTTATTCGCTGTTTTAGGAAATGTTGGTACAGATAAAATTTATGCAGCATGGGTAACAAGTAGCGAATAACTTTTTTCACACAGTGATTTGAAATAAGCTGCCTCATTAACTATTGTAGTACATACAATTTCCTTTCCAACGACATATGTCCCGTTGTTATTGGTTGAACTTCCGGTCACACTTCTTGCCCATACTAAAAAGAAAGCATTTTGTTCACACTAAAATGAACCACAATAATTCATTAATTTTCGAATACCTTTTTTCACACAGTGATTTGAACTGAGCTGCTATTAAAGGTATTGTAGGTAATGGAAATACCTTTCCAATGACATATATATTGTTGTTATTTGTTTGACCAGTTTTCATCAATTTTGCCCATACTAAATATATTTTATTCATACACCAGAACACAATTCTATTTAGCGAATAACTTTTTTCACACAGCAATTTGAAGGAAGCCCTCATACTAACTATTGTAGTTCATAAAAATACCTTTCCAACGACATATGTCTCGTCGTTATTGGTCCTGTAGACCGTTTTGTCCTATTCCCCTTTGTAGTGGTTGATCGACCACTTAAGAAATTTAGATTATGGCTTTTTAAAATACCATATAATTTATTTTTTACTATTTTATCAAAAAGCTTTGGAATGGTTGAAAGTTTACTTATTGGGCGATAGTTTGAAACCTTCTTTTTCTCTCCAGACTTAAAAATTGGGTTAATATCTATAATAGACTTTCCATTCATCTAAAAAATTACCACAGAAGGAATTGATTAAAAATAAATTGAAGTGGAAAACTTAGAGATTCAAAACAATGTTTTAATACAATAGAAAATACACCATGAAAATCTGGTGAACTAGAGGGTTCCAATTCACATAAGGCAGTTGAAACATCCTCTAAATCAAAATATATAAACTACAGCAATCTGTTATAGGTACTAAATTGTTACAGTCGTAGTTATTGCCAACAAACAAATCCGTTGTATTATAAATACTTTGAAAGCTTTCAGCAAACCAGTCAACAATAGTTTCACTCGAGGTATTGTTATTGTAAACCATTATTGAAGGACTAAGTACTAAGTTCCGATACTCTCGCATCGATAAAATTAGTCGAGAAACGATGAAAATTTTAACAAAATACATTAGTTTTTATCCATTTTTAAAAATTTCTTGACTTATTTTCTCGATGCGAGAGTTACACAACGTATAGGCACACATTACCAAAATACCAGATTGCCCAGATAATCTGAAATATCCTTATATCCTTATATCAATAAACCTGAATACTGAATTAAAACTACATTCGATAATAGTTATTTCTAGTTATTTTTAATTTAGAATTTGTTTGAGTGAATTTTTTTAATAAGATCATTGGACCTTTTCCACTAAAGTTTTGTTGTTTTTTTTTCATGACACTGGCGAGTGAAATCTATCTGCTGATGGGAGAACAAAAAGCAGAAGTTTAATCATATCAAATATTATCGTATTTGAAATTGAAAGACTTTACGGGTTTCAATTTCCTATTTCTTAATGCTCAAATGGATATTCCAGTAAATAAACATTTTGTAAGAATTAAGGAGTTATTTTATTAAAACATAGCTATTCTCAAATTGAAGCTCTTTATTCATAAATATTACTAACATTAACATAAGGTTCCTACATCACTATTAAACCACTATTTTTTTTATTGATTTATATCTATTGCCTTTGAAATAATTGTTTTCCCTTTATGCTTTTAACACCTAATTTATCATTAAATATTATAATTATCCTTGTAACCAACACAATGAATCAATATAAACACACGTAACCCGGTTAACAATAAGAAAAGAAAAAAAAATATTCCACAAAAGGCTTCAATCGAAATAAATTAACCCACATTGTGTGTTTACTTTATACCTGCTATACGATATAAGATACCTATTACATAATAGAGGCACACCATTGATGATTGTGAACGATATTGTTGTTTCAATTCGACACCATCATGCACCGCACATTGTATGTATATGGAATTAATTAATTTTCCATGCAACAGTTTTAAACAATTAAAATGATAAATTCATAAAATTGGTCTTACGTTCATGCTCATGACAATGTTGATGACAACAGTAAATTGTTGCTTATTAAAAATTTTAAAACTAAGTTAAAATTTCATTTTCGTTATGGAGACTTTCAGCCAAAAACAAAATCAATTTCCTATGAAACCACAGTTAAGAAGTTTAATCAAAATTGCCATAGCCCTTTAAAAAAAAAAAAACTAAAAAAAAAAAATTGTTGTATGGCCAGTCGGTGCCGAACATGTAGGTTTTGCCGCCCTAGGCAAATTAGTTTTTGGACGCCCATAATTTTAAAGAAAGGAAACCAACAACACTAACGAGCTTATATAAATTTAAAATTAATAGAGTTTTGGACAAAATGCAAATTTTCAAAATTTGAAAATTGAAATGCTACTCGGCACGATTTAATTTTTGCAAATCTTGTAATGAATTTTTCTTCTTCAGTACGATTTAGCATGTCATATGCAAAACCTATTTATAGTTCGTGTACGAAAATTCGCAAATAAAAATCTAAAAATCTCCCACTCAAAATTTCGCATTACGAAATCTCGCAATAACATATAATCTTGCAATAACAATATCCCCCTTTTAACAATCTCGAAACTGCAAAATTCTTCAAATTAGAATCTCGCAAAATTTAATTGCATTGCAAGAAACTATTTTTTTTTTGTTTATCAAAATTTCGCAAATTCAAATCTCGCGCATTTTCGAAAGAAAGTCAATGAAAAGGTTTTTTGTTTTCGAGTTTCTGTTTCTACAGGATTCCTATTTTGCCAATGAGAAACTAAGAGCGATGTTTCTGTTAGATTTTAATTTTTATTTGCGAGATTTTGATATCCGAGATTTTAAATTGCGAGATTTTGGATGATATTTGCGAGACTTTTTGGTGTGAGATATAAATGCGAGTTTGTTTAAAGCGAGATTTTGTAATTCCGAGATTATGAAAAGTCGGATTGTAAATTTGCGAGATTTCGTTTTCCAAATAAAAAAATTGCGAGATTTCATAATTCGAGATTTTGGTTTGCGACATTTCTTACTGCTTCCATTTGAAACGTAAAAAAAGCAATCATCTTCAAATTTTAATTTTGGATCGATTTTTTAATCAAATCGGTTACAATGAAATCATTTAAATGTTTATTTTTTTAGAAATATTAACAGCGTTTTGTTTTAATGCTTCAAATAAAGATTCCTGAAGGCAACTGTTTATCTGAAAGTACTGTCGAAGCTTATCAAAATGTTCTAAATAAGTACAAAATTCAGAGCATGTAGGTTGGAAGTGGACAAGAAAAACATCCTATGGTAGGGGGTAATATCTTCTTTTGCTTGGACGGGAGGGGCAACTTCTTTAACTAATTGCATAAAATAGAAAAAAAAATATTAAAAACAATGGCAACACTTGCAGCAATGTTTTGCAGCTTTTTGGACAACCACAAGTCCATTCCTACGGTTTGTTTTGAAATTAAATTTTTTTGATAAACAGTTTTGGCAAAAAATTATTTCATACTAATTATTTTCAAGAAAAAATATTTATTTTCAAGATTTTAGGTTTGAAAACAGTTTTTTCTGAAATTGTTTATTCAAGGAACTTTATTTGAAAATAAACTATAAAAATGAACTTCTGGCTTTCTAAAAAGCTACTAAACATTATTGTAAGTGTTGCCGTTGCTTTTTAACTATTTTTTTTTCTATTTTATGCAATTATTTTGTTAAATTGCCCCTCCCGTCCGATCGGGGGAGATTATATCCCCTCCAATGCGATTTTTTTCTTGTCTACTTCTCACCTACATAAATGCTCTGAACTTTTGGGCAGATTTTACGCAAATTTCCTAGTATGCAAAAAAAGGGGGAAATTTAATTTACCCCTACAGCGATTATAGGGGATGAAAATAAAAATATAAACAAATTAGGGAATTTTCTTTTCTTTAGTCGATTTAGGCCCATTCCAAAAATAAAAACTCAAAAAAATCCATTATAACGACCACCCTAAAGTACATAAAGGGTGTTATTTTAGACGTGTGGTTTTCAAGAAGAAATAAAACGCATATAATTAGAATTTAGCTTTATTACAAAGAAAAGGATTTGCCATTATGTTTTAAAAATGATTTCGGGCAAGTGGCCGCTGCGGCTGGCTCGAATAAATTCCAGGCATTTTCGACGCAATGGCGGATGGACTCATTTTAGTCTTCTTCGATACTCTGCTCCACCACAGCAATAGCGTCTTCGGTGCGCACTGTACGGCAGCGTCTTTGAGGATGCGCATTATCCACTAGAGTAAAAGTGGTGCATATGGTTAGTCGAATTACCAACTCTGCTAGGCGATTATGTCGACCGAATATTGGACGCAGCGCGTGATGCGCGGAAATGAACCATTATTTTGGTAATAAATTTGCACGATTTGTAAACGTTGTTCAGGAGAAAGTCTATTCATTATGAAATGTCAAACCAAACTGAGCATAAATCAAGTGACAGCTTTCAAAAAGACCAACTTCGAAAAAAGTATTGCCAGATTGAAAACCACCCGTTTACTAAGCTAAGTAACTTAAGACTTGATTTTTGCCGCCCTCTTAAAGTGCCGCACAAGGCAATTGCAAGTTTTGCCTATAGGCAGGTTCAGCACCGATGACAGCCAATGCCCTCTCCAGATAGGTAAGCTTAAACGAAAATTCGAATTGTTCTTCTTGTGAAACACATAAAAATGTTCTGTCCCAAGTTTGAAACAAATCGGTTAATTCGTCTAAGCTTTAGCTTAAGTTCAATGTACAGTGGACGCATAGACGCACGGACGCAAAACCGCAAAGGCCGACGGAATCATGAACAAAACCATTTTGTTAGAGTTTTTAGCCCGTAAAATTAAATTTAATAAAGACCTAAAGATTTCCTTTTGAAATGAAGGAGCAAATAATGGCCACAGCTTCAGAGCCTTTCGTGATGGAGTCGGGTAAAAATTCGAGCACATTTTTTTACGGTTTCATTACTAAGCCCTAAGATGCGAATAATGCACTTCAAGTAAAAACTATACAAACTTTCAGGGTGATCCATCTGCTGCTGACAAGAAAATAGGAGGTAAATAAAATACAAAATTGTGAACAAAATAATGCGGGCTCTTTCACGCTACTCAAACGCACAAGCACATTATGATAGGACGTGACGAGATGTTTAAGACTCAAATAGGAATAACCACACGATGAAAAAAGACCCCACATACACCTGTCGATCGAAGGGCATCATCAAACCAACGACATCAATGTTTTGATGAAATTTAATAACTATTATGATTTATTGACTCAAAATATTTGAATAAAAATCATCAAAATATAAAAGAAAAACATAAAAATTACCTTATTTCCAATACAGTCGCAATTTGGGTTGTTGTTTGTTATTTTTTTTTCGTGAAAATTATAATCCTCAAGGCAACCAGAAAGTTGTTTTAACTTCAAAAAATCCAGATGGTTATGTAAAAAATGTTGTTTTAAAATCCATTAAATGATCGATTCGTCGTGATATGGCGGTATAAGCGTGATAATTTTTTTTTTTTTGTTTTTTTGCACACACACTTTTTTCTCCTTCTTCTTTCACTCGTTTTCCACTTTTTTGAATTATTTTTTTAAACTATTATGAAGCAACAACAATATCCTGTTGTAAACAGAAAATTGCGAAACACTGGAGTGCAATTATTGTGATAAATAATAATGATCCTCGCTACACACTTAGCCAAGACAAAAACCGTTTGCGTTTTTATTTTTTAAGAAATTTATCAAGAAATAAAATTGCATATCTTGATGAAAATTTTGGGAAAAACAAATTGAAAAATGAAAAAAAAAAAACAAAAAAAAATCTATTTTATTCCACGATATCGGTGCGATCAATCGATATATTAACGATATCGAGATATACTCCACTCACACACAGACAAACACCTGTTACTGCAGCTACGATGGCGTCGCGAAGGTGTCCGTTGTTGACTTCGCTCGAACAATCTTAAGACTGGAGTTGAATATTTCCAACTGAAGTTGGCTAAGCCGTTGTTGTATACGGCTGAGTGATTTTGAGCTACAAGTTATAAGTATCTATAGACGGTGCAAGCCAATCTTCTTACACAGATACACTACAATTCTCAACTCTTTCAATACTATCTTACTATCACAGCATAGCACTAAGATATCTCTCTCTATGAAGTCTCAGCCAGGTTTAAGCCGAAAAGGCCGAGTTAAACTCAGCTAAAGTCATTTGGACAGACGAGTGTGTTATTTGCTTGTATCTTATGGTTACCTTTTGTATCGTCTTACCTCAGTTTTTTTTTATACTTTTCTTGTGATCTTACGGTGTATACTCGCTGTTGACCACTTTGGTAGTATTGATGAGTGTTTGGAGACCCCTTTTACTTTGCTGAGATCATAATAGCTGGTGGTTTTCTGTTGGTAGCGAGCGATAGGTAATAGTGTGGTTGTTAGCCTACCAGTTTTTTTGTTTAAATATTTTTGTATTGGAATTCGTGGGATACTGGAATACCTTGAGACGCCCGGATAAGAATACTTGAATTGAGCCGCACTGTTGCTGCTGCTGTTTAAGCTGTAAGCGGTATAGGGAGGTGTATACCCCTCTATATGGTAGGAAGGCAAATTTATTGTTGTTGTTTTGCTTTTATTTTTTATTTTTATTTTTATTTCCATTTTGTTTTATTTTATTGTTTCTTTAGTTTGTTGGTGTAGTCGTCGTCGCCGTCGGAGGAAACTGTTGAAGGTATGTGCGTGCGGCATGACGAAGAAGACGACACACACCGTGTTGATCTGATGATGGCACAGGAAGGGGTCAGTGAGTGATGACCATCTATTGTTTTTTTTTTTTTTTTTTTTGTATATGATGGCACAAACCCTATTTTTAGAACGATGGGATATGATGTGAATGTTAATAGGCGAGAAGTAATTCTTGCGAATAAAGGTGGATGTGTATAAGATTTTAAAGATAGTTAATTTTATATGTTTGTTTTTTTTTTCTGTTCAATTCGGTAGGTATACCTACGTTATACTCTTGAGTGTGTTGTTGGCAATAAAAAAAAATAATAATAGCACACATCAATTTAAGTAGTAAATTAGGTACTTAAAACTGCTTTATTCGTAAGACAACGGAAATTATTAACTAGATTTCTTGTAATTATATTATTTTTTTTCTTAATAAAAAAAAAACTAATACTTGTTTTATAGATTTTTTGTGCTTTCGCTTCGAAAAAAAAGATTTCTTTGTCAAAAATATTTATTGTTTGCAGAATTTTACCGTTTAATCCATAAATAGAAACTTAGCAACAAAGTTAGTTAAGAAAGCTAATTTTGAAATTAACTTTAAGGGCGCACTTATAGAAATTCTTAGCTTAGTTAAAAGTAAAGTTTAATTAAATTTTTAAAATTTTTATTTCTTATATCTTGTTTTGCCAATATTTTAAACATCTTCATCATTTAGTACTGTTACCCCAATTGGGGGATAGGGCGCCAAAAAAAAGTAGAATAATTTAATGAACTTATATGCTAACAAGTGATGAGTAATTTGGTTATGAAAAGGAGCTGTAGTCACTGAGCCATTTGATCTTAAACTGTAGTTTAGTAAAACATAAGTTAAGCAAACGATTATGAGTACCTACACACCATTTATTATAAATTAAAGCTTTAAAAGCAAAACAAGTTTTGACCTAGAAAGAATTATGACCTTGCGTTTGCATTCAATTTTTAAATTTGGTTTAAAATTGCAGTTTACCTATACTTGATGGCTATTTCATTCTGCTTTAAAAAATCAGTTTTTTTTTTTAAGCAAGTAGTCCAATAGAAATATTAGTTTAAAAAATATGCATATTAAGTCATGATAATCATGAGAAAATTGGTTTGAATTAAAATTCTTTACAATTTTTGTACCTATACAACTTTTAACCGTAAAAATTATGATTTTTGAAATTACTTTTCATTTGTAAGAGCAGCTAGACTTTTGATATTTTTTACTTCGTTGGCTTTCTTATAACAAAACTCTATCAAGAATTGATTGATCTAGAAAAATTCAAATTTAGCATTATCGGTTAAGTTTTGAAAAAACACCTTTCTAACCAATTTCCAAGGAATCTCAGAATCTAAATCAAACTTCAATTTAAAGTTAAGTGACCTCAACTCCAAAATGCATTTCCAAAAGTGTGGTTCACTTGGACATTAAATTGAATTACATTCAGTCGCTCCATCTAAACGTTATTTTTAATTGCGAGGTACTACATATACATACATAGGTCAAGTTTTGGATTCGTTAAAAAAAATCGAGATAACAATCAAACATGAGAACACGAAAAAAGTGGGTGGCAAAATTCCGTCTGTCTGTCTATCTGTTTCTATCTTCTTCAAATTTTGAACTTAAGGCTTTTCAGTGATTCCCTAGAGGGAAAATTGAACTTTTTTTAGCTCCAAAAATAAACTACATATATACTTGCCATACATAAGGAAAAGATTTTTATCCTAAAAACGGTTTGAATAATTTTGATAAAAAAATAAGTCACACATGAGGGAATAGTGCACATTTTGGTTAAAAAAATACCAAAAACTGTTATTAACGGTACCTGCATATAAGGTTTTTTTTAAATTTCGATTTTCTCATTATAGCCTATTGAATAGACCCTTTAAAAAGGAACAATAACGTGCAAGGATTTGTATTATTGAATATTTTCGTTGGGCCCATAAGCATGTTTAAAAACGAAAAGGCTACCAAATTCCCTCATGCGTTTCTGAGCGAATAGTCATACTGGCCACTTTTCAATATTTTTGGATTAGCTTGGAAACTAAGCCGAATTTGACAATTTTGCACTTGAAACTTTTTGTTCAAAATTAAATTTTCAATCGAAATGGATATTTTAGAAAATTTTATAAGCAAGAAAAATTAAACAAAATCAACATAAACGAAATCGAAAAATGAAAGATTTTTAAATTTTTTCCTTAATTGGGCATAACTTTTCTCGGAGCAAAGATCGCCTCAAGGCATACTTCAATAAAAAAGAAGAGGCTAACATCTTTAATATGGCATCATCAAATGTAGTTTTCATTTAAAATTGACAAAGAAATAGGCTTTCAAAACTACCATTTCTTATCATTTCTTGCTGTTTTTGCCCGAAAGTTCGTTTTCGGTACTACATGACAAATTAAACTATCCTTGTACCTAGTACCAAGTCTTCGGTCCAGCCGTTCAGCTTGTAGGCCAAGAAGCATTAAAAAACAGCCAAAAAACAAAATATGGGGTTACCTATTTTTTAAATATTCTCAATTATCATAATCAGCCTTATTATGAGTTTCACGTGTACAACATTCCACCCGGAAAAATTGACATTTCACTTCCCGCCTATTGCGAGGTTCACCCGAAAAATAAAAATTCCCCTTTTTTGTGAGTACTGATTTCGGGTGAAATGTATCGTAATTAAGATCTTAAACTATAACTTATTTTTTGAAGGTGAACAAAAGACAAACAGGTGGTGCTGGTGCCCATTGCGCAAGTTTTTTTGTTAATTTTAAGCCAAGAGAAGTTTGGGCGTATTTCATCAAAATCTTGAGTTCGAATATTTTTACAAATTTTAAATTTGCCAAAAAGTACCGAAAAAGAGGCTTTTTGGCCCAAAACTGCAAAAAATTATAACAAATGGTAAAGCTTGAATAGGTAAACATCGGTCAACTTTGAATAAAAATGACTTTTTTAACATGCCATATTAAAGCCTGGAGGCTCTACTTTATTTTGTTTGAGCCTATTCTTGCTCGAAAAAAAAGTAATAGGCAATTTGTTAAAACATTTAGAAATCTTAAATTTTTCGAATTTTTTTTGGTTAATTTTTGTTATTTCTTCTTACAAAAAAATTGTATATAATTTTTTAAACCATCCATTCCGATAGAAAATTTAATTTTTAACAAAAAGTTTCAGGAGTTAAATGGTCAAATTCGGCTTAGTTTCCGAGTTATACCTAACATATTGAAAAGCGGCCAAAGAGACCATTCTCTCACAAAAGCATGGGTGAATTTAGTAGCATTTTCGATTTTAAGCATGCTTATGGGCCAAACAAACATATTAAATCATAAAAACCCTTGCACCTTATTGTTCCTTTATACCCCTCATTTTCCTGTATTTCAATAGGCTATTAACGGCCCAACCGATTTCAATCAAAAATTTTATGAAAAAGCTCCTTTAAAATGTCAATAATATTGATACTTATTAAAATATATATACAAAAAATTAGTTTTTAAGGAAACCACTCCGAAGATTTAAAAATATTTGTTTTCCATGTACATATTCATGTTTTTGTCAAGTAATATTGAATTGCGTACTTGTTTTTGAGTTCAAAGTTATTTAACGGGTCCGTTTATACAATTAAAAGATCGATTTGATTTTTGTTTATACTTTTCTATATCTAATTGTTTGCATATTTTAAAAGCTCTAAGTTCAAAGCAAATTGAACATTATATTCTCAAAAAATTGTTGTTTCACTATTTTTATAGATACGTAACAGTTACAGCAAGAACTAATTTTTATTTCAAAAAACTTGTTATTGCATCTGAGGGAACTACTTCTAACCTTTCAAAATGTATTTCGAACTTCTATTATTTTGATTTTTCTTGGGTAATTGTCACTTGAAATTTATTAGTCTAACCAATTAGCAGAATTTTTAGAAATACCTAGGGTCAGCTGAAATTACAAGTGGCCAACGATTTACTCGAGAAGAAAGAAATGATTTGAATGATTTACTATTTGTTTCATGGGAAAGATTAGGAAGTAGGTACTTTAAGATGGTTAACCTAGTTTTTCAGAGACAAAATTGTTTCGATATATAAAATAAGCTTTGTTTGTAACTTTGAGATGAGAATATCTCGAAAAACTTGGCTTGTTGAACAATTCTTAGGTTTAGATTCAAGTTTCAGGCATGAACAAAACTCGAGAGAATACACTTGGTACCAAAGAAATAGAAATTTAATTTAACATGATTGGTCTCAAAAATTAAGTAGATGCTCTTAAAATAATAACCCCCTTCAAATGTAAGCTTTGTATTTAGTTTTTTTTAAAAAGAAAATTGCTATACGCGAGCTCTAAACATCAATATAAAAGGCTGGAATTTTACAAGGAATTTTACTAGTCAAACAAATTAAGGGAACAAGATTTTTTTCTTTTTTTCTTAGTGGTTTTTGAAGAGCTGCATCTTTGTGATGAGTAATCGTATTGAATTGAAATAAAAAGTATTCTACAGTTTTTTTGAGATTTGTTTGCGAATAGTTTTTTTTTGAAGTATGATTATTGCGTAGTAAAAACAACTTTTTTCAGTTTCGCATTGGTTAGATACATTTTTGACTTGAAATTAAATAAAAAGTAATTTTTTTTTCAAAATATTTAAAAAAAAAAATAAAGTTTTTTTGTTTGGATTTTTTTTAAACTTTTCCAACGATATTATAAATGAACGTTGTTGGTTGGGCGGCCAAAATGACCATTTTACTTTAAAGTTCAACTCAAAGTTCCTTGGCTTTACAGGGTCTACATACATTCAAAAACATTAAGCCGTTATGTTATGAATAAAAAATTTAAAATTAAAATTTTAAAAAACCTCTTGTTGAGTTATTTATTTGTGTATTTTGAAGTAATGAACAGATTTTTGAAGGAATTTTGAGCTGAAGATCCTATTCCAAATCTTTTTATTCCTTTAAATAAACAGATATAAAACGGAATAAGAGTTTTTTTTCGATGCCTGCTTAAGTGTCGCTAAATACATTCTTACGGGAAGGTTTCGAAATATAATATATCTTACCCTGAGCCTCCACTTGAAATAAATGATTGCAAGAAATGTGTCATGTAGACAATATTTCTTGTGAAGTCCCCTTATGTCTGGATTTTTTTTATTTTCAGACATAGATTTCTCTATATATTTCTTGTCTTCGTAGAAGAAATAAATGGAGGAATAAATTTGACGTTTTGTGAAACCCCAACTTCACCGGACACAAATTTCTCACAAGACGTCGAGTGTTGATACTGATTTGCACATTTTCATGTTACATTCCTGCATTTCAGTCGAAATTTGACTTCGTATAGAAATTATATCTTGTGAAGCCAAAATGTGATTTGAAAATCATTTTTTACCACCTACTTGATGGTCTTTTTTATTGTTTGATTTTTCGCGAAGAATGAAATGTCACGACAAAATTTGCCCACATAGTAAAGAAATATAAACTTCAGAAATGATTTCTGATATAATATCCGAAATAAATATTTCTAATGTAGGTGCGGCCTTAACGTATGGAATAATGACATTATGTTTAATGAAGAAAAATAACATAAAATATTGTCTGACAGCCCTAAAAATAAATGAAATGCACGATTGGGTCGAATGAACTTGCTCTTTTGTTCAAAAAGCTTAGAATTTTAAAAATTACTTGTTTATATTCACAGAAAAAAAAAACTTTTTTAATAGTGTGATCTAAAAAAAAATGCCACCTTATTGTTAAACAAATATAAAGGGAATTGCTCATTTTTGTATGGGGCTCCGGCCAAGAGTGAACACTAATGAATTTGGTATCATATGAAAGCTTATGTTGAGCTTGTTATATGAGTGAAATATTTTCAAAATCTGTCATGGGAGATCTGAGATATTTGAGCTTGAAGTTGGCAACTGCAAATAGAGCTTTTTCAGCTTTTTGTCGATATCTTCCGATCTAGGATATGTAAAAAAATGATATTGGTGTCAAATGAAAGCTACATTTCTAGGCTGTTCAATATACCTAAAATTATTTTGCTACTTTAAACACATTTTGAGATATTTTTAAAAAACTACATTTTTTGCACTGCCTTTTGCACAACGATATCTCTAAAAATTCAGTGATGATATACACTTTTTTTGGCACCATTGAAAAGCTTAATTTCAAACCTTTAATTTAATATATAATTTATTGGCCTTGCTCAAATAAATACTTACATAAAAACAAAACTTAATTTATAAGGCACTTAACAAAGCAAAGTGCTTAAAATGTGTGAAAATAAACAGATTTCTAGGTAAAGCACTATCTAGCACTATAGGAAGGCACTATCTTCAACAGGTCTTCTCAACTGCTTGGCTATGCGGACGACATCGACATCATCGGCCGCTCCAAGAGAGCTGTATCAGGCATGATAAGTGACGTTTCTTTATGATAAATGTTATTTTTCTTTGGTTTTTCTATTTTGTACTTGCATTTCTTCTTTTATCTACAGTGTCTCATAAAACTTATTTATTTCTTATAGATTTTTTTTATTATTTTGTTATTCAATTTTTTTAATTCATAATGCTGTCTGATTTACTTGCAAGAAAATAAAATGAAAACTAATCCAAATCATAGACAATTAAAATAATATCTTAAAACTAGACAGGGGACGTTACATTATTTTTGTGCCCTACTTAGCTTAGATACCAAATTATTATGGTGCAAAACTTTTCCTTAATATTAGGAATGGCTTCCCTATAGGTTCGTTTGTATACTTGTGCAAGTATTTAGTATGTAAGTAGTAATTGGTAACGATAGTTTTGAACACTGTTAAGTTAAAAATGGTGGTGAATATTTGTACATATTTACCATCAACACAGCGATAAGCCATTAATGAGCACATAAAGAGACCCACAGAATTTTTTTCAAAATTAAAAATATGTTGGTGGCGTGTATTTTCCAGCAGGATGGAAAATGCCCCTTCTTGGCCCTCCTTACCCACCTACTGATACCTACAGTTAAGTACCTAGTTTTGCGATTGCCTTGTAGGTCGAAGAACAGTGATTTTCTTTACTCAAATCGCTCCCATTAAGACCATAATTTGGTATCTAAGCTGGGTTGGACACGAAAACAATGTAATGTAATGACAGCATTATGAATTAAGAAAATGGATTTACAAAATAATTAAAAAGAAGTTTTATAAGAAATAAATAAGTTTTATGTAACACTGTAAGTAAAAGAAGAAATGCAAATACAAAATAGAAAAACCAAAGAAAAATAACATTTATCATAAAGAAACGTCACTTATCATGCCTGATTAAAAAAAAATTACCTCGAAATCTGTTAATTTTCACACATTTTAAGCACTTTGCTTTGTTTAGTGCCTTTTAAATTAAGTTTTATTTGTATTTAAGTATTTATTTAAGCAAGGCCACTAAATTATATATTAAATTAAAGGTTTGAAATTAAGCTTTTCAATGGTGCCAAAAAAAGTGTATGTCATCACTGAATTTTTAGAGATATCGTTGCGCAAAAGGCAGTGCAAAAAATGTAGTTTTTTTAAAATATCTCAAAATGTGTTTAAAGTAGCAAAATAATTTTAGGTATATTGAAAAGCCTAGAAATGTAGCTTTCATTTGACACCAATATCATTTTTTTACATATCCTAGATCGGAAGATATCGAAAAAAAGCTGAAAAAGCTCTATTTGCAGTTGCCAACTTCAAGCTCAAATATCTCAGATCTCCC
Organism: Dasysyrphus tricinctus; assembly: GCA_963921185.1. NCBI lineage: Eukaryota > Metazoa > Arthropoda > Insecta > Diptera > Syrphidae > Dasysyrphus > Dasysyrphus tricinctus. The sequence continues at coordinate 55,724,270 of OY992531.1, forward strand.
ATGACAGATTTTGAAAATATTTCACTCATATAACAAGCTCAACATAAGCTTTCATATGATACCAAATTCATTAGTGTTCACTCTTGGCCGAAAATGAGCAATACCCTTTATGGTTTAAAAAAAATTTGTATGTGTGTTGGTATGCGAATTCTAGATAGGTACTTATGTACCTAATGTTGATAAACTCCAAAAAAAAAAAATAAGTGCAGTTATGAGATATTTACGGGTTGGGTACGGAATCCCGAATGCCAAAATCCCGAAATGGCAAAAAATCCCGAATGCCAAAACCCCGAAAGACAAAATCCCGAATGGACAAAATCCCGAATGGACAGAATCCCGAATGGCCAAAATCCCGAATACCAGAATCCCGAATGCCATAATCCCGGATGCCAAAATCCCGAATGCCATAATCCCGAATGACTTAGTACTTTTTTTGGAATTAAAAATCGCGCGACTTACATATATTTTCCTTACATTCGGAAATAAAAAAAAATATATTTAATTTTATTTGAAATGTCTTTATTGGTTGAATCAATCTTAATGACTAAAAGAATACAATTTTTATTAATTCTTAACTGAAGTGTTTTTTATTTCATCGGAATTGCAATGTCTCGCAATAATATCATATTTCTGTACATTGCACTTCCGATGAGAAAATTTATTGCAACATGATTCTCTTGTTGGCAAGAAATCTAGTTTGATATTTTTTATATTTTATTATTATTTTTTTTTTTCGGTTTCAGCGGAATTGCAATGCCTCGAAATAATATTGTATTTGTGGACATTGCATTTCCGCTGGGAAAATTATTGTAATGTGATTCTTTCATTATTTGTTGCTACATATACCAGTTTATGGGAATTGGAGTTTTTGTCTGAAGCGTTGGAAGCTTTGACATAACCCCTCCCCCCTTTAAGTCGAAACTCTCCTGGGTTTCGTTGTTAATTACAACTTTAATTGATTTGTATTTATAAAGTGTAAACAAAAATAGAAGTATGAAAAGAATCACTATTACAATAAATGCAATTAAATATATCCAATTGTACATGATGTTCTTTTTTTTATGAAATTTAAGTTCTTCGATTACTTCCATGTTTTCAATTTGATTAATTACAATGTCATCGAACGATAATGTACTACTATTTTCTTTCAATTGGTTATCATTGTTTTTTATTACAAAATTTTGTGTAAATTCTTCATTTTTTCCATAATAAGTTTGATTTCTTATTTTTACGTTACAGTTATGAAAATTTATTAAGTAATTCCCATTAAGGGTTATAATTCTGTCATCACATGAACTTGACAGTGTTGTTGTATTTTGATTTTTCAGCAATATTGAATTTGAATTAATTTCTATAGTTTCAGATTTTGTGTTCTTTATTTTATAGCAATTATTTTGGTAAATACAAAGCTTGGATTCTTTTAAAGATTTTTCATATACATTTCCATTAAAATCATAATGAGTATTGTTTAAAATTACAATTTCTTTATTTTCAAAATCAAATTCTTCAAATTTATTATTGGTAATTGGTGTAACAATAGATCGCTTAGCCTTAAATATATCTTTAGGAATTTTTATTGCAAATATTAGTTTTTCTTTTTTATATTCTGCGGTACCTAGTCTAATGTTTTGTAATTTATATAAATCTATGTCATATTTTCTGATTTCATCTTCTGTCAAGATATTGCTGCTCATAAGATTCATTCTTGATGATGCAATATTATTTTGTATATGTTCTATGTTATCTCCTAGTATTTTTATTTTAAGTAGTATATCTAGATAAATTAGCTCTTTATAAATTTTTTCATTATTTGTTTTAATATCATTAAATTTTTCTAGAATCTTATCCCTGTCTGCTTCTATTGTTTCTTTTATTTTATTAAAAGTATCGTTAAAATGGTTATTAATTTCGATATTTTTGTTCAAATTATTAATTATATTACGATTGTTTTCATCAATTATTCCTAAATGTTCTTCTATATCTACTCTATCATTTTCATCCATTGAACCGAAGAGCCATTTAAGTCCTGTTCCTACAACATTGATTAATCCCCTCTTATGTCTATGTGGTAATAAGGTTTTTACTTTTGTTCTGAGTAAGCTAAGTTCGTGAAGTAAAAGGTTTTTGTTATCTATTTCTCCTAATTGTTTTATATTATTTTCAAATGTATCTAATATATATGTTATTTGCTGGGGTTTTATTATATGTAAGATTATGTTGTAATTACACCCCCAAGAGTTTGACCTTGACGTTGGTGGAGGTGCTTACGTGGGGTTCTCCAGCAATCCAGCTGCAGAACCAAACTAACTAACAAACTCAAACCTATGAAAAAATGGAAAGTACGACCAATAACAATGAAACACTGGTACGGATATGTGCCAAAACGTCGGCAGAGGTCACGGCTGCCGGCGCGGGCTTGGCTCCTTCGTTAACTGAAGGAGAGAAGTCGCCAGTGACAAAACTTTCCACTAAACGAAACATCGACGACGAACACTTAAACGAAACGGACAAGACTTTGACAGAGGAAGAGGAAGACCTTCTTCTCGACCCCTTTGCCAACCTCGGAGTGAGAGATGGAACTAGTGTCGGAACAGTGGATATTGATGATATCAGTGACTGCTGCTCCGTAGCTAGCTCCAATCTTTCAAGATTGTCTACCTCCTCGAGGCGAAGTAAAATCGCCAACAGTAAGAAGACAATCAAACGACTTGGTTCAAAGAGGTGGATTGACCTGACTGAACTAGAACGGAAACGACTAAAAACCGCATATGACATTCTGCAGGAGGAGCCTTCAATGAAGAACGGGCCTCACGCCTGTACATCGGAGGAGGTTTCTTGTGCGAAAGCCATGAGCGGAGATCAGTTGATGGGACCACCAAACTCTTACGAAGGGAAAACCCAACGTAAGTGGAGGGTGACACCATCAACCGGTCAAACGACAGACCGGACAACGGACATGCACCTACCGATACCTGAGGAATCTAAACAATCAACCAGTCGTTGCATGGAGCCTCCCGCTCCTACGGGACTGGAAGTTGCGATGATTAACTCGGGTGGGAGTCTCGGGGAGTCCGTGCACCTGGGAAGCATGCAGGGCCATAGCCTCACATACAACCCAGGAGTTTTGAACCCCCCAAGTCCCAGACGTAGCAATGCCACAGGACATATGCACATCGACGATTTGTCTCTCTCAAAGACTAGACAAAGCATGGAGCCTCTCGCTCCTACATGTCTCGTAGATGAGAAGACAATTGACGATGAGGCCAGAGGGAAGGATAAGCATGCGGAAAACATTATGGGCCATAGCCCTAAATGCAACCCAAATGCGAGTAATTCCCTCAAACCAAGCAGAAGGAACAGGACTAAAGACAGCGCGGTATCTGTAACGCGAGTGCGACGTAAGGCAAAGGGTCGCCTAAGCGACAGAGAAATACAGCGCAGACAAAAACGAAATGCTGAGAAGATCATTCGGCGGCTAAGTAAAAGAAATCCGGAGTCCTTAACGAAAAAAGAAAAGGAAGCCCTGGATAGATCGTATCAGCGAGTACAGGACACGACAAAGGACGGACACAACGAACCGAACTCCAAGGTAACCCAAAGGACGGTGTTGGGGAAAGAGCAGCTGGGCCTCCCGCCCCACTCTGACTCACACCCTACTGCAGGGTCATCCAAAAGAGTAAGGAACGACGACACGATTTCGACGAAGAATTCCTCACCGGAAAATAAGAGGAAAAAAGCTAGGCTTTCGAAAGTGACCGTGGAGGGCCAACAGGCGGCAATTGCTGACTTTGGAAACCCATCGCGGAAGCTGACGGAAGACCAATGGAAGCTCTTGGAGTCCAGAATCCTTGACGCGGTAAACGAGGCTATCGTTAAGAATGGGCCACTGCCCCTCTTCGGTACCCTCGCAACCGTGCAAGGTTTCAAGCTTCTAGCATGCGAGGATAAATATACCTATGCATGGCTCCAAGATTTTGTAAAAAACACCAGTGTCCCTTGGCAGAATGCTGATCTCCGCCTTATTAATAAGGAGGATATCAGAAACATCACAAGGCCTAAAGCGAAACTGGTGATTAGAGGACCTGTAATCCCGAGGGACCGTATCGAAAGATACCTTAGATCCCTAAACACCGACCAGCTCAGTCAAAACTGGGATGTTATCGATGTGGGAGAGCAGACCGCCGAAGGTACAGAAGTGACGGTGCTACTCAGCCAGAAATCTCTGCCACTTCTGCGAAAAATTGGCTTCAAGGTTCGCATTGGTACAAACCGATGCAGACTGAGGCTCATAGCCAATCAGAATAAAAAGGTAAATAGGGGGTCGGTAGTTAAAAACTAATCATGAAATTTGTTCAAATAAATCTTCATCACAGTAAAGCTGCCAGTGCCAACCTAGTCTATCTCATGGAGAATAGACAAATTGACGTCGCCCTCGTGCAAGAACCCTGGTTAGCAGGTGGAAAAATCAGAGGGCTGAATACAAAAGGAACTATACTGTACAAAACTGCTCAGGTGGGAACAAACAGTAGCTTTAGAACCTGTATCGTAGCTAGAAAACAGTTTAACCTTTTTCTTCTATCCAAATACAGTAATTTAGATCAGACGGCCGTCAAGTTGGAGAGAGATGGGTTACCACCGCTCATTATAGCATCATGCTATATGCCTCACGACGGGACGGAAGGACCACCAGCTGACCTAACAAGCCAGTTAGTTAAACATGCTGCGGAGCTGAAACTCGATCTAGTGCTAGGATGCGATGCTAATGCGCATCACTCTCAGTGGGGTAGCACTAACATCAATACTAGAGGTGAGTCTCTTTTTGAATTTCTTATTGAGAACAATTTATTAGTAGCAAATAGGGGTAGAGAACCAACTTTTGTCACAAAAAATTGTAAGGAGGTGCTTGACATTACCATAACAAGTAACTCAAGTACAGTACCAATAGAACAATGGAGGGTGTCGGATGAGCAATCTTTCTCTGATCACAAAATCATTGAATTTCTCATACCAGACACAATAGCCTCCGAGAAACCGTTTAGAAATATTCGAAATACTAACTGGGATACTTTCAATAGGGAATTAGAAACAAGGATTAAATCCTTTGAAAATAATTCACTAAATGGACCTGAACTCCTAGATAGTGCCACCACAGAATTCACAGAAATTCTAAATAAGGCTTTCGAAAAAGCATGCCCCCTTAAACAGGTAAGGACAGGAAATAAGAAACCACCTTGGTGGACACACGAACTTGGCATTATTAGAAAAGAAACAAGAAGACTTTTCAATACAGCCAAACGAACTAGAAGTGAATTAGACTGGGAAGCGTACAAAAACAGTCAAAGAAAATTCAAAGCCGAAACTCAACGGGCGAAACGCAGCTCGTGGTTAACCTTCTGCAACCAAATTGAAGGAACTAATGAATCAGCAAGACTTAGAAAAGTTTTAGCAAAAGAATCAGTTCCCTTAGGGTCTCTTAAAGATCCTAATGATCAATGGACTGAATCATGTGGAGAATCACTGGAGCTCCTTATCAAAACTCATTTTCCTGGTTGTAACTTTGACGTTAACAACTTGGAGGATGCAGTACAAACAGAGCACACGGTGCCACCAGATATTATAACGGAGGATAAAATTAACTGGGCGATAAACTCGTTTTCACCCTTCAAATCTCCAGGAACAGATGGCATCTTCCCCATGATGCTACAGAAGAACACTAAACACGTTACCCAACATCTCAAGAGCTTCTTTGCAAGCAGCCTTAAGTGGGGATATATTCCTTTGGCGTGGCGTGAAGTAAAAGTAGTCTTTATACCAAAAGCTGGGAAACCAAGCCACACGGAAGCTAAAGACTATAGACCCATTAGTCTAACATCGTTTGTTTTAAAAACCTTCGAAAGATTAATAGATATACACATACGAAGTAGTATAAAACCGAATGTGTTGTCACCTGCCCAACATGCTTACACGAAAGGAAAAGGTGTTGAAACAGCCCTTCACAACTTAGTAAGTATAGTAGAAAAATCACTCAAGGACAAAGAGTATACTCTAGCAGCTTTTCTGGACATTGAAGGCGCCTTCAATAATGTACAGAATGATGCGGTAAAAAGAGCACTTGTAGACCTTGAAGTGGATAATTCCCTCGTAAACTGGATTATCTGTATGTTAAAACACAGACGGATTAACTCAGAACTAGGGGACGCACGGATCAAAGTATCCACATCTAGGGGGACTCCACAAGGAGGAGTTCTCTCACCACTATTGTGGATACTAGTAATGAACGAAATCCTGATTGAACTGAATAATAGCGGTGTCAAAGTAGTTGCCTACGCAGACGACCTGGCGCTGCTAGCGACCGGAAAATTTATTTCCACAACCAGCGAACAGATTAATTACGTTTTGTCAAAAGTCTGTACCTGGGCGGGGAAATGTGGACTTTCGGTAAACCCACAAAAAACCGAACTGGTTCTTTTTACTAACAAAAGGAAAATACCAGAATTTGTCCTACCATCAATAGAAGGAACCCAACTTAGACTATCAGATCATGCCAAATATTTAGGCGTAATTCTTGACAAAAAGCTAAACTGGGGTATGAACATCAAAGAAAGAGCCAAGAAGGCCATGATCGCTTTTTACTCCTGCAACAGGATCTTTGGTAAGACCTGGGGTCCAAGCCCTAAAATCATAATGTGGATGTACACGGCCATTATAAGACCGATCCTCACATATGGTAGCCTGGTTTGGTGGAGCGCGATGGATAAAGAATGTAATTATAAAACGCTTAACAAAGTTCAAAGACTAGCGTGCATAGGAATCACAGGGGCAATGAGGTCCACTCCCACTGCGGGAATGGAAGCCATACTCAATTTAAGACCCCTAGATCTATTCGTACAAGAAACTGCAGCCTATGGTGCTCTAAGATTAAGCCAGACCGATAGCTGGAAAAAGAACTCTGTAGGTCATGCACAAATTATGAACAAATTTACGGAGGGGTATGTATGCACAGACTACACAACACCCCGTACAAATTTTGAAAAACCGTTTTCTGTATCCATCCCCACAAGAGAAGAATGGGAAGCTGGTTTACAACAATCAGATACACCGACGGTAGAAATTTACACAGACGGATCAAAGATGGATACGAGAGTAGGTGCTGGTTTCTTTTCAGAATCCCTTAATTTAGCGAACTCTTATAGACTCCCTGATTATAGCAGTGTCTTCCAAGCGGAGGTTCTTGCAGTGATTAAGGCTGCTGAACAGATCTCAATGTTGGCGATACCACGGGCTGATATCACCTTTTACATTGATAGCCAGGCAGCGATTAAAGCTATCTCTGCAACAGAAATAAAATCCAAGCTGGTTTCATGCTGTCGCGAAGAGCTAAAGATTCTTGCCACACAGCACAACATCAGACTCTGCTGGGTTCCTGGGCACTGTGGAATTCTGGGAAATGAAAAAGCAGATGAACTGGCAAGGACTGGTTCATCGTTAGATCAAAGCCTAACGGACTCCGGTGTTAAAATTCCATCCTGTGCCATTAAACAGACAATTGGTAAGAAGATAGTGGAACTTACCAATGACAGATGGAACTCACTCGCAACTTGTACCACTACAAAGAATTTGTGGCCTAGCTACAATAAGAAAAAAACGCACCATGTCATAAACCTGAAAAAGAGATCCCTGAATCTTTTAATAGGAATTATCACGGGACATAATCTCTTAGGTTACCACAAGAAAAAGATGAGACTAAGTACTGAAGACCTATGCAGAGGTTGCGGTGACGTAGAAGTAGAGGAAGACACCCTTCACTTCCTAGGTCAATGTCCGGCACTATGCAATATAAGGAAAAAATATTTGGGTAGCTATTTCTTCAATGATCTAGCAGAAATCTCGAAGTCAACAGGAAATAACATCTCAAGTTTAATGAACTTCATCAACGCCTCTAAATGGTTCGATGCTCCATAGGATTTCATAGGTTATATTTTTAAAGGGATGGTCCAATCCATCAGGGTACCACAATGGATCAACATTGATCTAAGTGTGACGGGAACAAGATCCACCGTCAGCCCATCAACCTAACCTAACCTAACCTATGTTGTAATTATGAATGATTGGAACTTCTTCAATGTTAACTTCAGCGTATCCGTTATTGTTGTCGATTTTTTCAACTATCAGAGTTCCTTTCGTTGCGGGTAGTAGAGTCATTATTGTCAGTATCAAAAATAGTGTTGTCCAGTTGACCTGAAAATTTTGTACTTCGTTTAATGTTTGTAGGATGAATGTTTTCTAATTTTAGTTTTCTATATTTAGGTTCGTCTTTGTGTCTTAGTGCCTTATAATTTTTTACATAACCTTCTTCTTGACTTTGGTTGTAATCTTCCCTTTTTTCATTTCGTTTGTTTATAACTTTTTCTTTGTGCTCTTTCAATAATTTTTCTATTTGTTTTTTATCAACTTTTCCTTCTATTACATCTAAAGGTTTGGATTTGATAACAGAATGAATGGACTTATTATACCATTCTACGCATTTAAAAAGTCTTTCTTGTATTGGCAAATCTGACTTTTCTGTTTCTAAAACTCTAAGTTTTTCTCCTATTGTGCTATGGAACCTTTCTACGTCTGCGTTGCCTGTGTGACTATTAGGCTTTGTAAAATGAGTTTCTACTCCTTCCTGTCTCAAAAATTCCTTAACGTTTACAGAATTAAACTCATTATCTAGGACAACTAAATTTGGTTTCCCTTTGATGGAAAAATATAATCGTATTTTTCCAACGATTGTGACGCTGTTCCTATCTTCTAAATAAAGAACAACAGCATGTTTTGAGAACTTGTCAATGAAGGTTAAAAAGCTATGTTTTTTATTTATATAGACATCTAAATGAATTATCTGATTTATATCACTTGGAGTTTCAGTTATATGAAATTTTGGTTTGATAGGGTTTCTATCATATTTTGCTCTATTGCATGTGTCACAATTATTAATGTATTTTTGAATATATGTTTTTAAATTTTTATAGTATATCAATTTTTTCAATCCTTCATAGTTTTCATTTATTCCTGCATGTCCTGTTTCATTTTTGTGATATTTTCCAATGTATCTGAATGTTTCGTCTTCATTTTCCATATCTTTTGCATAGTGGGTACATTTATAAAATTTTAAACTAGTATTAAACAATTCTATCAGCTTTTGTTGGACTTTATTATTAGGCCAGGAAAAATAGGTTCCGAGGTTGAAAAAATTAATTCATGAAATATTAAAATTGGAATCGACGCAGAATTGCAACCTTTATAACATATCCAAAGTCCCCCAAAATCCCCGCATTGGCTTTTTGTGTAGATGCATTTGAAGAGGTGCAGACGGGGAGAATTTGGAGGTCTATCAAACTAAAATATTTGTTTGGGTAAAACCTGATCATATGATACATGCTTTAAGGGTAGTTTTTAACGCTGAATCTAATGAAACCAAATTAAAAATGATACAACCACCCAAAAAGAAGTTATAGTCCTTTTTATGTAATGATGACTTTTTTTTCAGGTACAACAGGTAAAATATTACCGAAAACCCTTTGAAAATAACGGTATGTTAATGAAACTTGGAATGAATGTTTCATTTGTCATAGGAACTAAGAATCAAGAGAGTTCCTAAAAATATCCATGGTGAAAGGGTGTTTTTTTTAAGGGGGAGGGGCAACAAAGAATGTTAACCATAACACCCACGTAAAAACTCTTACACTCATGAAATTCGCCAAATATATATAATTTGTCATGGCAACCAAGAATCAAAGTAGTCCTCATAAATATATTTGTTCTGGGGTTTTTTATTAAAGAGAGGGAAAATCTGGGAAGAAGTTGGAAGATTTGAGCCAAAATTCCGATTTGGTGTAATTGAGGTATATACACTAAGTATGGTATATGATTTGAGGGTATTTTTTAACGCTGAATCTAATAAAAGCAAAACTAAAATGATACAAGCACCCTTAACAAAGTTATGGGCCTTTTCAAGCAAAAATTAGTTTTTGAAATCGTATTTTCCGTAGAACAAGTCAAAAGTTAACAGTCACCAAAAACACTATTAGAACAAAGATATTTGTATGGACTATTTTGATTCTTGGTTGCCATGAAGAGTTTAATATTTTTGGCGAGTTTCATGAGTGTAAGAGTTTTTACGTGGGTGTTATGGTTTACATTCTTTGTTGCCCCTCCCCCTTAAAAAAACACCCTTTCACCATGGATATTTTTAGGAACTCTCTTGATTCTTAGTTCCTATGACAAATGAAACATTCATTCCAAGTTTCATTAACATACCGTTATTTTCAAAGGGTTTTCGGTAATATTTTACCTGTTGTACCTGAAAAAAAAGTCATCATTACATAAAAAGGACTATAACTTCTTTTTGGGTGGTTGTATCATTTTTAATTTGGTTTCATTAGATTCAGCGTTAAAAACTACCCTTAAAGCATGTATCATATGATCAGGTTTTACCCAAACAAATATTTTAGTTTGATAGACCTCCAAATTCTCCCCGTCTGCACCTCTTAAAATGCATCGACACAAAAAGCCAATGCGGGGATTTTGGGGGACTTTGGATATGTTATAGAGGTTGCAATTCTGCGTCAATTCCAATTTTAATATTTCATGAATTAATTTTTTCAAGGTTCCCCATACGATTTGTGCTATTTTTCCTGGTCTATATATTCGGGATCAGAGAATTCAGAATAAATCCCTATTTTGCCTGATTTCAAAAATCTTCGAAATATGTCCGTCATGAAATTATTTTCAATGTCATCTTTACTAATGTAAATCTTTCGTTTATTCCCAATGACCTCAATTTCTTTTGTTTTATTTTTTGTTAAAATGATTTGAGTGAAAAATCTGTTAACAACAGTGTCTAAAATTGGGAAGTGGTCGTTTTGTTCTTCCTCTTGTGAGTGAATTGTTGCGTCTGTACTTATGTTATCATTGTCTTGTTCTGTATCTAAAGCATTTATTTCTCCTGTTTCTGAATTTATTCTCGACAAAAAATCTGCTACTTTGTTTTCCGATCCTTTGATATATTCAATATTTATATCATACTCTCCAAGTCTAAGTAACCAACGCTGTAACCTGTGATTAATATCTTTGCCCTTATGTTTGGTTTGGAGCTATTTTAGAGGCTGGTGATCAGTAAGAAGATCAAAAGTTCTACCATAAATATATGGGCGAAAATAGTTCACGGCCCAAACGATGCTAAGGAGCTCCTTTTCCGTTGTGGAATATTTTTTTTCGTGATCGTTTAGAGTCCTACTTGCATAACTCAGGGGATGATCGTCCTGTGTAAGGACTGCGCCTAAAGCAAAATCGCTGGCGTCCGTTATAAGTTTGAATCTTTTATTAAAATCAGGGTATCTTAAAATTGGTGTATCAATAAGTAATCTTTTCAGTTTTTGAAATGAATCTATGTATTGAGGATCACTTTTGTTAATTTTCGTATTTTTCTTCAAATATTTCGTCATACCGTAAGCTACCTTTGCGTAATCTTTTACGAACTTTCGGTAGTAGCCTGTCATTCCCAAAAATGACTTAATTTGCTTCTGGGTTTCTGGCAGTTTAAGCTTTTGAATATTTTCTATTTTACTCATATTCGGCTTAATACCTTCTGTCGTCAGAATGTGACCCAAATACTCTGTATTTCTACTAAAAAAATTGCATTTGTCGATTTGAATTTTGAGATTATGCTCTCTCAGTTTATTGAAAATTTTTTGTATATTCGTAATATGTTCTTCTAGAGTGGTACTAAATATCAAAATATCATCTAGGTAAACGACACATATACGGTTTATATGCTCTCGTAGGACAGAATTTATAAGTCTTTGAAATGTCGCCGGGGCGTTTTTAAGGCCAAACGGCATTCTTATAAACTCGTAGTGACCTAACGGAGTTGAAAACGCAGTTTTCTTTCTGTCTTCCTTTTTTATTAACACTTGATGAAAGCCTTTGGCAAGGTCTAACGTAGTGAAATATTGCGATCTTCCTAGTTTCTCTAATATTGTTTCTATATTAGGAATAGGATATTTATCACTTACAGAAACTTCGTTAAGTTTTCTGTAGTCGATTACAATTCTCCACTTTTTCTCACCAGAATTATCGATTTTCTTGGGAACAATCCATAATGGTGAGTTGTATGGGGAATTACTTTCTCTGATAATACCTTGTGCCAACATTTCTTTCATTTGCCTGTTAATCTCCTCCTCATGAATCTGAGGATACCTATATATTTTAGAATATATGGGTTTTTCTGTAGTAGTTATAATTTCATGTTGAATTTCATGGGTGTGGGTAAGTTTATTACCTTCTTGGAAAAACAAATCTCTATTTTTATTAATAAGATTTTTCAGCTCATTTTTTTCTTCTATATTCATATCCTTTCGTTCTAGCTTTTCTAATGTATTTTGGTCAATTATGGATTCATCTAATGAATTTATTTCTTCATACTTAAAAGGGCAAGAATTAATAAATTTTATTTTTGCATTATTTATTTCTAAATAATCCTCTTCTAAATTTATAATTGCTTGTAGAGGTTTAAGGAGATTTTGACCTATAAGTCCGTCGAAACTTTTATTATAAAAAGGTGTCAGTTTCCAGCTCATAAAATTATTTTCGTTAAATTCCATTGGTAATGGTGTTATTATTTCTTTGTCTATTAAAGTTTGTCCACTAAGTGTGCTAAAAGAAACAATGTTCTGAAGTTTTATTCGTTTATATTTGGATAGTCTATCTGAGTTTAAAAGCGTGGTTGTTGATCCTGTATCAATAAGGCATCTAATTTTCTCTTTCCCTATTGTGAGTTCAACTATCGGTAGACATGATGTGGGGCCTCTGATTGAAAATTTACTTCATCTGAAACGGTTTCAATATGATCTACCTCCATTGGGGTGGAATTGGAATTCTGTCTCCTATCATAGTTGTTATTATTTACTCCACTTTGTCTTGATTGTCTAGAATTTGAATTGGAGTTGTCCCAATTTTGCCTATACTGCCTGGAATAATTATTTTGTCGAAATGGATTCTGATTTGTAGTTTCTGGTTTAAGATTGTAACTATTGTTATGACTGTAATATCCTGAGTTTTGATTTGAATTTCTATTGTATCCTGATAAATTTTCCCTATAATTGACTTGCCTATCGTAATGCCTCAATATTCCTGTTTCTTCAAGTGTATAATATGCGTCTCGGAGTGTTTTTATATTTCTACTATAAATAATACTTGATAAATTTGGGTTAATACCATTCAAAAAAATTTTTAATATAATTGATTCATTTGAATCGGGAGCAAATTCACTAGGTTTTGTATCATCAAATTCATACTTAGCGTTTAACTTGTCTAAAATATTTCTTAAATTATAATAATATGCACTTACAGATGTTGATTTGCATGTAATTGCAAGGTGGTGTAATTTATGGTAAGTGTCCCTTACACCGAAATTCTTCTTTAACTCGTTTTTGATGTTTTCCCACGTTGAATTGGGTCCCAATGTTCTTATGCACTTTAAGGCTGCCCCCTGGATTTTGTTGAATATGTATCGCTGGTATACAAACTCCTTTAATGGTGGGTTATCGTTGAAAAGTGGGAGTATAAGCTCCGCTTCACGAATAAAGGATGCTAAATCGTATTTTTCATCTCCGTTGAACTCCCTTATTTTTGCAGCTTCTTTTATGAGCTCGCTGACTGGTATTCCACTATTTTCGTTAGCCATCTTGATTGTTTTAATTTCTTCAATGCCGTCACTGTCGTCACTGTCTCGATTTCTTGTATTATAAGTAAACGATAGAAATCTCTCACTTTTGTTTTTTTTTATCACTGTTTTTTGGCATTTACAAGACTTATTTAATTTAAGCTTAAATTTTTTTTTTCACTTGGTGTAGGTTTTTGTACACACACAAAAAAAAAAATCTTCAAAAGGAGAAAAAAAATTAAGTCACTGTGTAACTGATTGATTTTATTGTCTTTGGACAATAATATTCTTTAAATTTTTTTTTTATTCACTTCTTTATAGGAATAAACTAATTTCACTGTCTTTGGACAAAGAGTTTTCAATTCACTGCTTAAGAGGAATTAGGATCGCCGTTATTATCTTAAGATAATAAGTTTTTTATTTAGTTCACTTCTTTAGAAGGAGATTCGATTTTATCATCTTTAGACAATAAAATAACCGACTGCGCCACTTATATTTTCCTTACATTCGGAAATAAAAAAAAATATATTTAATTTTATTTGAAATGTCTTTATTGGTTGAATCAATCTTAATGACTAAAAGAATACAATTTTTATTAATTCTTAACTGAAGTGTTTTTTATTTCATCGGAATTGCAATGTCTCGCAATAATATCATATTTCTGTACATTGCACTTCCGATGAGAAAATTTATTGCAACATGATTCTCTTGTTGGCAAGAAATCTAGTTTGATATTTTTTATATTTTATTATTATTTTTTTTTTTCGGTTTCAGCGGAATTGCAATGCCTCGAAATAATATTGTATTTGTGGACATTGCATTTCCGCTGGGAAAATTATTGTAATGTGATTCTTTCATTATTTGTTGCTACATATACCAGTTTATGGGAATTGGAGTTTTTGTCTGAAGCGTTGGAAGCTTTGACATAACCCGCGCGCGCGATTCTAGCCTTCAAATAAATAGTTGGTCAGTTTTTTAACAATTGACTTTTGGAATCATCATCATCGTGTCCTGTAACCCCGGCTGGGGCATAGGGCGTCAACAAAACGTCTCCATCCTTCACGGTCTGCAGCAAGGTACTTAAGCTGTGGCCACGTCTTTCTCTGGGATTCTGCTTCCGCTAAGACAGTTGATTTCCATGTTGTTCTTGGTCTTCCAACCCGCCGTGCACCCTGAGGATTCCATTCAAAGGACTGCTTTGCAATTTCATCGTTTGGTTTCCTCAGTGTGTGACCAATCCAACGCCATTTACGCTTTCTTATGTCGACGTCCAGCCGCTCTTGACTTGTCCTGCGCCACAATTCCTCATTTGATATTATTTGTGGCCAGCGAATCTTTAGGATGTGGCGAAGACAGCGATTCACAAAAGCCTGCAATTTCTTCGAAATGATAGACGTGACTTTCCAGGTTTCACAAGCATATAACAACACGGATTTGACATTGGATTCGAAGAATCTCAACTTAGTGCGTAAGGATATTTGACTTGATTTCCAGATTGGGGACAGAGTACCGAAGGCAGCACGAGCTTTATTTATTCTACTTTTAACGTCCAGATCCGTACCACCGTTTGCAGAGACAATACTGCCATATGTCGATGACATATGTCATCGGCATAGTCTAAATGACTGAGCCTTTTGAACGGTCTCCATTGAATGCCCTGTCGCTCAGCTGTACCAACACTGGCCGTCAATACGTCGTCCATCGCCAGCAGGAAAGAATTGGCGATAGAACATCCCCTTGTCTCACACCCTGTTGCACTACAAGGGAGTCGGATAGCTGCCCATTGTGCAAAACAAAACAACTTGCGTTGTTGTAGGACTCTTTTCCAACTTTTTAAAAATATACTATTTTTTTTTTTGCAAAGTATGTTTTTTTTTTAATGTTTACCTTAGTAATTCTGGATTGTTAAATGTCTTTCAGTTTTTGAGAAAATCAAAAATGAAAAGCACCAGTTATGAAGTGGATTTTAGAGTAGGTACATAAATTGAGGGGTTCACACAGATTTAACTCTCGGGCGCCGAAGAGACCAACTAGTTTTTTTTTTATTTGCCATTTTCTAACGCAAATTTTTTAAAATAATTTTAAATTAAAAAAAAATTGTTTGCTTTCATATTTTTTCAAATGTAGGTACCTAAGTTTGAAAATTATTTTTTCAAAAACTATTTAAAAAAAGAACTTAACATAAAAAAGAAATTATAAAATGGAAATTTGGCTTTAAGAGAAATTATAGCATGACATATGTTGCTGTTATTTTTAATATATATTTAAAAATCCCGCCTTGAAATAGACCTCTGTATTTAACTATTTTATTCTTACCAGTTTCGCAAAACAACATGTTATACAACTAACCCAGTTCGGAACTACCCCTTTAATCATATGTATATAAAAATATACGCTAATTCTTTTATATTTCAGCAGAAATAAAATGTTTTTTTTATTTTTTTAGTCCAGTCAATACATTTTTTACTTAAACTTTATAAGTGCAGATTCGATATTGTATTTTATTAGTAAATTATTTATTGTTCGCTTTTAGTTTTATATTTTTTTAATTTTTAACGAGGTTCTCTAAAAACGTAACCTTCTATAATCAATTCCATAACGAAATTATTATTATCTCTCTTTACCTAATGGTAAAAATTCATTTTCTGTGTTTAAAAAAAAATACATTAAAATTAAAAGTACTTTATTTAACGATTTTTATTTACCATAATATAAATAATTTGATTTATCTTCCTATAATACTCCTCCTACATGCTTACGCAAGTCTTCCAAAAAATTATTTCCATAAAATGAGACACAAGCCACAAACAAGCTGCTAACAATCGTCTACTCCAAGTCTAACGGCCTTGGATTTGAAATTATTCAACGCCTACAAAAGTCAGTCGTATAGTTCAATCGGTTCCAAGTTCCAATAAGTGACTAATATTATAATTCCTCGTCTCTGTCAATCTGTTTCGTTTGCAGAATATAAGCAAAGTAAATTCTAAGCACGTTAGCAATTTCATGAGATTGGATTAAAAGATAAAGTAATAATTCATTTAAGAACTTACAATTTGATACACATATTTTTTTTTTAAAGTAAAACCTGAATCTCATAGTTTTATAAAAAGATATTGAATGAATGAATAAAATAAGATCCGCATGACCACATTGCTTTAACACCTACAACCAATTCTTCCACTTAGTTGGCAATATAGTAGTTGCTATATTATTAAGTAATGTTTAGTCTGATGTTGATTTTGTTTTTCTTTGTATACACTTAACATGTATTTTAACCAACACTTAAAAAGGATTTTTAGCAAAACATGGATTTGCTCTATCCATGAGAACCATGAGTAAGCAAAAGATACATTCAAATTCAGTTATGATAATTATAGGTCCTCAGATTGCAAAAATGCCCAAGTGTTGAAGGTACATAATCTTTTCAGCTGATTTTTTTAGATGTGTATGGAAATTGAAACATACACTAACATATCGTTAAGACCTTAAAAGCAAAACATAAAAAGATCGACAAGAGAAAGAGAGAGGCAGCGTGAGAGAAGAGTTAGCAATTGGAAGTTGTTTTGGCCAAGATTTCGTTGGAAGTATTGTAATGGCGCACTCTTGAGTTAAATTGCTTAGACGTCTTGAGTATGTCTAGTTTTAATACAGAGGTTCTCAATCTTTCGGAAGAGCCATAGGGTGATGCTGAAGATAAATGATAAGCAATTAAAGATTATACGATGTTCGTGTCTCCAAAAAAGTTTTCAATAGGGATTTTTTTCAAGACGTTACATTGTATGCAACCTTATGCGCAGTTAGAGCTTGTATTGAAAACGATCGTTGAAACACATCGATACCTTCCCGTAAGAATGTATGAAGCAACATTTCAAAAATTTTAAAGGCATCGAAAAAAACCTTTGGTCCAGTTATTTATGTATGTCTTTAAAAAAATAAAAAGATTTGGAACGGGATTTTCAACACAAAATGCCTCTAAAAATCTGTTCATTACAACAAATTTCCCAAATAAATAACTGAATAAGAGGTATCTTAAAAATTTTATTTAAAATTTTGAAAATGTCGCTAAGTACATTCTTACGGGAATGTATCGACATTTTCATGAATCTGTTGAATTTTTCTTGACAGGTTGGTTACTATAACAATGTATGAATCTGCTTTCATACAAAAATGAACCTTGATGTTGGAGTTGATGATTGAAGGAAATACGCTAACAGATGAAGAACATAAAGAGAAAAGGACACAAATCATTAGAACTTTGATGAAATGAAAATCATCTGTTCATTGAAAACAATTTCGATTATTGAAATAATAAAAGTAAACAAACCAAAAATGTTGCTCATACGCCACCCCATACTATGAGTAAGGTTAAACAAACTTCAAACTATAAAACTAAAACTGAACCAATTTTTCTCACGGCGTTTATACGGAAATTATTTGACACTCAAATGTTATTTTTAGTTGCGATATAAGGCAAGTAATGCATCTGTAAGAAAATCGAACTTCAGATTTATATCAATCTTGTTATTACGAACAAAATAAAATGGGTCTCACAGTTCTGCCTGGCTGTCCGTTGAGCTACATACATCCTTAACAGCTGAATCGATTTTATTCAAACTTGGTACCTATTATAGTGTTGTTTGGTCCACCATCCTCCCAAAAAAAGCATGCTTTTGATTTTCTTAAAAACGATGTATTGATTTTAATAAGTTTATGCAGAACCTTCTAAAAATGTTAAGTAAACCAAAATTAAAAAAAAATGTGTATGGTTGATTTTTGAAACTCGGTACTTAAGGTTTTCGTATCACTCTTTAGAATATTTGAAAAAAAATTACTTTAATGAAAAAATAACGGTACCTTCCATACAAATGTTAAAAAAACAACGTAAAAGAAAAAATGGCTTTTACGATTTTGTGCAAAATTTAGAGTTTTACTTTTTTCTTCATAACTTTTCTGTAACGATGGATAAAAATAATATATCGAAATTTCGTCATGTCAAATCGACTGCCATTATATTTTTAAAATTGAATCATTTTTACGGCGCTGATGGTGAAAGTTCAAAACTTTTCAAGGTTTTCTTCTTAGGCACTTTTTTCTTTCTTCTTCATAACTTTTCTATTGCGGTTAGTTAAAAAAATAAAAATTGAAATTTCGAAATTTTGTCATGACAGATCGAATACAGTAACATTTTTCAAAATCGAATCATTTATATGGCGCTGGTGACAGTCCAAAAATGTTCAGGGTTTTTTTTTTTGTTCGTGACTTTATATCTACTTTTTTCATCATAACGTTTCGATTACCTACAGTAAATAAATAAATAAAAAAGAAAAGATATATTGAGATTTTGTCATGTCAAATCGATTGCCATTTCGTTTTTCAAAATACAATAATTTGCATTTGCAATAGTCCAAAAATGTTCAAAGTTTTTTGAACGGCAATTCTTATTTTTTTCACCATAACTTTTCTAAGATTAATAAAAAAATATTTTTCCGCTTAGTTTTCGTAAGCATTTCGTTGTCTTGTTCGTTTCGCCTCAGCATTGTATTAGGCTTTACATTCATACAAACATAGAAAATAAAAATAAACTTAAGCCCAGGAAAATTAGACTTTCACTTCGAAAAAATTGCGACAAAGCTGATTTTTGGTGGAGTGGCTTATTATGACGCCTTAAGCATTTCCTGAAAAGTACCCTAAATTTGGCCCGAGGCTAATTTTTTAGGGGGGGTGAAAGGGGTTGAAGTTCAGTTTTTTGGGAATTGCTCCTAAACTATCGGTTTTATAGAAAAAATGTGAAGGTAAAAATTAAAGCTGATGTTATTCTACACTAAAAATGTTAACATACTTTTTTTCGTAGAACCAATAGTTTCAGAGAAAAACGTTCAAGAACTTCATGGTGCAGTGAGTTTAGTCCAAAAAATTTATAAAATTTTTCTTATCGCTGGGCAAATTTTGTTTTGTGATTAATGTTTAAGTGCAACTCCTTATTGTAAAATCAAGTTTTTGGGGTGGTAGGGGAAAGGGAATGGCCACCATCTTGAAAACAAGGTTGATTTTGTTTTTGTTTAATAACTCGTTGAAATTGCGTTTTTCAAAAAAATAACCAAAAGACAGATTTTAGACGATTAAATATCTAAAAAATTTTTTAGATAATTTAACCGTCTAAAACTGTCCTTTGGTATTTTTTTTGAAAAACGCACTTTCAACGAGTTATTAAACAAAAACAAAATCAACCTTGTTTTCAAGGTGGTGGCCGTTCCCTTTCCCCTACCACCCCAAAAACTTGATTTTACAATAAGGAGTTGTACTTAAACATAAATCACAAAACAAAATTTGCCCAGCGATAAGCAAAAATTTTATAAATTTTTTAGACTAAACTCACTGCACCATGAAGTTCTTGAACGTTTTGCTCTGAAATTATTGGTTCTACGAAAAGAAGTATGTTAATATTTTTTGTGTAGAATAACATCAGCTTTAATTTTACTTTCACATTTTTTCAATAAAACCGATAGTTTAGGAGCAATTCCCAAAAAACTGAACTTCAACCCCTTTCACCCACCCTAAAAAATTTAGCCCCGGGTCAAATTAAGGGTACTTTTCAGGAAATGCTTAAGGCGTCATAATAAGCCACTCCACCAAAAATTAGCTTTGTCGCAATTTTTTTGTCTAATTTTCCTGGGCTATTAGGCCAATAATTTGAACTAGTTTTTCAATTCTTTATTAAATACACACTTCCTCCTGAGTGGCATCAGGGTAAGCTAAAATAATTTTCAATATTGAATTGCTATTTTATAAAGGGCCCTGGAGACGCTCGAACATGGTGCGAGTGAACATAGTTCGACTAAACTCCGCATACACTGAAACCAAGTCGAAAACAAACTACTAGAACTTCATTATTCTTACGACTTATATGTCATTCACAATATTCACTGTCACATTTATTTAATTTTCTTTCAGGTTGTTTGGCATTTTTCTTTTTTTTTTAAATATTGAAATTCAAAATAATACCCAAATGTTCGAGTAAACCTATAAAACAGGTCCGCAAATAGTCGAATCTGGTACGACAAACGATTAGCCCCGCCCTCGAACATCTATAAATATCAAACTCCTTTTGATTTTGGTGAGACCAAATTTTTGTTTAGTGACACCAAATAATTGGTACTCGAACCAGCCCGCAGACAAGTAAAATCAGCTCGAACATAGTTCTCGAACCATGTTCACTCGCACCATGTTCGAGCGTCTCCAGGGCCCTTAAATAATTTCAAATAAAACTTACAAATCTCAATTCTTCAGCGCAGACGCAGAGAACACACAGTTCACAGACAGCTGATGTGTTCATGAAATGAATAGTTTTTGACTTGAACATGACAGATGATGCCAAAAGCAATAGAGGGTGGCAAGGAAAAATAAATGTTTACTAGATGTTTTATTTCTTCGTTCACTAACTAAGGGCACTATTGCATCATCAGTTTCTTTCATTAAATTTTTACGTTCTCAATGTGTGCGTTATTTTTTTGAACAAAATTTGAAAATACAGACTAAATAATGAACAACTAATAAAATACAGAACATTTCTATGTTTTTGTGTACAAAATAATTAATAATGAACAACATTTTCAAATACAGAACAGTTCATTTTTATAATGAACGGATGGTCACCGTAGATATAGGTACTATAACGCAAGTTTTGGATTTGTGAAAAAAAAATGTGTTAAACATGACATTACGATGATTGAGAACACCAAAAAAGTGGGTGCCACATTTCTATCTGTCTGTCTATTCGTCTACAGCAGCTATACTCAACCTGCAGCCCGCTAGCCGCATGTGGCCCGTCGAGCTTTTTAAGTGGCTCCATTGACATACCTATGCGATTTCTTAGAAAAACTGAATACCTTAAATCTAAATTTTCAGCCGTTTGGAAAAAGCGCCTTAATCAATTTGGAAATAACACCCAAAAAAAGACTGAACATTTTGGATGATATTTCCTGGTTTCGTCACTTTCATTTTTAAAATGACACAATTTCAGAAATCAAATTAATTTTTATATTTAAAAGAATAAACCATTCAATATAAATTACTTAACACCTAAGTGCAAAAAATAATACATGGTGCGGCCCGAGGCAAAATAACTAAAACTTCTTTGCGGCCCTTATGAAAAAAAGGTTGAGTATTGCTGGTCTACAGCCTAAACTGCTTGATTGATTTTCTTCAAACTTATAGTGGTTTTTGGTGATTTAGCCCCCACGTTTTTCTTTTCATTTTTTTTTTAGAACCAAAAATAACGCTACCTGCCATACAATTTTTTCGGAGCAGTTTTACATAATCGTATTTTTTTCAAAACGACTCCACAACTTTTCTTTAAAAAAAATCCATAAATTAACCCTAGTAAAGGCTTCATTTGGATGGAAAATCATTTTTCAAAAAATGGTTATGAATGGTACCTCACAAAGAATCATTTTTTTTTTATTTTCTTCAAAAATTTTAATAATTTTTTTTATAAAGAAGGTTCTAAAAATTATAAATAGTTTTGTGTACCAAAATTTAAAAAAAATATTTTTTGGATTTTTAAAAAATGTTTCAAAACTTTTTTCTTGAAAATCAAATATAATCGATTTTTTGGAAACTCGATACTTTAGAGTTTTAAGTACCTTCTAAAATATTTTTAAACAAAATTTTACATTTATGAAAAAATAACCGTACCTTCCATACAAAAGTTAAAAAAACCGCAAAGGGAAATAATTGTTTTTTCTCAAAAACGACTCCTTAGATTTTGTGTTTTACCATATACTTAAATTAGTATCTACTATCAAAAATTATAAAAATGTACACTTAGGAACTATTAATAGTACCTGTCATAGAACTTTTTTTTTATTTTGAATTTTCTCATTGTCGGCTAAACGAACTTAGATAAATTTTTGTATTGTAAATTTCAGATAAGATTAAAAATAATACTGCATATCAAAATTTTCTAAAAAAGTTTTTGAATTTTTAAAAAAAGTTTCAAATTTCTTTTTTGAAAATTCGATATCTCAAAAACGGGTAGATTATTTTTGTTTAAATTTTGTTTTTATCTGCACATTAATATATACTTTAGATTTGCATTCCAAAATTTGTCTTTAAAAATGTTTTAAGAATTGTACACCTTTGTAAAAAATTAATTCTTTAAAAAACCGCTCCCATGATTTTAAACTTTTTTTTTCCAATCCTATCACATTCAATCAAGAATTAAGATGGCATTCTTTTTTTCAGGAAAGGAGTTGTTTTATCTAATTTAAATGTCGTATTTCATGCTTCTCTACATTTTTCTCTTATTATTTCCATGTTTTTATACACAATTTTCTTAAACCTGCAGTGTCTGGAACATAGAATCATATTTATAGAGCTGGTGATAGTCCAAAAATATTCAAAATTTTTCCACTGGCAATTCTTAGTTTTTCCATCACTACTTTTCTACTATGGTAAATACAAAAAAATTATCCAAAATATGAAATTCAAATTTTCTGCAAAGTTCAGGATCATTTAAATTTGTGCAAACTACTTTGAAAAACTGTAAAAGTTTACACTTAGCAACTATTAATAGAACGCCTTTAATAGAACGTTTTTTTTTATTTTGATTTTTTTCATTATTTCATAGACGGATTTAAAAAAAAAATGTAAACACAAATTTGAAAAAATTGAAATTTTTTTAAAAGTTAGATATTTTAAATTTTTAAAAATTATATTCTTATTTTTTAATTCGATAAAAATACGTTGACAGTTTTTTATTTTTATTTTATTTTTATATGCACATTAGTAAATACTTGATATTTGCATACCAAAATGTTTCCTTAAAAATGTTTAAAGAAATTTATAAATAAGAAATTATTTTTTTATTAAACCGGTCCAAAAATGTTTAAATTTTAGTTTCTTTTTCACGTTAAACTGTTAAAGAGTTGTTTTAGCGGATTTAAATATCGAATTTCATAATTTTAAACATGTTTCTTTCATAATTTCTATGTCCTTATAAACAATTTTTAAAACCCTAAGCCTCTAGATCACAAGAGCAAGTACGTATGATCCAGTCATGCATTTTATTTTAAAAGTTCTCATGCTAACACTTCATATAGTTTATTTAATAAAAATCCATAAACACTAATTTATTACTTTTTAAAACGACTTACGTCATATTTTTGAAAAAAAAAAAATTATATCGTGTCTGAATTCCATCTACATTCCTTCAGAAATAACCATATGGTCACCTTTCTTATAGATGAACACGGATGACGATATCGTTTATACCTTATCTAAGTTCCCATCATTGCTAACATAATATCAATAATTGATTGAACACAATTTTCAAGAACTTTGATAAGATTTCTGATTACTTTTGTAAGTTGTGTCAAACTTTTTATCGCAAAAAAAAATGCAGTTAATTTGAAAACGTCTTCAAGTAAAATCATGCTGAAACAAAAGTTGATAATAATTCTTCTTGGTGCAGTAGCTACGATTTATGCTGCAGATTTGTTCTGTTCAGAAGATTTCTGTTCGGTAAGATTGAATTCATTTTTTTGCTATTAATAAAAATATTTTTTTTTATAATTACAATTTTTAAAGTACTACGTTGAGAAAAACGAATGCATATCAACGAGTGACGCTTGCAAAATTCAAAACAAAACTTATAGTGGAGAACAATTTCCGGGGGAAGTACCATGCGGTTGTTGTGATGTTTGTCTACAGAATCTTCGTATGTATAAGTTTCTTTTTTTATTTGGTGGAGTTAAATAAGCAACATTTTTTGTACTCATAGGTGAAGGTGATCCTTGTACGATGGGATCTCCAGATGTGACCCCTCCAATGCTTGTCTGTGGGCCAGGTTTATATTGCAAACAAAATGGCGTCAACAATGAGTTCACTTGTCAAAAAAGTAAGAAACCAACTGAAGACAGAGACAGGCTTAGTTAGTAATAATTTTGATCAAGAGGTTGTATTTTCTTAGCTTGTTTTGGAGCTTTCACCATTTTCAAAAAAAATTAAACCATCCCTTAGACTCCACAAAGTATTTTTTAAATTGTCTGATGCTTAATTCAGGGTCACTCATAATTATTTCAATCTTCTTCCTTTAACCCAGAACGACTGTTCATTAAATGTGTTTTGTTTTCAAGTGACTCACACTGAATGCTTTCGGGAGCAAATTGCTTATGATGAGAAGAAAGCTGCTGGACTATTAGGATCTTTTATACAACGCCCTAGATGCGATGGTGATGGAAATTTTCTATCAGTAAAATGCAATTTGGGACAATCGTAGGTATCGTATTTGTCAGATTTCAACTACTATAATTGTGACCGCCATTTTGTAGGTGCTTTTGTGTGAATAAAAATGGCAAGAGAATCTTTGGGGAAGCTCCTTATACCATGGCTACGGAAGTTACTATGAAATGTGAATGCTCCAGAATGGTCGACGAATTTATGAGCACCATGAAATTTAAGTATCCTGTTTTGACAGCTAGATGTCAAGAAGATGGAAGCTTCGATCCATTGCAATGCATGAACGGAAAGTGTATTTGCATTGAGCCAGATTCTGGATCTCCATCGGGTTCTGTTACCGTGGTCACTGGATCCGATTACAAGCTAATGCCATGTTGTAAGTTTTTTTTTTTAAATATTTCGTTTTTGATTTTGAATTAATTTTTTATATAATAACTTTAAGTTGATCGTAAGATGCATTTGGAATACAAATATTCTCATAATTGTGAAGAAATAAGATATGAGATGACAAAAGAAATCGAAGCAGCAGAAGGAAAACTTATCACAGTATTTGGCTATGATTTTCCCAATTGTCAGCCAGATGGTTGGTTTGATGCTGTCCAAAAGGATGGGACAACTTTATTTTGTGTCGATAAATATAATCAAAGAATTGAAGAATTTGAAGCACAGTCAGGAAGTCAGGAGGCAATTGATATGAATTGCAGTGAGTGGTCAATTTAGTTAATTATTTTAGTTATTTGTTTTATTTTCATGATTATGTTTAGAATGCGCTAGAACCCGACAATTGATGCGTAAAAATGAAAATACTAAGGATTTGCCAGAATGTACACCCAATGGGAATTTTAAAAAAGTAAGTACATAGGTACTGGTGTATACATACAATATATTTATTAAAATAATGAAAACAAAAAGGGGATCAGAAAAAGATATTGCAAAATATAAATTTAGCGAATATTATGTACCTACATAAAATAGTCTACAAAAACTTAACGAAATACCGCCTAGTTTCAAATGACTCCAAAATGTTAGAACAAAAAATTAATCCCAGGCCATTTGAAACCTTTTCACTCATCATAAATAGGTACCAACGTATGTACATATGTATAAAGATCTAATCGGATATTTTCAAATCATATGGGAAAAGATTGAATACTTTTGAGGACAATAAATGGAAATGATCAAAATCGATTTAATTCCGTTCCAATAATTAGTCGGAGAGAAAGAAGTTATCCTTCAAAGGAATGCTTCACTTCACCCAGGGTTTTTTTGACAAAAAAGAAAATCTGGGTCAACCCTCGCTAAACTTCAACGAACGAAATGTCACCCGCAATTGTTCCTTGATCACCCTTTTTCAGAGTAGTAAAAACTCTGAAAATTTCGATTCAAGTATGTAGAACAAACTGAAATGTCTTTTTCCCATTACTATAAAAATTACCTTAAAAAAATAAAGCATTTCATAATCATAGTGAATGGATACTTGATGACCTGCTAACTTCACAGTGAAGTAAGCATGTCACATGCTGTATCTCAGGAACCAAGCATGCTAGGAACTTGCAATAAGGCTCAAAATTTGCAGTTCTTTTGCATTTCAATGCTCAAAATTTGAAGTCGTCAATTTAAAAATGTTCCAAATTTGACTTTTCAATATTAAGCACGTAGGTCACATCGTGTATCTCACGAACCAAGCATGCTAGGAACCTGCAGTAAGGTTCCAAATTGGCAGTTTTTTTGCATTTCAAGAATAGGCTACGTCAAAATTTAGACTTCAAAATTTGAAATCAAATTTGGGAAACTTTTAAATTGAGAACTTCAAATTTTGAACATAGCCTATCGTTGAAATGCAAGAAAACTGCAAATTTGGAGCCTTATTCCAAGTTCCTAGCATGCTTGGTTCTTGAGATACACGATATGACTTGCTAACTTCACTGTGAAGTAAGCAGCTTAGATTGAATTTTTTTTTTTCAAAAAAAGGACTTCAAAATTTTGACCTAACCTATTTTTGAAATGCAAAAAAAACTGCAAATTTGGAGCCTTACTGAAAGTTCCTAGCATGCTTGGTTCGTGATATACACGATGTGACCTACTTGCTTCATATTGAAGTCAAATGTGGGAAATTTTAAAGTTGAGGACTTCAAATTTTGAACAAAGCCTATCGTTGAAATGCAAAAAAACTGCTAATTTTGAGCCTTATTGCAAGTTCCTAGCATGCTTGGTTCCTGAGATACACCATGAAAAAAAAATTCAAATTGTTGAAGTAATTTAAAAAAAAAAATAATTTTTTAATATGTCAAATTCTTAAAATATTTTTAAAGAAAAATTTTGGTATGCAAATCTTAAGTATTTATTTATGTCAACATAAAAATAAAATTTTAAAAACATTTTCGTGTTTGAGATATCGAATTTTCAGAAAAAAAATTGTTTGATAATCTTGATATGTTGCATTATCTGCACTTGTTTGAAATGTTTAAATTTTTTTTATTTTTGATAGGTATCGCATTAATTTAAGCATACAGAAAAAGTAATATAAAAATCGTAGGAGCCATTATTGGGATCAAAAATATTTTCTTAATTAATTTTTCAGGACCGTTAGTTTTAAATAAATGTAATTTTTTTCTTAATATATTCTTTAATGCGTTCAAAAACCCTCAAATACCGAGTTTCAAAAACTCGACCACACAATTTTCAAAATATTTTATTTTCAAAAAAAAATTGAAATTTTTTTAAAAATCGAAAAAAATATTTTTTGAAAAATTTGGTAAAAAAATTGTTTAGTTTAAATTTTATTTATAAAAAATGGTCTGATGAAAGGTGTTACCACACCCGAAACGTTAACCGATACAACTTAACAACAATTAAATCAATTTTTGACCTATATCCCGCTAGAGGACAATCAATTTTGATCAAATTGTTTATATTTTTTAGAAGCTTATGTATACAAAATATTGAAATCATAGGTACCGTTTTGAAGAAAATTGAAAATAGAAAATGGTTCTTTCGGAAGAACCATTAATAACCATTTTTCGAAAAATTGTTTCCTATTTATTATATTCTTTTTAAGAAAAGTTCTGGAGCCGCTATTGAGGGAAATAAGATTTTGTAAAATAAAAAAAAAAATGTATGGCAGGAGCCGTTATTTTTGGTTAAAAAAAATTAAAAAACTGTGTGGGCAGTATCACCAAATATCACTATGTAAAAAATTTTGAGAAAGAAGTGTGAGACCCACTCTTTTGTTCTTCCCTATCATCGTAATGACAAGTCTTTCGAATAAAAAAATAATTGGTACCATCATGAAACTTGGTGAAAACGTTTCATGTATTATGGGAACGAAAAATCAAAAGAATCTATAAAAATATTTCACATGGAAGGGTGTTTTTTTGATAGGGAGAAGGGGGAAACTGTGGTGTATCAAACAGAAAATATTAACTTTGGTGCAACCTAAGCATATGACACATGTTTTTAAGGTAGTTTTGAATGCTGAATCAAATGACACCAAAACCAAGTGGATACGGCCTCCGTGAAAAAAGTTATTATAATTTTTATCTAAAGATGACTACCTATATTTTCTGTATAAAAGTTAAATATTACCGAAAACCACTTGAAAAAAATGGTCCGTCGATGAAACTTGCCATCAATGATTCATTTGTCATGAAAATCAATAATAAGAAGTGTATAAAAATGTGTTGTTAAAGGGTGTTTTTTTGGGGAGTTGGGGTAGTGGTGGGATTATTACCATAAAACCTGTGTCAAAAATGGTATGGTGGTATTTTGGTCGATGACTATCACCACTAATAGAATTTACAGCACAAAAACACTGCAAATTATATCCTTCTAGGGGAATTTGGTTAAATTCATGCACCTAGAAATTAATAGAGAGCCCGTGGTCTGGCTAGTGTATGAATATGAATATACAGACATATGTATATACCTACATATATATCACAAGTAAAAATGAATAAAATCAGTCACATTGTTTTCAAGAAAATTGAAAAACAAAAAAAATTGTTTTTGAAAAATGCTTTTCAACCCAAAGATAGCCTGCATCAAAAGTAATGCAATAAATTCCTTTAAATAAAAGTTTTGGAGCCGTTTTTGAGAAAAATAAGATTTTTGTAAAATTGGTAAGAAAACGTATGGCATTTTCGTTTTTTTTTTTTAATTACCTTTTTTCAAATCTTATGCGGAACAGCTTGTAAGGAATGGACTTACAAGATAGCTTAGGGGCCAAAATTTAACCCTTTATAGGACAAATCGGTGTAAAACAAAAATAGTAAATAAAATGCAAGACTGGGTCGCACGTACTTTCTCTTATGTTCAAGACACTGCGGGTTCAAGAAGATTGTATATAAGAACATTGAAATTAAGAGAGAAAAATGTAGAGAAGTATGAAATACGACATTTAAAAATTGGCTAAAACAACTCTTTTGATAGTTTGAGGTGAAAAAAAAGAATGCCATCTTGATTGAATATGATTGTATGGGAAAAAAAATTTAAATCGTTGGAGCGGTTTTTTAAATAATTAATGTTTTATATATAAAATTCTCAAAACATTTTTAAGAACAAATTTTGGTATACAAATCTAAAGTATATTATTATGTGTATGTAAAAACAAAATTTGAAAAAAAATGTCAACCCGTTTTTGAGATATCGAATTTTCAAAAAAAAAAAATTGAGTTAGTTTGAGTTTAGATAAAAGGATGGTCTGTTTTATTGGCGAATCAGTCTTACATGCCCAGTTAAATTCCATTCCAGCTCCATTAAATAAGTTCATCCATTCTTTTGCCCAGTACCCCTTGTAACGAATTATTATTTCAGAGAGCTTACGTGGTAGTCTGTTATTGGGTAATGCTACAACCCTCAACATATAATTAAAATGCAACTTCAGGGTCGTCAGGTAAGGTTTTGAGATGCCTTTCTCAATATTAAGAACATAGTTGGGTGTATTATTTGGAAGCAAGAAACATCGCTTGATAAAAAACCGCAGTAGTTTTTCGACTTGGTCGTGCTCCTTATATCCCCATCCCATACTTGAGCGCAGTAGTTCATTACTGACTTTGATGCAGCTTCATAAATTTTGTATTTACCTGAATGAGGAATATTGTTATTTCTTATAAATACTACTATACTACTACTATTTATAGTTGCTAAGTGTAAAATTTTATAGTTTTTGATTGTGATCGTACTAATTTTAGTATATGAAAAAAGTTTAATCAAAATCGTAGGAGTCGTTTTTGAGCAAAAACATATTTTCCATTGCGGTTTTGTAACTTTTGTATGGAAGGTACCGTTATTTTTTCATAAATGCAAAATTTTTTCTTAAACTATTTTAGAGAGTACTAAAAAACTCTTAAATATCGAGTTTCAAAAAAATCGATCATGTCGTTTTCGAAATATTTGATTTTCCAAAAAAAATTTGAAACATTTTTTTAAAAATCCAAAAAATATTGTTTCAAAAATTTTGGTACACAAAACTATTTATATTTTTTGGAAGCTTCTGTATAAGAAATATAATTGAAATTGGTCGTACTGTTTTGTAGAAAATCAAAAATAAAAAAATGGTTCTTTGGGAGGTACCATTAATAACCATTTTTGCAGAATGGTTTTCCACCCAAAGAAAGCCTTTACTAAAATAAATTTTATGAATTTTTTTAAGAAAAAGTGTCGAGCCGTTTTTGAGAAAAATAAGATTATGTAAAATTGCTAAAAAAAATTGTATGGCAGGTACCGTTATTTTTGGTTCTAAAAAAAAACTGAAAAAACGTGTGGGCATAATCACTAAAAACCACTATGTACCAAGTTTGAAGAAAATCGGTCGAGCCGTTTAGGCTGTAGATGAACAGACGGACAGATAGACAGACAGAATTGTGCCACCCACTTTTTTGGTGTTCTCTTCATCGTAATATCATGTTTGATTGGTATCTCAAAATTTCAAAAAAAAAATTTTGCACGAATCCAAAACTTGCCTTATAGTACCTATATCGCAAGTAAAATTGAATTGAACTGAATTGATTTCATTTTTTTTTATTTGTTTAAAGGTGATACTGGAAGTATGGCTGAGGTCTGAAATGCAGTATTTCGGCGTATCATACATTTTAATACTGTTTTGAGTCATTATGTTAGATAAGTTTACTAAAAAAATGGGCATTCTATTAATTGTCATGGTTTTATAATGCATTGCAAAAGCTAATGTTAAATTATAGTTAGAGAGTATAAATATAAAAAGTTTAGAAAAATCATGATGCGCCGCAGTACTGGGTTTTGGAACTCAGCCGATGGCTGATGGGGGTAATATTTTTAAAATGTTGGTTTTTAAACAGTGAAATGAGAAAATGACAGGAAGCACCCTACAATTTACCCGCTTTCCTCCTCAAAAAGATATAAAGCGGCAAATTTTCCGCTCTTAGACTATAATCATTGATGAAAGATGATTAACTGTGAACAAACATTAAAGGTGCTAATGTTGATTCTCATTTATTTACAGGTACAATGCAGAGACGAAAAATGCTATTGCGTGGATGAAAATGGGTTACAAATGACAAAAGAAGTATCAAGTGCTGAAGAAATTATATGTTAAAAACTAACAAAAATTTATGATTATAAAAACAAAAGGCTAGCCTATACTATATACAGATCTATACCTAGATATTGCAGCATGTTCATATTCCTACAAATTTTTAGAGACTCACAAAAACCAATAAAATATTTACTTCTATTTTAATGCAAACATTTCGAGGATAGAATAAATCGAATCAATTTCCATTAAGTTGCCGACCCAAACGGAGAAATGTGGTTATCTGTGATCATAACCATATGTTTAAAAAGAGTCGTCTTTTATATAGATTGTGCACCACGATTGGACAAGACACCCTCACCGAATTTTTATTTTATCTTAAACCCCATTACTGAACCCTTCCAGGCATCTCCAGAGAAATGGGGATTCTATTTTCCCCAGAACAAAATTACAAAACAAATTAATGAAAGTCAAATTCCCTTTGGCAATTTATTCTCAATCAGGGTTATTATGAGTTTCACGTGAACAACATTCCACCCGGAAAAATTGACATTTCACTTTTCGCCTATTGTGAGTTTCACCCGAAAAATAAAAATTCCCCTTTTTTGTGAGTACTAATTTCGCACAAAATGTAGCGTAATTAAGATTTTAAATTATCACTTATCTTTTGGAGGTGAACAAAAGATAAATAGGTGGTACTGGTGCGCTTTGCGCAAGTTTTTTGTTTATTTTAAGCCAAGAGAAGTTCAGGCGAAACTCATAATAGCTTTAAAAATTCCGGGGGAACAAAAATATTTCGGGTGAAATATTTTCCGGGCGAAACTCATAATAAGGCTGAATATTAATAAATTTCGAAGGAATCTTTCAAGCATCATTGACTGGAATTTGACTAACCATAATACCAAATGTGAAAGATAAAAAAAAAATCACTTTAGATTATCGTAAATATTTTTTCCAGGTAGGTACATAAATGTTTCTGTTATTTTATGACGTCTTTTTAATCTTTTAAATTGTTCGATTTTAAGAGTATACTGGGTTAAACGGAATTGGTTATAAACAAATTATTAATTGCTATTTCAAAATGCATAATGTGTCAAAAAAAAATATATAAAATGTCTTCAGTTAACGCTGAGTTAACAGTTACCTAAAATTTAGTGGGTTAACGTCTTGTCAATGTTAATTGATTTAAAAATGTATTGCAGGAAATAACTCGAGTTTCACTGGAAGCCCCAGAAACTAGGATGATTTTGTTGGCGTTAGGAAATAGCGCCCAAAGGAAAAAGCACCCAAATCGATTTGGAAATAACGCCCAAAAAAACACTGAACAAATTGTTGTTGTAAATTTTTTTCTCATTTTGGGTGATATTTCCTTATTTTGCTTGCTTTCATAAAATGAAACAATGCCCAAATTGATAAATTAAGATAGCAAAATGGGAAATAAAGCCCAAAATAGGAAAAATTGCCAAAATCAACTGCAATATAAGGAAATATCGCCCAAATGCAATGGGGGCGATTCCAGATTCTTCAAATGCAAAAGAAACTTTGCATACACCCAACCTCGCACCCACCCATAGGCGCCCGGAGGGGGGGGCAAGGGGGGGCAGTTGACGTAAATGCTACTGATTCACCCAAAATTGGTAGTATATACTGACTAAATTTGTTTACGAGGAATTGGAAGCTGGTGTTTTGAATTTCTTTTATAATTTACCGTTCTAGCAATTCTTCTTTTGTAAACACTTTTAATTTATACTTATGGGCTTAATGTGTGTTTCTGTTTGGGAATAATTTCGTTAGGAAACTTTTGAGAGGTTTTCTCACGGAGATGTCTACTATTTTGCTAGCTATTCTCATAACTGTGTTCACATGTGATTTTCGATCTTGAGAGCAGCTTGTAGAATTATGCACTTGGAGAATTATTACTTTTAATAGAACAAACACCTGTAAGCCATTCGTTTGGTATGTCCCCTTTTTCTACTTTTCTGAGCCACTTTTTTTGAGAAATAAAGTGATTCGATTGCTTTGACTTGACTCACGACTGTGAATTTTTGCATTCAGCATACAAAAGTATTTACTATAAAATTTTCAAGTTTGTTTTTACAAACTTGAACAATTTGCAGTCAGTACTGGAAATAGAACTTCTTTAATGAAGAATTGATCGTTTTGGTAGAGAGCCAAGACGTATGCAATTCCTTTTCTCTAAAGAATAATTTATGACACATAAACGTAAGTATGTTTAATACGTAAGTAAGTACAATATTTACATACACCGTAGTCTTTAGGAAATAAACGTTAATATGTATAACATTTTTACTGTGTAAGCATAAAATTCTAATTTAAATCTTATCTGCCTTGGGTCAGTTGTTTAAACTGATATTAATATTTTTAATTGATCATCAGCCCTATCACGAATTCCATGGTAAACTATCACCGAATGTTTTCTTGATGGTAATTTGTGTGAAGTTTTGCACTACGATGGATTCTGTGATAGTTTTTTTTTTTTGGGATTCGAATCAAGTGTCCGATAACAACGACGTTCATGATGAGGCTGAATAATGAAGTTGAAGTAAATATTTAAATCTTGTTTACAAATAAAAAGTGGAGATTTTCTTATTTTAAAGAAAAAGTTTGATTCGGAATTCGAAATTTTTATTTTGAATTTTCAAGTCTTATTTATTTCTTATTTTTTAATATGTAAAACAAAGTCGGGTTAGTTACACCATTTATAACTCAAGAACGGCTGGACCTATTTAAATGATAACTGATTTGTTGGAATCGTCTCGAATAGTAGAATAACTAATAAAATATCGGGAAAATTCACAGAAAAAATTATATGCACTTTGGGTACCTGTTTTATATATGCAAAATAATAAATCAATTGAGTTTGAAAGCAAATGAATCAATAATTATCAAATTTTGATCTGAAAAACTAAAATAAAAAAATTATATTACAGTCTATTATCCGGAGTTAGTCTTATATATGTATAGAAAATAATTTAACGCTGAACAATTTGTAAACAGTACGTCCAAAGTTGTTTTGGATTTTGTCATTGGCTGAACGGATTTAAATAAGGATCTGAAAAGGTCCTTAAAATAAATCTTTCTTCTTCAAGTATCCATTTACTGCGGCTGTGAAGCTATTTATTAAAAAAATACATGGTCCCCATCTGTCAAGCCATTAATTTTCAAAGTCTGTTGAAAAATGGCTACGATGTCGATGCTTTATGAAAGCTTCTAAAAAATCAGAAATTTTCACGTTTTTTACAAAAAGGTGATTTTATGGCCTTTTCGAATGGGTATAGAATGGCAGTTCTTGTTCTGAAAAGGAGACAAAATTGTTCCGGATTTGATTTCAGAATCGTTCACACGTATCGAATCGGTCTTCCGGATTGCCAATCGAAAAGGCCATTAGGGAAATTCGTTGACATTTTCAAAACAGGGTGTTTCAAAAACATGTCAACATTTTGCAACTTCGTTGTTCCTTGAAAGATTTCAATGAAATTGAAATAGGTTATAGCTTATACAGAATTAAAAAAGAACAAATATTTTCAAAACAGGGTGCTTTAAAAAAAATGTCACCTTCGTTGTTCCTTGAGTGATTTCAGTAAAATGACAGGATAGCTGAGACAGAATTATGTATAACAGAAACGAATATTTTCAAAACGGTGTTTCAAAAAATGGCACCATCATCACCATGACCTGTGGCAATTTCATTGAAATCACTCAATTCGATTTCATTGAAATCTATCAAGCTCAAAAGATTTCGAATCTGTCCTTTTTCCTTTTGTAAAATTACATTTTTATTTCTTATTTCAAAGGTTCGTGAATGGATCTTCAATAGTTAGTTAGTTTTATTGACTCCTTTTATTTCATTAAATATAAATAATTATGAATTATTTGAATATTGAATCTTAAGTCTTATTGGTATGGCCTATGGCCGTCTACCAGACTGACATTTTCGAATATAAATACATTTAAATGGCAAAAAGTAGAAAATTTTAAGAAATATAAAACTGTATTAATTTAAAAATTAAAATTCTTCTTCTATAATACATCTACTATAGCGTAGTGCAGTGACAGTAAAGTTATAAAGCGCATCCCATCCTTCTTCCCCATCGAGTATGCTCAGAAACTCCAATTCACAAAGGCTGAGTTTATTGAAGTACTTCATCCGGAATTCTCTTAAAACCGGGCATACTGCAATAAAGTGATATGTATCCTCGTGTTCTTTAATATTGCAGAGACTACATTGTAAGGGCAGATATGGACGATGTCATATAATATAGATCAAGCAATTCACCTCTCGTCTTAAAAATAATGTTTATTTTATCCACTGGGGTTGTATTCAGTAGATACCTACGTTTTGATCTGCAGATTGAAACTACAACGGCTATAGTAGCTCCTAAACTCTGACGAACTGCCTTCAGCTGCAAATCTTTTATAGAGAACACTTCCAAACTTTTCCAATATCGCATTGAACTTACTTTTTAATAGAGACGGCTGCTCGTTTGGTACTATGACTAAATCAATGCCACATGTTGCGGCAAGATTCTTCCACTCAACCATCATAGCTCCTCTTGTTTGAACTGCCGCAGTTAAGACTATTTTTGATATAATTTATTTCTCCATATCCATAATTTTGATGATATAGTTTAAATGCATTTGAAGAGTATCAATAATCATTGGCGGTGCCCCTGTCTCCAGATAGAGCATATAGTTAGATGTACTCCTTGGCAGTCGAAAAATCCTTTTAATAGAATATCGTAGATATTTTTCCACGGCTTCAAAAGAACGATATCCCCAAACTTGAGCACCATAGAGAAGAACTGCTGTTGATGTGGAGCCGAATATCTTTTGCTTTGCGCTGTGCTGAATGTATTTGCTCTTTATACACCGTTCCCATACCGACGAGATCGCTCGTTTTGCCTCTGCTAATTTCCAATCTAGGTGCTTATTCGAGTTCAGATTCGACGTTATTAAAGCTCCCAGGTATTTGTACTCCCGTACGATTTCAATTGTTCTCGCATAATAAATTCGGAACGAACTATATTTTATAGATCCCACATCCTAGCATTTTTGGTTCGATCGTGAAAATTAATTTAGTTTTAATCGAATCAAAAATATCATTCCCTTTTGATTTTTTCACGAGTGAACGAATGATATTTTATTGTTCTATACAAAACTTCCAAAAAAATGTTTGTGTGGTTAAATAAGTACGGTCTACTATTAAATATAAAATAATTTTACGCTAGATAACTATTAACAGTTCATTATTGACTGAAACATTTAAAAGAAATTATTTATAAAAACTTCCAAAAAGCTCAATTTATATTGCATATTAAAATTAAAAAAAAAAAAATTTTAATACCCATTTTTTCAAAATTGGTTTGGTGTTTGCCCCCCCCTGGACAAAATCCTGCGGGCGCCTATGCACCCACCCCAAATCCTATAACGAGCGCAAGCAGGGGGGTTGCAGGGGGCAGCATGCCCCCCCATACATACCTCACTGTTTATTCGTGAATTTGTATCTACATTTCACGAACCTAATTAATCCTCTCCTTTATTTGGTTTGTGAAATTTAAAAATTTGCGAATAAACAGTGAGTGAAATGTAGATACAAATTCACGAATAAACAGTGAGGTATGTCTGCAACCCCTCTGCTTGGGCTCGTTATAGTATTTGGGATGGGTGCGAGATTAGGTGTATGCAAAGTTTCTTTTACATTTAAAGAATCTGGATTTAAAGAAACTTTGAGTTTATCCTATACATACATACATACATACATATATCCAACAATAATTGTGACCGTATCATTTTGAGATCTTAAACAAATATTACCATCACAAACATTTCTAAAAACTTTGCCTATTCATTGAAATAAAGTTTGGAAACACCAACCAAAATTTAGGAAATATCGCCTAAACTATACAAAAGCAATTTACATGCAAAATATTGGGGGATATTTCCATTTTATTTTTTGGGTTCAAAGTTGTTTTGGGCAATATTTCCAATTTCTTCTTTGCTTTTGGGTGAAAAAAATTTTTTTTGGCGATGTTTCCAAATCGATATGGGCACTATTTCCTTGGGCGTTATTTCCTAACGCCGATATTGTTTACTTTAAAACTTGGCATAATTATTTATGACAGCTTTCCAAGTTTTTTTTAACAACTTTCTACCGAAATTAAATGTTTGTTCAAAGATTCCTTTACTTAAAATGTACAACTAAATTTGTATACATAAAAACACACTATACCTACATACATATTTTCAAACAATGACACCTATCATAAACTTCGCAATTCCTTTAAGTCGTTAAATAACTTTTTTGGCGCAGTTATCCTGCATAGGTGTTTCACCCTTACGCCTTACTTTATATAGTTACTAGGACATTTTCCCTGTCTACCCAAAATAATCGATTTGCTATATTTATGTATGTAAATAAAGAAGCCATTGTCTACTGCCACCCACAATATATCACCTGACAACCATATTATATGATAAATAACTCCGTTAAAGTCCGTTCCGGTTATCCTAGTAACATATTCAAACATTCTCAATCACTTCCGTAACTTCACGACGAAAACATCAAAACCAAATTTTGTTTATGAACAACATTTTTGTTTTAAATTTCCGTTTAAATTTATTTAAATTAAAAACTTGAAGAAGTTATGACTGCATTCCTTTCACGCGAACAAGAATTCTTGAAAATCAACGAACACTTAGACAAGATGACCAAGATGGCTTGCGAAAAACCACCACCGAGCAAAATTGTTGATTCCAAGTACGCAACTTACACAAAAAAGGGTCCCATTACCGTTGTCCGACAGAATGCTAAGACACAAGAGGTCTCTTTGAGCGGATTCAAGGAAAAGAACTCTAACACTAAGGAAAATGTTTCACAAAATGGAGTGCGGAAAAAAATGTTACCCATCAAGGAACGACCACTTCAAGGAATCGTCGAAGAGAAGAAACATATTTTTGAACGCAATAATGCTGTGACAACTCCACGAAGTTCGGTAAGAACTCTTCCTTTAACTCGAAGCACAACATCGAAGAATCTATCAAATGTAGTTTTACGATACAAGAACAGTTCATTTATTCAGAGTCCATCTCTGGAAATCCTGGTGAGAGAGGAAAACGAGTCAATTCGAAGTTTGGCGCCATCATGTACTTCTGAACTTAGTAGTTCTATTTCAACAGCACGACCCAAAATTAATCTAAGCTCGGAGGGTCTTGTTAAGTAAGTTTTTAACATTTTAACGATTTAAAAGTGTGTTAAGACCATCTTCTATTGCAGATATTTAAAGTCTAGAATCGTCATTTTACAAACAGAACACGAGAAAATTACAGAAGAAATGTCCAATCAGAAGGAACTAGCTGAGAAAAGTGTCGAGAGACAAAAGAAAGTTGAACATCAACGTGATCTTGCTTACACTAGAAACAATGTGCTATCAGAGCAAATGGCTAAATTGGAAGGACAATTGGAAGAAGCACTTCGGCGAATAAAGGACAACGATTCCGAACACAGTACTACCCGAAAAGAACTCGAAGCTACAAAACGTGAATTGAAAGTTCTGACACAAACCAATGCTAATTTAGAAAAGCGTTTGTACCGAACCAATGAAGAGCTTGAAAATACCCGAAATACTCTAAATCAAATAAAAAGCTCAGAAAAAGAGGTAAGGGAATCTGTACGAAATGAAAATGAAGTCCGAGAGAAACAGGTAAAAGGTTTGAAGAAGCAACGTGCCGATTTACTGAATGCCTACAAGAAGCAATTATTTTTAATCGATAATTTAAAGCGCCAGAATTTGTGTATGGAACAGTCGAGGATGATTGCATTTGGTGAAAAAGAGTTTACAAAAGTTCTAGATTGGCAAACAAAAGTTTAATGATTTGCGAAGAAATATTTTTTTGTGTATGATTTGTTATGCATTTCTTTACTTTATGTTAGTTACAATAAAATTTGAAAGTCTTACTCAGCCAGTGAATGTTTCTTTCTTTAGAAACAGAAGAGACTTTGAGATTGCGTTAAAAAAGATCATACAAAAATCATTTTTGACGCATATAACGTTCTTAAAAACGATCTAGTACTTACCAACTAATAGTTTGGGGAGTGACAATCCAATTTTAGACTTCTCTCATCGATATAAAGAAAGGGACATTCAAATTCAAATACATACGTATAAGAGAGTGTGATGTTGTAGGGTATGAGAATGCAATCTTTTGTGAATGCAATTTATGACTTCAATTAACTTTCAGACTTCGATTTCAAATTCTGCAATCACCATTTGTTTGACATTGAAATGATTGCAATCATTTTTTCGCCATTCATTTTTTAGATCATCTATTAGATATTTTCTTGAGAATAAAAAAATTAATGCAATGAAAGGATGAAAAAGAGTGCAAATGAAAGCAAACAAATGCAAAGAATGCCCATGAATGCAAAGAATGAAAAAAGAATGCAGAGAATGCAAATGAATGCAAAGAATGCAAAAATAACGCAATGAAGTCAATGAATGAAATCTTTAAATAGAAGTCATAAAAGATTGTATTCATAAAAGATTGCAGTCACCCTTACAAGTGTTTAATAATATATAACTTAATATTTCAATCAAACGTGATGATTGCCATTTTCGAAGACGTCAAGTCATTTTACCCGACAAATTATCGTCACATTATGATGCAGAAGTCACAACTATCAAATGTGTAATCAACTGACTTTTTGAATGTATTCAAAAATGATCATGAGGTCGATATTTTACTGTACGTTGATGAAGATTTATAGAACAGAAACTTGAAAGAAAACTATCATGATAGAAAAGTATCATGAGAGAAAACTATCATGATAAAAAAAAATCATAAAAGAAAAGTATCACGATAGTAAACTGTCATGATAGCAAAGCATCATGATAGTTTTCTATCACTATAGTGAAATTATCATGATAGAAAACAATCATGATAGAAAAGTATCATGATTGAAAAGTATCATAATAGAAAAGTGTCATAATAGAAAACTATCATATCGTGATAGAAGAGTATTGTAATAGGAAATTATCATGATAGAAAACAATCATAATAGAAAAGTATCATAAAAGAAACCCATCATGATAGAAAGGTGTCATAATAAAAAATATCACGATAGAAAACTATCATGATCGAAGAATGTCATGATAGAAAACTATCATGATAGAAAACGATCATGATAAAAAAAGTCATAATAGAAAACTATTGTGATAGAAAAGTATCATAGTAAAAAAGTGTTACAGTAGAAAACTATCATGATAGAAAAGTATCATAATAGAAAAGTATCACGATAGAAAATTGTCATGAACGAAAACCATCATGATAGAAAACTGTCATGATAGCAAACCACCATGATAGTTTTCTATCATGATAGAAGAGACTATCGTGATAGAAGAGTATTGTGATAGGAAATTGTCATGATAGAAAACAATCATAATAGAAAAGTATCATAAAAGAAACCTATCATGATAGAAAAGTGTCATAAGTGTTTTAAGCTTAGAATATAAATATAATGCGTTTATACTTTTAAGAATTATTTTTAGCTATTTGATTTTTGTTGATAAATTAATTTAACAAAGAATTCAATTATGTGCTGAAAAAGATAAAAGTCAATAAAAAAAACACAGAATATCATTTTACTTGTTTTATTATTAAATTTGTATGTTAAGCAAATTGAATAGTATTGGCACCAGCAGTTTCCTCGATCCATTCAAATAAATCGGGTACAGATGCATATACACCTGGATAAGAAGCCTCAGCGCATCCTATTCCCCACGATACGATTCCAAGGAGCTGATTGTTCACAATAAGTGGACCACCGGAATCTCCCTGACAAGCATCTTTACCTCCACCATCAACAGCAGCGCATAACATTCTTTGGGTAAGAAGAAGTGCAGAATAGCTTTTTCTACATTCCTGATTACTTACAACATTAACCTCGACTTTTTGTAGTCGGTCAGGTAAAGTATTTGCTCCGGATTCTTGAGTACCCCATCCAGTGACTACTACGACTGTATTATCTTTGGGTCGTTCTTTAGCTAGAGCAATTGGTTGGATGCCACGACCAAATGGTAAAAATCCACTTAACACCAAAATGGCAACATCGTAATCGTTATTGTAAGTCTTATACTTTGGGTTCATGATTATTTTTCTGACCTTAATTTCCACATTGAATTCGGATAGAAGAGATGTTCCGGCGACTATTGTCATTCTTGTGACATCTACGTTAGTGACGCAATGTGAAGCACTCACTATGATATTCGGAGAGTAAATACTTCCACCGCAACGATGTCTGCCATTGTAGCGCATGGATATTTGATGAGGATATTGCAAGATACTTGCATCGGTTCCACCGACTATACGTCCATCGGGCAAGGGAACTTGATCAAAGCTTAACTCAGCCTGACAAATTCTAAATAACAAAAATGTCAAAATCAACACAATGCACATAATAACAAAGTTCAAAAACTGCAATTAAAATATAATTGAAGACGTATTTATGGACATTGTTCTTATCAGTTGAATAAAAATAGCCTTTAAAATTTTCTTATGTGAATATCGTTTCTAATGATAAGATTAAAAAGTTGTAAAAATAGTTGTACAAGAAAAATTGTATTTAAGGAAACATTATTACAAACAAACTATATGTTAGTTTATGGGGCTTAAACCCTGCAATTAATTCAAACTTATCATTAGATAACCCAAAAGTATAAGTAAGGTAAGAAGTTAAATAATTTGTAATTCTCAACAAAAAAAAAAAAAAACGTTGAAACTCAATATTAAGGGTCAGTTTGTCCACAGCTTATCATCAATAATCAGCTATTAACGCAACTGGTATAATCGAACGTGTAAGAGCACCTGTTTTCCCTCATTTGGCTAAAACTCAGCACCTATAGTTTTTTCAACTTTTGTTTTAAATTTGAATTTGACATACATACACAAATTTTTTCAGCTACAACCTTAAAAGCTACATATGTATGTATGTATGTCGATTTTCTTTAAATTCGGTACCTACCTAAAGTTTCTTGAGCACGATTTTGGTTATTAACGTTCCCTTTCATAGAACCATTTATTTGCTTTTCGATTCTCATTTTATCGACTTCACTGAATGAAATAAAAAAATAATACCAAACTTTCTAATAAGTTTAAATAGTACCTTTTGCAAAACAAAACAAAAAAAAAAGTATTTTCAGATAAAATTTTGAAAAATTCAATTTCAAAATGGATAGTTTTTTTATACATTATATGCCTACATCTAAGCGAAATGAATTTTTCATATAAGAAAAAGATAATTTTTTCCCAGTCGTAAAATGTAGG
This sequence comes from Dasysyrphus tricinctus, assembly GCA_963921185.1. Classification (NCBI taxonomy): domain Eukaryota; kingdom Metazoa; phylum Arthropoda; class Insecta; order Diptera; family Syrphidae; genus Dasysyrphus; species Dasysyrphus tricinctus. The sequence continues at coordinate 55,767,064 of OY992531.1, forward strand.
CAAAAACTAAAACCAATTATTTCGGAGAGAAGGAGGAACAATTGATGAGGAGATCGACCCAACCCACTCCAACCCAACCAAACCCAACCCAACCAAACCCAACCCAACCCAACCCAACCCAACTCAACTCAAAATTTGTCAAAATCAGCCAAATTCAGAATATGTAGGTTGGAAGAACACAAGAACAAAATCCCACGGGAGGGAGTTATATTTCCCCCTTCTGCGGGCAATTTTATTATAAATTACATACATTAAATAGAATAAAGTTAATTAAAAAACAACGGCAACAATAACAATATTGTTTTTTAGCTTTTTGGAAAGCAAAAATCCATTCTTATGGATGAATTAAGTTTGTTGAGGATTAGTTTTGGCTGAAAATTGTTTCGAAACCAACATTGTGAAGAAAATTAAATTTATTTTTCATAATTTTAAGTTTGAAAACATTTTTTGCTGAACCTATTTATTGAAAGAACTTTTTTTTGAAAATAAATCATAAGAATCGACTTTTGGTTTTGGTTGTTTGTTAATTAATTTTTTTTACAAAATTGCCCCTCTGTGCAAGCGGGAGGAAATATTACCCTCATCCCATGGAATTTTTTTCTTGTCTACTTCCAACATAAATGCTCTGAAATTTTGAGAGATTTTACGCGAATCACCTAGTACATAAGTTATGTTAGCGAAAAAATAGCAATTCTAATTAACCCCTTTAGCGACTATAGGGGATGGATGAAAATAAAAATCTGAAAAATTAGGTAATTGTTTTTTTCTTCATTTAGAGCCGATTTAGGACCATCCAAGAAGACCTTTTTATTTACCGCCCACCCTAATGTAGATATATGTATGTACAAAATACATATGTATCGCCTTTCGGATGTAAAACTATTTATTTTTGACACTTGTTGAAAACATTTTAAAATTTTTTTCGTAAACTTTTTCCATCCACTGTTTGGATATAAAATCTGCAATAATTTTAACTTTTTTAAGCTTTTACTTTAATCCCATTTTCTGTTAATTCCTTTTTTTTAAGAAATCTTACTGCAAAGATTCAGAAACCCTCTGTACACGAATTTTCTTAAAATTGCCATTTCTATAGCCTTAGAAATTCCCTTCAAGTGTTTTTAATGTGTTCAAAAGTTATGGCTTTTGCCACAAAAAAAATGTATTAATTTATGAAGGGCTAAAAATTAAAATCAAATATGTATTAATTTTATAAAAATTATAATTTCAATTTTTTTTTTTAATATTCACTAACTAAAGAATTTTTCCATAAAGGGACACATTTCAAGAAATCATACATTTTCTGTTATTATGCGTACAAAATAGCTGATTTTAAGGATGTTTGCATTTCAATATTTATGAAAACACAATCAATTCTATAGCTATTAGATAGCTATTCTTAATTTTACTCATACATACTTCAACCCTTTCATACTTATGGTTTGCAATTAGATATCAATTTATTTTCGTTCGAAATGAAAAATTAGCAGATAATTGAAAAAAGCAATCTTTGAAATCCCACTTGGGGGACTATATATTTCTTTTAGAAACTTAACTATAAAAAGGCTGGTAAATGCTAAGTAAAGCATCAGTTGTTTCATCGTCTTCAATCTCCTTGCATCAGCAGTTCTTTGGTCCATTGAATCAACACAAATAAATCTAAAAATGGCCGCTATCAAAGTTATCTCATTTTTCTTGGTTGCTTTTTTGGTTGCCGCTATTTTAGTTGAATCAACTGAAGCTGCCTACAGGAAGCCTCCATTTAATGGAAGCATCTTTGGAAAACGTAACAGTGTTGGTGAGTTTCAAAAAAAAAATACACAATGAAGTTTTAAAAACAAATAAAAATTCATACTTATACAGAATATGATAACGGAAAAGCTATCACAGCCATGTGTGAAATCGCTCTGGAAGCTTGCCAAGCCTGGTTTCCTCAAGAAAACAAGTAAAGCAGCTGGATGTAGATACTGAAATACTATAGGGTCCACTTTTATTGTATGCAATAATGAATAATATTAAATAAGGCTTTGAATTTTGTTAGGTGTTCGATAAAAGTAATAAAAATAAATATTACAAAAACAATACGATGTTATCTATTTTACTAGCCTTCTAAACAATTCTTAAACTTATCCTTGTAAATTTTTTATTTTAAATAGGTACATGGTTTCTTCTTAAAAAAGCCAACAAAGCCAAATTTGCTGTGGTATAAATTAAAAAACATTTAGGTTTTCTATATGAAAATATTCGCTAGAAAAGAAATACTATCGGCGGGTAAGGGTATGAATATATATGTATGAAAATTACTAATTTTGTTGGTGTCAAAACTAATAATTGTAGCTCTGTAGCTTTATACTCGTAAATGAAGTCTCTAACTTTTCCAGAAAACAATTTTAGCTCAAAATCATATTTTAAAATGTTCGTTTCCACTGAGTAGGTACGCCAAAAAGTATGCAACCAATATGTCTTATTAATGCCTTTTAAATGGAAATTCGTTGCACAGAAATACAAATTTCAAATTTAATGGGTCATTTTGTATTCGAAATATAAGTTTAAAAACTCATTTTTTTGCTTTAAAAAAGACTCAAGTTGGCTGAAAAAATCTGCAACATCGATTTGAGTTTATTGTGATTTTATTATGTACCTACATCATTTTGTGATTTTATAATACTTACGTTGCATCTAAAAGTACATAAATTATTTTATATTCGAGTTTAAGAACTCACCTTTTCTCTTTCTGCCTTGTCTTTCTATGAATTTAAGCAAAACTAAAGCAACGCTATCAATTTCTTTGCAAAAGAATGTAATAATATTTTAAAATTTGAATTGAAAGACTTTCATTCATGGAACAAAGCCGCTGATTTACATGTTAATATGACATAATTTTGTATGCTTCATTTATTTTGTTACGAAATGGATAGCTCGAACGTTATCTAAGTTCCGTTCGGATTTCTGATAGGGCGGAATATTTAGGTTCACTATCAGTAGTAATTTATCTCCGAGCTTAAATAAATAAATAAATTTGGTGGCGCAACAGCTCGTGGAGACTAACAATTCTCAACCATGTGTACGTGCTGTTGGCAGGGATGGAGGGGACCTAAAAATTTTGACCGAGTTCGATCTGCTAGATGAGAAGTACTTATTCATGATAAGTGTACTCTTGGGGGATTTCTCAGTTCCTTACAAGAGGCACTACCTCGGATAAAACATTTTGTGACAAAGAGGGTCTGCTGCACGCACGCACACTTTACTCTCACATGTGCCAGTGCCACTGAGAAAAAATTACTGGAAACAATAATAATTTGCCAAATTTAATTTTTCAAACTCAAACATGGTAATTTGCAGTTGCACCGCTTAGTTGGTACCAAATATCCTGGAGATTACAGGCTCCATTTTAAAGCAGCAAATAATCCTTTATCATAGCACAATATTGATAATTACTTTCTGGCCACCTCGATTTTGAAGAACGGCAACACTTCAAATTGTTAAGATGTTCTTAAAAATAGCCAATACATGCATGAATTCTAATGGTGGCCCTTTAATCGATAAAGTTTGCCACACCTAATGTAAAAAATTGCATGAAATAAACTCAGAGTGGCAATTTATTTGATTTGTTTTCATCGTTTCGATTAAAAGTTATTACATATTGATTTTTGGCTCACCCTGTGTAATAAATAATTGCAATAATCGACAAAATTCACATCCTAATCACTGTTATTCTGATAGTCATTTTACTAAAACGCCAATAAAACAGCACGGCTTTAGAAGCAACACTTGGCGTTTTAGTTTCGTTTTACTGGCGTTTTAGTAAAACGACTATCGGAACAAGAGTGAGTGAAAATATCTGTGGTGTCTGGTAGAAACATGATAACTCATTTTAAAATTTGGTTCTTTACGTCCACTTTGCATCGAGCTAGAGCCCAAACTCCATTATATCGCACGCTCTTTATGTATGAAACACTTGGCCTTAATTTTGACAGATAATAGAAAGTACTATTTGCGATAAGGTATTCGATTGATAGCCAAGCAACAATAAAAGTAATTTCTGCCACCGAGATACATTTGAAGCTTGTATCTTGCTGTCGCGAAGAGCTAAGAGTTCTTGGCATGCAGCATAACATTAGACTCTGCTGGGTTCCTGGTCAAAGTGATGCACAGGGAAACGAAAGAGCTGATGAGCTGACAAGAACAGGACCGTCGCTTGATTCAAATCAAGCCGAACGACATACTAAAGTACCAACCTGTATTAGAAAAAACCAATGAGAGGTGGAACCTGCTCGAAATTTGCGGCAAAACTAGAAGTTATTGCAAAAATTCAATAAGCAGAGGACAGACAAAATTGTGCAAATGAACAAGATACATTTTCGTTCCCTTGTCAGCATAATCACCGGACACAGCCTACTGGAATACCATGAGAAAAAAATGAGGCTCAGAACTGACCACCTTTGCAGAGGGAGCAGTGATGAAGAAGCGCATGAGGATGCTTTACACTTCCTTTGTCACTGTCCAGCACTCTGTCATTTAAGAAAGAAACACCTAGGGAATCATTTCTATGACGACTTAGAGGAACTTTCTAGGCTAAGAGCCTTCTGAACTTCGTCAACGTCACTAAATGGCTTGACTGTTATCTTAGATCCTCAGAGACCTTATGCTACTACCTGTGTGATATACTTAATGCTAAGTTAATGCTTAGTCATTTTAAGTCTTTGAACCAGAAAAGTGTAAGTGCTTCGAAAGTAATACCTTGTTCATTTGCCCTCTCGAGTAAGTACATAAAAACGATTTTCTTTGGTGTTTGAAAATATTTTCTTGCAACATTTTTGTGAGCATAAATGTGCACATTTTTGCTTGCTTGCTTGTGATGACTAGTGCACTTCTTCACATACATATCAGCAAACAAAAAATTATGAGACAAAATCTAAAATTTCCTAGAATCACTATTATTAAATAGCTCTCACGGCCATCGAGAAGTTACGATGGCGATCTGGTACTTTAATTTGAGTCAACAAATATAAAAATTGAGATAATTATGTACTTACCCATGAGATGATGAAATTATTCTTAATTCTTGCAGGTAGCATTTTGGAAAATTATTTTCTTGATTGAATTATAAAAACATTTCTTGCATCCTGAATAAATAAAGACAGTAAAATAAGGATAATTTAAATATTCAACTTGAAATTGGAACATAGGTTACTCTACATCTAACAAATGATATAAGCTTACCTTATTGTTTGTTTGTATTCGTTTATTTTGGGGTGGTCGTTGATCAACCAACATGATCTTGTCGCCAGCTGAAGTCAAATTTTGATTTTTGAATCAAACTCTTTACGATATATAAAAGATGGACTCTAACGACATATTTCAAAGCCTCCTCTACTTGGTTTACTTTAATTGACTAAACTATATTTAAATTTAAATTGAAAAATGTTATCGTAAAAACTTAGTTTGATCTTACCAACAAATAAATACGTACCTAGTTCGAATGTATAAAAACATTGTTTATTTATAAAAATGGATTTTTGTTTTAATTATAAACCTCAGACTAAATAAAAAAATAATAAAATACAAAAAGAATACTTGTTCTTATATTGTGATGATAGATGTTATATTATTAAAAATGAATTTAAAAAATTGTATTCCCCAATTTGATTGGTTTTTCTTTTCTTCGTTATCTTAACTACTGCGAGCACACACATTATTTCATTGCACATAGAAAATTGTGGAAATATTTTATGTAAAAAAATAATATCGCTTAACTTTGTATTTAATATAATATGCACATGAACACGAACACGAATACTGCCCATAACAGTTTTAAATAGTTCCATTGAAATTTATAATAATTTATATTTAAAACTTTAATCGTCTTCAATGATAGGATATCGATGGGAGGCACTTCTCTTTCGTTTCTCACGAAGTTCACAAACATATTTGCGCAAATATAGCATATAGTCTGTCATGAATGTTGTGTATGTCTAGAAAAAGATTTTTTAAGATGCTCATTTAAGAATAGTAAATGTAGTAACTTACATTGTCCAAGACATATCGCGGCATGTAACCTTTGAGATCTAGACACAAGAGCCATTCGAATATGCAGACATCTGAGTTGCCTTCAACCTCACGCATAGCCCAACAAGACACTATATTTTCACCTCTGCCAGAAAAAAAACAATAGTTATTGATATGCCTTTGAATTACATAATTCAAGAACTGACCTTGTGTATTTAGGAATAGGCGGCATACCAGGATAGGCAATGCTTATTGCAGCACTGACGTAAATCCGGTCTTTCTTCTTCGGCTCCTCATTTTGTTTTTTCACTTCAATCACAGGAGTTTCCTCAGCGTCGTGGAAGTCTTCTTCCAAAGGTGGAGGATCAGGAAAGTCTAAGTGTCCTTGGAAGGCTTTCGCTCCTAGACTCTGGCTAAGAGTCAGAAAACTACCTTCCGTTTTAGGCGGCGACATATTTTCTTCTAATTTAACAGAACTTTTAGAACTACGCATATTTGAGTTTCCCAAACCACCTGACACATTGTCATTGTCCTCTGAGACTGTTGAAACGCTACCTTCACAAGATAGATTTAAAATATTTTCATCATCGTCGTCGTCTTTATTGTCTTTATAGTCTTCGCTGTCACTGTCTTCGATTACTCTGCCATCACGACACAGCCGCCAGCAGCGTAAATTGACAAAGTCTCGACTTTTTACTATGCCACCACCTCCGCTGGTAGTTGCTTGATAACTGATGTCTGTATAAGTATTCACTTTCTGCATAAATAACAATTTCAATGAGGATTATTTCTTCATCGACCAGTTTAACTTACACGAAGAATTCTCGACTCAAGCAGTGTTGGATTCCATTTGGGAATATTTTCAATTTTATAGAAAAGTTCTTCTAGCAGTGCTTTAGCTGGATATTTAATGCGACCCTGAAACAAATTAAAAACATAAAAACGTCAGAGTTAATCACGTTATCTTATGATCTTTTTAGAAAACTCACAGTCAATCTGTATATTTTGCCTAATTTCTCTCTTTGGATACTCTGTATGGTATCATTCTTTTGTGTTACTTTTTCTACCTTCCAATCAGTCGATTGTAGAAGTTGATAGGCTTTACGTACACAATCCAAACCCTGTTGTCTGTAGTCTTCATCCTGAAAGAAACCAAAATTATATTGAATGTGCTTTGGAATTGTTTATTTTTATACTCGTGACATGACGGCTTATGAAATGATACTGTTAGATCTCTGAAGGGAAAACTTCTTTAAATTCGATTTTTGTTTCGAAACTACAAAAACGAATCTGTTTGCATTTTCAATTTCGAATGAATTGCATAAATGAATTTGTTTAAAAAAAATAAAACCTATGACAGCTGCTAGCCGTCGCGTCGGTCGTGGGGACAAATTGAATTCAAATCTTTAGATCTTTTTGCACATTGATTGCAGGTAATCAAAAAAAAAAAATTTTAAATACAGATATGCCTTATCAAACCACCAAAACTCTTATCCGTAAAGGTAAATGCTCTTGTGCGAACTCTAAATATAACATTGTTCGACTATAGAGAGTTCACCAAATTCAAATCAATTATTCTCTAGTTTAACAATCCTTTGATTTGGGATTTATCTGGTCTAATTATGTAAAATAATGAGAATTGTGTGCTTCTGTATGAAGGGTGGTTTGGTTTTGATTGTAAATCTTACTGATAAACAACAGTATGCCGGTTGATAGCAACTATAAAATTATTTTCACTTTAATAGAAACATGCAATTATGGAAAGCAGCTTTGATCTTTTCTTGGAGGCTCAAAGCTTCTTCAACATCACACGCATTAGAAAAAATATCAGGGATCAATCGGAACTATTGGAACTTCTAAATACAATGTGAAAAACCAATTCAAAATGTTTGCTGCTGTTATAAAATATTATGTTATGTTAATAATAATGGTTTAATAAGAAAACTTGTATCAGGGTTTTTACTGAAATTTAAAATATCTTAGAACAACCGCAGCACTCTTCAGCTAAAGCTTAATAGGTGATAAGCTTGCCACTGCTCTTTGTTTTAAGGCAAAGGGAGGTTACCAGAAGTGCACTTCACTGTATGGCTAGCGCAACCTACAGTTTCAGTTGTTTTGAAGAAAATTATATGAGCTGGAGGAACGGATATGTCCAAAATGTATTAAATCGCAGCTATTGAATGAAGAGGAAAACACCCTCTTCATTCAATAGCTGAATAAAACTGGGTTTCCAGCAGTGATAGGATGTGTCGATGATACTTACGACGGAATTCTTGCCCCAGTCGAAAACTTTTAACATCTATATCTTCGGTGTTTGGTAGAAACGTGAAAGCTTCATAAGATAATTTGCACCTTTACATCGAACCTAAACGGGTGTACCGATTTTCTTCAAATTTTAAGGAGTTATCACATTTCTTGCAAACATAACAGATATTTTTTTCTTCTACTTTTAAATGTTTTAGATAAATAGTAGTTATCGGATTTTAATTAAAATACCAACTGCAACATAATTCAACTGACTTTAATAATACTGAAAAAAAGATCAGTCGTGTTGTTAGTTTTCTCCTGGTTACGTGATGGTTGGCTTTTAACAGACAACAACAGTTGTGATCTATAATACCGATTACTGAATTAAAACTCAATTTCAGTTGTCTTCCATAGTAAGGGCATTCATTTTACACAGGAAAGCGCTTTTGAAAATGCACATTTTTTTGTTTTTACCGATTTCCTAAAAACACCTCAAAAATTAGTCTGAATTGGATTTGGGAACAGATGTTTCAGACTTTGAATTGGTTAGCACAAAGTCCAGATAATACATGTACGGACAATACAGGACGGCTTACACCCCATGATAATAATTCTCCAAAGAACTTTAATGACACAAGGGAACGACTGCAGGAAAAGGGGTCATATATTTTTCATTACCTTCATATTGAAAGATTCAGATCTTGGAAAAAACCAAGGAGTTTCAAATCGATACCCACCACCTTTTCATCGATTTTAAGGCCGCGTATGACAGCATTTATATAGACGAGCTAAATATATAGAGCAATGCCTAGTTTTGGCATCCTCCCAAACTCGTCCGTTTGTGCAGGATGACGGTGGAGAGTGCACGCTGCTCCATCAAGGTCGGCAAAGACAAATTTTCAGGTGGTCAGAGACTTTTTCTTCCTAGGATCCGCTATAAACTAAGCGAACGATACCAGTGCTGAGAACAAACTTACTCTTGCCAATCGCTGTTTCTTTGGGCTAAGAAGGCAATTGAGAAGCAAAGCCCTCTCTCGAGCAACAAAATTGTCCCTGTATAAGACGCTTATCATCCCAGTCATGATGTATGGTGCAGAGGCATGGACACTGTTAACGGTGGTTGAGAAAGCGTTAGGCTGTTTTGGGCGGAAAATTCTCCGGGTGGTTTTTGGTTCCGTCTGCATATATGGGAAATGGAGAAGAAGATACAACAACAATACAACGGGCTGAACAGCAGCACCGACCTAGAGACAAAAGTGAAAAGCCAACGACTGAGATGGCTGGGTCACCTAGAGCGAATGGATAGCAATGCTCCAGCCCGGAAAGTCTTTGAATCCAAATTTTGAACAAAAACTGCTTCAACGATTTTGATAAAAAATTAGTGTATCGTACATTTTGGTAAGAAAAAATGTACCAAAAACAATTATTAACGGCACCTGCCATATAACGTTTTTTTTATTTTCGATTTTCCCATTAACGGCTTAACCCATTTCAATCAAAATCTTTATGAAAAAGCTCCTTTAAAACATACCAAAATTTTGAAAATAGTAAATTTTGGATTTAAAAATATACATTAGATTTTATTTGTTGAAAATTCAATATTTCAAAAACGGGTGGATGAAACTAGGTTTGTAAATTTATATTAATAAATCCTCAAAATTGGCATGCCAAAACTTTTTTTTTAAATGTAACCAAATTTGTTTATGTATAAAAAATTAGTTTTGGAGAAAACCGCTCCAACGATTTAATTTAATTTTTTTTTTCAAGTAATCAAATGGCACACCTGTTTTATAATTTTTTTTATAATTTTATAATTTTTCTATAATTACTTGAATATTTTAAAAGTTCTTAAGTTCAAAGCAACTTGAACATAAGAGCAAGTATGAGCGATCCAGTCGCGCATTTTATGTATATTTCGTATTAGAACGTTCTAATTTTAACACACAGAAAATATTGGATAAAAACCGTAGAATAACAAGTTTTTCTTAAACGGGTTTTCAATACTTTAAGGAAGCTACCGTTATTTTTGCATAAAAAAAAATATTAAAATATTGTCATCATCGTGTCCTGTAACCCCGGCTGGGGCATAGGGCGTCAACAAAACGTCTCCATCCTTCACGGTCTGCTGCAAGGTACTTAAGCTGTGGCCACGTCTTTCTCTGGGATTCTGCTTCCGCTAAGACAGTTGATTTCCATGTTGTTCTTGGTCTTCCAACCCGCCGTGCACCCTGAGGATTCCATTCAAAGGACTGCTTTGCAATTTCATCGTTTGGTTTCCTCAGTGTGTGACCAATCCAACGCCATTTACGCTTTCTTATGTCGACGTCCAGCCGCTCTTGACTTGTCCTGCGCCACAATTCCTCATTTGATATTATTTGTGGCCAGCGAATCTTTAGGATGTGGCGAAGACAGCGATTCACAAAAGCCTGCAATTTCTTCGAAATGGTAGACGTGACTTTCCAGGTTTCACAAGCATATAACAGCACGGATTTGACATTGGATTCGAAGAATCTCAACTTAGTGCGTAAGGAGATTTGACTGGATTTCCAAATTGGGGACAGAGTACCGAAGGCAGCACGAGCTTTATTTATTCTACTTTTAACGTCCAGATCCGTACCACCGTTAGCAGAAACAATACTGCCAAGGTAGTTAAATTTTTCCACTACTTCAACTGGCGTCTCCTGTAAAATAATACGCTGCTGTGTGGAGCGGCCTGTGAGCATTATTTTTGTCTTTTTGCTGTTAATTCTTAGACCACTCGACTCTCCCTTCACTTGCAGTGTTTGGCACATCCCGTTCAGCCCACTGATGTTATTTGCCAGTAGACATATGTCATCGGCATAGTCTAAATGACTGAGCCTTTCGAACGGTCTCCACTGAATGCCCTGTCGCTCAGCTGTACCAACACTGGCCGTCAATACGTCGTCCATCGCCAGCAGGAAGAGAATTGGCGATAGAACATCCCCTTGTCTCACACCCTGTTGCACTACGAAGGAGTCGGATAGCTGCCTATTGTGCAAAACAAAACACCTCGCGTTGTTGTAGGACTCTTTAATAATAATAAAATATTGTAGAGCACTAAAAAAACCCTCAGAACCAAGTTTCAAAAAAAATCAACTGGGGCGTTATAGAAATATTGAGTTTAAAACATTTTTTAACTTCCAAAAAATATTCTTTGAAAAGTTTGGTACAAAATACTATTTAAACTTGTTGGGAGCTTATGCATAAAATAATCATTTAAAACTTTTTGAAAAATGGTTTTACACCCATAGGCGGATTAAATAAAAGTAATTTATTGTTTTTTTTTAAAGAAAAGTTTGGGAACCTTTTTTGAGAAAAATAATAATAAATAATTTTGGTGGCGCAACAGTCATACCTGTGTGCGTGTTGTTGGCAGGAATGGAAGGGACCTACAATTAATGCCGAGTTCGAACGACAAGATAAGACACTTATTCATGACAATTATACACTTAGAGGATTTGTCAGTTCCTCGCAAGAGGCAATACCTCGGAAAAACTTTTCTGTTTTTGGATGGCAGCGGCTGGGAATCGAACCCAGACCTTCGGTATGGCAATCCAACGCACTGACAATTATGCCACGAGGTACTTCTTTGAGAAAAATAAGTTCTTGTAAAATTGGTAAACAAAATTGTTTGGCGGGTATCGTTATTTTTGGTTTTAAGAAATTCAACAAAACCTGTGTCCAAGCCACTTGCATCAAGCTTAAGAAAATCGATCCAGACGATTAGGCTATAGCTGAACAGACAGACAGAACTGTGAGACTCATCGTTATGTTTTGAAACGACCTATTTGCTCGGTTCTTGTTGGCAATTTAACGAACCCTAAGCTCAAAAAATAATTGTTTGCCAAACTTCTAATCCTAGTATTAATGATGCACGAGAAATTGCCTCTACCCCACCTTCCACGGCTGACCCCTTTTATAGAGCAACACCTTTAATAGGCTTGATTTGCAAATACGAATAAAATTGCTAAAAAAAATTATCAACTCATTTGTGAGATATCGAATTTTCAAAAAATATCTTATATTGAGTTTTCAATAAAAAGACAAAAAGATTTGGAAAATGTTGGTACAAAATACTAACTTTTTGGAAGCTTCTGCATTAAAAAAATGACCAAAATCAATTATATACATCGTTTTTAAGAAAATCGAAATTAAAAAAAATAGTTCCGTTGGAGGTACATAATGTATATTTCTAGCATTAAAAACCATTTTTTGACAAAAAAGATTTTTTACACAAAAATAGTCTAACTCGGGAAAAATTGGTGAATTTTTTTTTAAATTGCGTTTTTGATAAAAATTAAGATTCTGTTTAAAAGCTTTAAATATAGAAAGATGGCCAGAATTGCCATAATCGCTTTTGTATCGTCTTCCCTTTCATCTTAATACCAGGTTTGATCAAAATCTCGAGTACGAATTTTATGCATACGTAACTTGCCACCATTCAAAAATGTTTAGTTAAAATATGAATTTTTATAACTATGGTAATGATTGATAAAAAAAAAACAAATTTCGGTACAAATGTTTATGACTATAGTCTATCCAGCAAAAATCCAGTACAGGGCTGATGGGCGAGCTTTTTTCAAAACAGTGGTGCCAGTGTATACCATCACAACACTCAAATAACAAACCTGCCACTGAAAAAGATACTAAACCACTGATAAACATACAGGAATTGTTGTTGCAACTCCTTGAAACATTTCGTACGCTCCAACATGACCGTCGTCTTTCAATGCCAAAAGCCCAAAAGCATTCTGATAATCTGATCGTATACTCGCTTTCGCTTCTACCTTCGCTGTGTGAAATAAAACAAAAAATTCAAATTCCAACAGAGTTGCCTTTGCCATGTTGCAACAGTACGAAAGAGCTTTTTCAGTGGTTTTTATGAAAGCACTTTCAGTTTTGAAGCTTTTGAGAACAATATTTATAAAGGTGAGAGCCAAAAGTGTTGTCGTTTTGATTGTCCCCTTATTATTTGTTTGTATATTTGAATAAAGCTATAAAATGCACTTAAAATTTATACGATTTTAGTCCTTACGAAGAAAAAAGTTATTTGCGCTAAGTTTTGAAACATTCACAAAGCGTTACGTGATCAAATTCATTTAAAAAGGTGTGCTGTGGTAAAAAAAGATAAATGGATTTTTTTTTTAATATGTTTGAAATGGTATCAATGGTAACCATATGCACATTGTTCTTCGATTTGTGGCAATTTATAATTCAAAGTACGGAAACCCTGTGAGAGCTTTAACTTGAGACAGATGTATGCAAGCCAATGCAACCAGACTGAGAGGCAAACGTCCTATCTGCCCTTTACTGACAATTTTTGTTGGATAGAGCATAGGTTCATCTAAAATTTGGCACAAAACTTATACAAATTGAAACAGAAAATTTCCCCAATTTTAGACCCATAAAAGAAAATTGAAAAAAATGTTCCTTATGTAACTTAGGAAATAACTGCAATATATATAACAAAATAAAATTTTTTCTATCAATTCTTATTATAAAAATTCAAAATTTTATTAAAATTTTACATGTGTTTCCCATATAAAACTTCTTTCGTCTTGTGGGCCGTGTTAACGGTAAAATTTTGGAGGAATTTTTTTTTCTATTTATTTGATGGCACGCAAATTTAAATTTAACAATGACTTTTATAAGGACCACGCTAATGTATACAGCTGTGAACATGAAAATAGTAGTGGTTTTACAGACATTGTTGAATGCTTTCTACATTTGGTTCTAGCCTTTCCGATTAAAAAAAAGAATGCATTCAGTGAAAGCCTAAATCATAAGCATTTTTAAAAAAGAGATAACTACAGTTAATTTTCAATGCTTTCAGAATAACGGTAGATTAAATCGTTGGGGATCGTTTTTGAAGCGAACATTAAAATCGCAGTAATTTGTAAATATTCTAATTTTTTACTTTTTTGAAGTGCTATAAACCGAAAGCAAGTGAGTTGTAGTAGAAGAAATGTCTTTAAATAAATATGAACACAAACAAGCATTTGTAATATATTTTTTGCAAAAGTGGGCCGTAGTAAACACTTCACTGATGAGCAGCGCAAATTAATTCTTTCGCTACTCACAGAAGGCAAGTCATACCAGGAAATACAGCACATTTGTTGTTGCTCGGCTTAAATGATCCCAATTTCTATAAAATATGCGCAAAATCCAGAAAGAAGAGATGGAAAAAGAAAAATAAAACACCCCATGACGGAAGGAAGATCGTGCGATTGTCTAAAGAGAATCCACAGAAACTGGCAATTGATATTCGTTAAGAGCTCAATATGTCTATGAGTGATATGACCTGGAGAAGAAGATTCCTAGAGGCAAAATTGCGAGCAAGCATGCCGAAGAAAAAGCCATCTCTCACCAAAAAACATAAAGAGAAACGGATGCAGCTTACAAGAAACTATGTGGGACTTTTACGGGTAGATGAGCCCAAGGTTATTTTGTATGCAGGTATATGATCCTTCCAGTATGTAAGACGTCTCCCCAACACTGAACCTTAACCCCAGTATTCCACAAGAATGATTAAACAAACATCATTTTATCGTGTAAACCCACTCTATTTTCGTGTTCACAACTTTATATGGAAATTATAAACATATACTCAGACAATTATTCTCCTATTCGAAGAGATAAAAATTATTTGATGTACTCAACTCTCTGTTAAACCAATAAAAACGATGTTCTATTCTATTTTAAGTTTAGATATGTATAATCGCAACAAAAGTGAATCTTTAAATTAAATAAGGCTTGAATATCAATGAATAAAAAATAAAAAAAAAGAAATGTTAATTCTTACTTTACCGTTTATCGTTGACGTAGTCATTTTGATGTTTTTTTTTTCTTACTCAGATTCTATTTGAGATACAGTAAATTTAAGTTTTTTTTTCAAAATTCAAATGATAAGCAACGACGATATAAACTCATACAGAGAAACTAATTGAAAGTCATTTTAGATTGATCTTTCCATCGGCAAATTTTGAATAAAAGCGTTTGGGCGAATGAATGATAAATACACATTTTGCACTTTTTTGCAAATGTTTGTCATCATTTTATCAACTGAACTAGATTTTGTATCAACTCCAAATATAACCCAATTTAAAAACAAAATAATCAAGTGCAATGAAATTATAAAAATATTACGCAATGTATACAATATGTTATCAAACAGGTTACCACACTGGCTTATGATATATAAAATTATAAAACATTTTATTTATTTGCATAAAAGAGGTGGCAAAAAAGAACAGTTATAAATAAAATTATTATATGCATGTATGTATATAGAAAGATGCAAGTTAATAAATTAATAAAAAAAAATTAACATACCTGTTCTTCTTCATCATCACTATTTTGCCTTGTATCGTAAGGTGAGTAGAATACACTTTCCGGTGGTGGCTGTTCTCCCTCAGAAGCCAAAAATGGAGCCATCAGTGGTGAACGATCGTTTGACGATATAGCTAAATGAAAGATTTTTTTAATTATCTGAAAAAATATTTGTATTTTTTGTCTTTTAAACCTGCAAGGTAACTTCTTGCATGTCGCTCCTGAGGTATAACTCTGCCATCGAAGAACCATGCTTCACCCCAAGATAGTACAAACGATGTTAAAACAAGAACAACTCCGAATACAGGTTCTGGTGAATGTACCCACTGCAAAGAGGTCGAATAAATAAGACAGTTCATTTGAACTTTAATCAAAACTTACATCAAAAAAGAAAACTTTGGATACGAGGAATGCACACGAAGCAGTCGTTGACAACTGTAAATAAAATACTTTTAGGAACAAAAATAAATCAGATGCAAACATGTTTAACTTACAGCAATTATCGACCAGTGGTTCATGTAAAACAGTCCGTAGAATAGAACCAAAACGACAAATCGACAAATAGCCGTTCCCACAACATCAAACAATGATGTATAGATTGTGTAGTGCAATACTTGCTTCTGGAGGGCATCAAATATTGTTCCACCATGGAGCTAAGAAAAATATCTAACAACTGATCCATCAAATTTAACTGATCAATTTTGTTTTGGTTACCATAATACAAATTATCCAAAGCAGAGACACAAAGAACAAATCAAATGTGACAAACAAGCAGAAAAATCTTCGAACAACCGACATGCGTCCATCTTGCATATAACCACCAAGGAAATCTTCCGAGATAAGGTTAACATGATGATGGCGATCTAATAACAAAAACACTTAATTAATGCCAATGTGTACTCATTTTGCAGATAGTTTAATTACTGTAATCGAATTGAGGTTGATAGGCACCACGATGATTCATTGGGCGGGCGTTGGTATAGATGGCTTCGGCTGCTATTCGAATATGATCTGCATTCTCACGGGGCATAATATATAGGGTTTTCTTTTATTTTTTGATCCCCTAACATCGATTCATTGCTAGTTTTTTATAAATTAAGGTAGAGGTATACTTTTTTATTGAATACTTTAATTTTGGGAAAAAGATAACTACAATAAAAATGAATGATGATATCAGTATGCTTTCATTTTTGTTCTTGCTCATGTTCTTGGGCCCTTCTGGACAAAAAGGATAAATGATATATTGTATGGCTAAGGTGGCCTCGTATATAGGTATGATAGAATGCAAATCTTCTGCTTGACACTGTACAAAATCAAATTGGTGATAAAAGAACTATTTTTCTCGTTTTTGAAAACAACAACAGTTGAAAGAGATAAGAAAATCTATTTGTTCACGCTGAATACTGCTCTCAATGATTTGAAAGCACAATAGAAGTCCATAAAATATAAATGTTAATGCCCTCTGCCGGCCGTTATCTATTTTTCACCTATGCTATGCATAAAATTGTTGTCAACAAATGTAACACAATTCTAAAGTCTTTAAATACCTTATCAACAAACAGCTAAAAATGTCTGAACTATAACAAATCGGTTGAACCAATCGACAAATAAATTAAAAATATTGTAAAGAGAATGACTAATTGTTGCTATTAAACACTGATAAGAACAACAATCCAGCTGGGAAGACTTTTACTTGCCATCAGAAGATCTAATCGCAGAGAGCAAAGACAAAACCATTGTTATTCGCTTATTAGTCACTTTTGCACGTTTAGTGCGAATTTTTTGATCATGTTCATAGCATTCGGTCTAAATAATAGTTACACCAACTTCCATTGAGGTGAAAACGAGTTTTAATAATCATTTTGCAAATATCGGCATATTTATGTACCTATTGGCAATCTTCAACTCTAAACCTTGCAACTTCAAAGTTCTTTGTTCAACATAACATTTTATTTTAAATTATGAAGTTGAACTTCAATAAATAAACAACATAGCTACAATCTTATAGTTATGTGTAATTGCATTTAACATTAGAACAAAACAAACAAAAAGTTTATCGAGAGAATAATTTTGTAATAAATTTTCATATCTTATTTGACTTCTTTGTTTCTTTTAAAAGGAAAAACCAAAGCAAATATTATTTTTGTTCACTGACCTATTTGACCAAACAATTTTATTGTGAATGAAGTTATATGTATACCTTTAGCACTAGTAGTTTTGTTTTATTTAATTCAATTATTGTTGTTAAAATATTAATTATTCTTATTTTAATTTGCACAAAACCAAGAATACGCTTATGTATTCAGCTTGGTTGGTTTTTATACGGCGAATGGATAATGCGAATGCGAAATGCAAAAAAAATGCAAATGGTCAAACCAAAACTGTCACAGAACTGTCAAGTAGCAATGTCAAAGTGGACGTGTTCATTTTCTTGAGATTTAAGTTAAGAACGAATATTGGAGACTAGAAAGTGGAGAGAATAGGTTTACGTAAAATTTCTTGCAAATTTTCACAATTTGCAGAAAAAACCCAAGTTAAAGCCTAGTACGCAGATCGAGCAAAGACAAATTTTATCTCTACATTTTTTTTCTCGAGACAAATTCTGAAGGTGTCGAGATAAAAACACAAGTCAAATGAGAACAGTAGCGTAGTTAGAAATTTAAAAAATTATAAAATATCTTTCATTTGACATAAATTTGAAACTTTTACCAAAAATCAGATTCTTTCAATGCTTTTGCAGAGCAAGAAAAATTGATCGCATGCGCTTGATGGGGAACAATAGCCCTGTTTTTTAGTGTATTTTTATCTTCGCTTAGAAAAAAGTAGTGTGTTAATAGGCCTGTTTTTTAGTGCATTTTTATCTTCGCTTAGAAAAAAGTAGCATGTTAAATACAACAACAATACGGAATTATACCAGTTTGTTGTTGTAATTAACATGCGCTACTTTTTTCTCTCCAAAAGTACTTGAGAGTGCTAGGACGCCATATGGCCCTAGGCTCAATGATAGGAGAATCCCTATGCACACCTCCGCGTGGTGGAGGGTGGGTAACGCTAACGTGCAGGGGGACCGAATGGATGCCGGGATAAGCAGACAACCCAGCTTTGCTGGTCAGGGCACAAACTTGTCCTTGGGATGGTTAAAAGCCCCCTTAAGACGGATGAACTGCAGGTGGCGGTCAACGGCATGATAGTCTGGTGGCGGAGGAGCGTTTTTTTTTTTTTTTTGTTAAAAGGCCAACGGCAGCAGCAGGTAGCGTCTGTAACCCATATTGGGCGGCTACAAAAGGCGTCTGTTTTCCCATAGTGGGCGGCCTCGAGCAGTTATGTGTTTGACCATACAAAAGGCGGGTGTGCCTGTCAAATCTGAGCTTATGTATGTTATTAATCGTATCTCGGAAAACACCATTGTGGAAGGATATATGCTATTACATGAAATATGACAACAATTGGAAATGAGTCCCCAAGAGGTAACCATTTTATGGAGAATCCTTCTGCAGCTTCGGCTGCTGTAAACCGCACATCGGATTTGGGGGTGCGGCATCTTTCGTGTACCAGCGTCAATCAAGACGCCATAACAATAAATGAATCGTTAACAAATAGAAGAAGTCTTTTAAGAAGAACAAATGATACTTTTGGCTACCGCATACGTACGAAAATCGGAGCATGGAACGTTCGATCCTTGTACGGCGAAGGTAGATACGAGCAGGTTGAGCGTGAAATGCTTCACCTTAAGATCAGTATATCCTGGGCATCAGTGAAACTAGGTGGAGAGGAAGAGCCGAATACAGAGCTGACTCTGGGCAAACGAGAATGCTGTATTCCGGGGAGGATGAAAGAGAGGGTGGCCAAAGGCTGCATGGTGTCGGAATTATGTTGAACGAAGAAGCAAGGCGTAGTCTTATATCCTGGGCGCCCATTTCTGCAAGAATAATGACAGCAAGGTTCCGTTCAAAAATTCGCAACGTCACAATAATTCAGTGCTACGCCCCCACAAATGAAGCGACCGAGGAAGACAAAACCGCTTTCTACACTCATCTTAACTCAGTTTACAGTGGTGTTCCAAGAGCCGACATCATAATTGTCATGGGAGATCTCAATGCCCAAGTCGGATCAGACAACTACGGTCTGGAACGCGTCATGGGGAAAAATGGCTTGGGGTCACGAAATGAAAATGGCGATTTGCTGGTCGATTTTTGTAACGCTAATCGTCTTGTACTGGGTGGAACTGTGTTTAAACATAAGACTTGCAACAAAATCACCTGGGTACATCCGGATGGTCAAACTGAAAACCAAATTGACCACATCGCAGCAGCGATGGAGGAAGTCAATGTGCGATGTTCGGAGCATAAGAAATGCCGACATTGGAAGCGACCATCATTTGGTTCTCATGAGTCTCAAGCTACGAACGGCAGCTGTACAACGTCAATCACAGGGTGCAGCAAGGAATTCGAAGTTCAATACAAATGCTTTAAGTGATCCCAACATATATGTCGTAACTATGTCACCAACCTTAACGACAGAGCTTCGTCATTAAACGGAATACAACATTCAACAATTGATGAGATGTGGGGTGATATAAAAAGTGTTTTTATGGATGCTGGATCCGAAACTGTACCCAAGCAGTCGAGAGTTAGAGACTCTTGGATATCCCAAGACACCTGGGATAAAATCGAGCTTCGCAAATCGTTGAAGATGCAAATAAATGCCAAAGCAGATGCTCAACGAAAGGCTGAATTGCGAAGAGAGTATCGCTTAGCACATAAGATGGTCTATCGCTGTGTGAGACGAGACAAGAGGGTGAGGTTAGACGGTCTCGCAGAAAACGCGGAAAACGCTCCAAGAAGAGGAGACATGAGGGAATTGTACCAAATATCCAAGGAAGTTGTCGGGAAGAAAACCAACACCAATCATCCTGTAATGGATGTGGATGGTACACTTTTGGTATCAATCGAGGATCAGCTGCGCAGGTGGAAGGAGCACTTTTGTGCCTTGCTTAATGAGGATTCTGTCGAGCAGAGTGCTGAAGTGCCCCAGCTTAACGAGATGCGTAGATCATATAGGGGTATTGACATATCGAGCCCCCTACAGTACTGGAAATTCAATCTTCGATAAATCTTCTCAAAAACAACAAAGCAGCTGGACTTGATGGTATACCAGCCGAGTTCCTGAAAGCTGACCCTGTCAGAACGGCTAGTATTTTACACCCGTTGATACAAGCTGTGTGGGAAAATGAAATCTATCCCAGCGACTGGAAGGATGGTGTAATTGTTAAGTTGCCAAAGAAAGGTGATCTTAAGAATTGCAACAATTGGCGAGGTATTACAGTTTTGTCCGTTTTTCCAAAATTAATGGCAACCATCATTCTGGAGCGGATAAAGGTTAGAATCGAGTCTACACTCAAGAGGCATCAAGCTGGTTTCCGCAGTGGGCGGTCTTGTGTCGACCATATCAACACTCTGCGTATCGTTCTTGAGCAGTCTGCGGAGTTTCAATCACCGCTTTACCTCATGTTTGTGGATTTCGAGAAGGCCTTTGACCGAGTCAACCGTGAATGTATATGGAGATCACTTCTTGGTAGAGGAATTCCCCCAAAAATTGTTGCCATTATAAGAGAGTCCTATAACAACGCAAGATGCTTTGTTTTACACAATGGGCAGCTATCCGACTCTTTCGAAGTGCGGCAGGGTGTGAGACAGGGAGATGTTCTATCGCCAATTCTCTTTCTACTGGCGATTGACGATGTCTTGACGGCCAGCGTTGGAACATCAGAGAGGCAGGGCATTCAATGGAGACCGTTTGAAAGGCTTAGCCACTTAGACTATGCCGATGATATGTCTCTTGGCAAATAACATCAGCGGGCTGAATGGGATGTGTCAAGCTCTGAAGGTAAAAGGAGAGGCGAGTGGTCTGAAAATAAATAGCAAAAAGACAAAAATAATGCTCACAGGCCGCTCCACACATCGGCGTATTTTAATACAGGAGACGCCAGTTGAAGAGGTGGAACAATTTAACTACCTTGGAAGTATTGTTTCAGCAAATGGTGGTACTGATCTGGACGTTCAAAGTAGAATAAATAAAGCTCGCGCAGCCTTCGATTCTCTCTCCCAAATTTGGAAATCATGTCAAATCTCCTTGCGCACAAAGTTGAGATTCTTCGAATCCAATGTCAAATCCGTGCTGTTATATGCTTGCGAAACCTGGAAAGTCACGACTACCATCTCAAAGAAATTGCAGGCTTTTGTGAACCGTTGTCTACGCCATATTCTAAAAATTCGCTGGCCACAAATTATATCAAACGAGGAATTGTGGCGCAGGACAAGCCAGGAGCGGCTGGACGTCGACATAAGAAAGCGTAAATGGCAATGGATTGGTCACACACTGAGGAAACCAAACGATGAAATTGCAAAGCAGTCATTTGAATGGAATCCTCAGGGTGCACGGCGGGTTGGAAGACCAAGAACAACATGGAAATCAACAGTTCTAGCAGAAGCAGACTCCCAGAGAAAGACGTGGCCACAGTTAAAATATCTATCTGCAGACCGAGAAGGATGGAAACGATTTGTTGGCGCCCTATGCCCCAACCGGGGTTACAGGGCTTGATGATGACTTTTTTCTAAGCGAAGATAAAAATGCACTAAAAAACAGGGCTAATTTCAACAACAAACTGGTATAATTTCGTATTGTTGTTGTATTTAACATGCTACTTTTTTCTAAGCGAAGATAAAAATGCACTAAAAAACAGGGCTAATATAATGTGGATGGATGAAAATACCTATAAAAGGTCTGAAATTTTCTATTTTTTTTACTTCTCTGGAGAAAAAGGCGATTCTAGGGCATTTGGTAACATTTGGATCAAAACACACTTTTTCCGTCAAAATATAGTTTGTCTGTCAAGCCATCAACTGTCAAATTATATTGAAGGATCGCTGCAATTTAAATGGATTAAAAAAACTTATTGAATTCCGAAATTTTTAAAGGTATCTTACTTCTCCTGGAAAAAGTGATTTAGGACACTTTGTTTGACATTTGGATCCAAATAATTTCTCGTTTAAAATATAGTTTATTCTTCATCTTTCAAGTCATCAATTGTCAAATTCCATTGACGGATGGATGTGCTGTCGATGGCTTTAAAAAACCCTGCCAAAATCATAAATGTTCACAATTTTATTACTGCTCCCAAAATCCAACTAAATTTTGCCAACTCTGTTTGCTGATTCTAACCATCTCGATTTAACTCGGTTTGGGAATCAATTTAATTTTTTTATTGAAAAAAATATTTTCCGTATCTGAATGTGGCCCTTTTGTACCCTTTCCCATTGGCTACGCCACTGACTGAATAAAAACAGCTGTTCTATTTAATCTATTCTCATCCATGTCATCATTTTCTGTACGCATTTTATATTTTATTTCCGTCGTGTGTCCTCACAACGTCTTAATAATGGAGAGAATGAAACAGAGATATGATTTTAGTTTATAAAAAGTGAAATATGTATATATAAAACGTCACAATTTGTCCGGAAAAATAATGCTTCGAGCATTCTTTTTCCGCGCAAAATCAAGTGGAGACTTTCTTTTACCTTTTCACGTACAGCGGTTACAACAACTGTCAAGTTTTGCGTTGGAGCTGCGTACGGCTTGGACAAAAATGCGAAATAAAATTTGTCCTGGGAAAAATTTTATATGCGGGATAAATTCTGTCTCGATCTGCGTACTAGGCTTAAAAAAAAATTTGGTGAAAATTTCGCGTTACCAAACTGGAATGGTATGTCAGCATTGAGGCTCTTTCAAACCAACGTGAAGTCATAATAGGCGTTTTTCTTTTTTAATTTAGAATAAGGCCTAGTACGCAGATCGAGACTAAATTTATCTCCCATATAAAATTTTTCCCAGGACAAATTTTATCTCGGTTTTTTTTCCAAGCGGTACGCAGCTCCAGCGCAAAATTTGGCAGTTGTAACCGTTGTACGTGAAAAGGTATCTCCACTTAATTTTGCGCGGAAAAAGAATGCTCTTTGTTAACTAATGCTACGTTCCCACCAAGACGAAATCCAAGATTTCAGTTAATACATTTCGAGAAATTGGTGGAGCAGAACTTCATTGATATTTCGTTGAAGTCCCGAGTTTTTATTGAGATTTCGTTGAAATTTCTATGAAACCTTGTTCCAGCGGCTCAAAATATCAAAAGTTTTCAACCAAAATCTCGGATTTCATTTTGGTGGGAACATAAAATCATCTCCCTGTTTCATTCTTTCCATTATTAAGACGTTGTGAGGACGCACGACTGAAATAAAATATAAAATACGTACAGAAAATGATGACATGGAATGAGAATAGAATTAATTGAACAGCTGTTTTAAACCAGTCAGTGGCGTAGCTAATGAGAAATGGTTCAAAAAAAGGCCACATTTCAGACACGAAAAATATTTTTTTCAAAAAAAAATTTAAATTGATTCCCAAACGAGTTAAATCGAGTTGGAATTAGCAAACAGAGTTGGCAATTTTAATTAAATGTTGGGAGCAGTAGAAAAATGTGAACATTTCTGATTTTGACATGGTTTTTTTTAATCCATTTACACCACATCCATCCCTCAATAGAGTTTGACAATTAATGGCTTGAAAGATGGAGAACAAACTCTATTTTTACCGAAAAAGTTAATTTGTTCCGAATATCAAACAAAGTGCCCTAAACCACTTTTTCCCGGAGAAGTTAAAACCTTCAAAAATTTCGGGATTTGTAGTGGTTTTTTAATCCATTGACATCGTAGCAATCCTTCAATATAATTTGACAGTTGTTGATGACTTGACAGATGGGAAAAAACTATATTTTGACGGAAAAAGTGTATTTTGATCGAAATATAACCAAATTCCCCTAAAATCACCCTTTTTTCCAGAGAATTTAAAAAACTGAAAATGTCAGACCTTTTAAGGGTATTTTCATCCATCCACATTATATTGTTCCCCATCAAGCGCATGCGATCAAATTTTCTTGCTCTGCAAATGCTTTGAAGGTATCAGATTTCTGTACATGTAAAAGTTTCAAATTTATGTAAATTTAAGGAAATTTTATAATTTTTTTCAATTTCTACCTACGCTACTGTTCTCATTTGACTTTTATTTTTATCTTCAGAATTTGTCTCGAGAAAAAAATGTAGAGATAAAATTTGTCTTTGCTCGATTTGCGTACTAGGCTTTAGTACTTTTTAGTACTCACTTTGACAGCTGTTTTTCATAACGAGTTCGGGAATCGCCTTGCGCGTGTTTGTGAAGTGATTAAATGATAAAACTCTGTGAAAACTGAAATGATTACAGTTTCACAGATCGAGAATTGACCCACTGAACAGAGTCTGAGCATGTTTTGAACATCATCTGAACAAGTTCGGTTCTGAGCGCTCTGAACTATTTTTGGAACACACCTGAACACTTGCTGTCAAATAGTATGTCCCCTTTCACACGAAGAAACAAGTTTCTGGAGATTTTTTTGACGTTTTCTTTTAATCTCCTTAAAAATCTCTTGTACCTTTCACACAAGGAAACAAATCTCCAGGCAATTTTACAAATTTCCTTTGAAAGTCTATTGGTTCATTGTATATCCAATCTATAGTATTCTCATGAAACACGATTTTGTAGGTAGACATTTGGTCGATAGGTTCGCTGTGATTGCCTTAGGTGCCAGTTATAGCTATCATTGAAACTCATCATTGAAAATTTTAATGATTGATTTTGAGTCATTTAGGAAGTAAAATCATTTATTATTTTGATGGACAAATAAAAGTTGAGGCCTAATTAATATATCCAACCAAACAAATTATTCAAATAGGCTCAACTTTCCTCATAAAACGACTTTTCTTATTTCAATGATTGAACTACCTTACCAATGATCATCGAAAAATTGAAAGTCAATTTTTATGAAAAGTTGGGACTATTTGAGTTTTTTTTTGACTAGAAATATTTATTAAGTGTTGAGCTTTAATCGTCCACCAAAATAATGAATGATTTTGCTTTCTAAACGTCTCAAAATCAATCATTAAAGTTTTCAATGAAGAATGATAGCTATAACTGGCACCTTACCGAGATCCCTTAACAAAAATTAGTATTACATTTGGACGCATAGATGGCCACGAGCTTTTTTTCTTCATGAGAATACTATAGAATTTATATACAATGATTGGTTGAACACACCTAAATCTAGATGTGAAAGGAAATGTCAAAAAATCTCCTCAAATCCTCGACCGGGGAGATTCTGTTCGCCCCTCTTTCCTCCTGCCCTTCTCACTCAGGAACTAAAAGTTGCTGGCAACTCAGTTTCCTCGTGTGAAAGGGCACTATGAGCCTGATTAAACGATTCGTTTTTTTTTTCGGTCGTTTCGTGTTTCGTTTTTTTGACTCATTGGGTGAGGGGTTTAGAAATGTAGGGTGAAAGTAACGAAAGCACGTATGAAAATTTTAAGATTTTTTCCGGTTGAACTTTGACGTTTATGGTTTGACATATGAGTAGAGGTGAGTAATGCTTATAAAGTTTAAATTATGAGATTAAAAATTGATTTTCATAATTGAATAGGTATAAATTTTAGCAAGTGAATTAAAAATAGTTTTAATTATTATTACTGCCTATTTTCCAATAAATAGACCTCAAATTTGTTGAACATCAAAATCACTTATGGAATTTGCTCGTTGTGTAATCATGAAGGTACGTATACCTGCCAAGAAGACAAAAGACGAAACGATCGAAAAAACGAATCGTGTAATCAGGCTCGTTCAGCATTTGACATTTGTCTGCTCAGTTATTTTATTCTGAGCTCATATTCCCCTTTCACACGAAGAAACAAAGTTGCTGAAGATTTTTTTGACGTTTTCTTTTAATCTCCTAAAAAAGTTCTTGTACCTTTCACACGAGGCAACAAATCTCCAGGCAATTTTTGAAATTTCCTAAACTAGATGTGAAAGGAAATGTCAAAAAAATCTCTTCGAATCCTTGACCGGAGAGGTTTTGTTCACCCCTCTTCCTCCTGCCCTTCTCAACACGAAACTGAAAATAGCTGGCAACTCAGTTTCCATCTTTGAATTGGGAACAGAAAAAGAATCGAAAACATTACTCGGAACAGCCAATCGAAAGCTTTTGGAGCAGTAGGAGTTAAAACGGAGTGGAAAAAGTAGTAGGTACTCCGAACGTCCAATTAAAAACGACATTAGACCAAATGATTGAAAGAATAAGCTAGTTTATATTTCTTGAGCGCTCAGTAATTTTTCTCGACTTTTTGGCAGAGCAAAAGAATAAAATGTAAACATTCTTCTTATTCTTCACATAGAAGTCAAAACAACAAAGTGAGGAATTTTTGAGAGGAATCCTGTTTATATTTCTGAGCCCTCTGAGATTGAAAAAATATAAACTGGCTAAATGAGAATGAATTTCCGAATTATATACGAAGCGTCTCATTTCCCGTATAAATTCATAAAATGAGCAACAAAATTTGCACGAAATTGGTCATAGTTTGAAGAACTCTGCAAAGATTGTGTATGAAAAACAGAAAACCACAATAACAATAAGTGCCCTTTCACACGAGGAAACTGAGTTGTCAGCAACTTTTAGTTCCATGGTGAGAAGGGCAGGAGGAAAGAGGGGTGAACAGAATCTCTTCGGCTGAGGATTTGAGGAGATTTTTTGACATTTCCTTTCACATCTATGTTTAGGTATGTTCAACCAATAGACTTTCAAAGGAAATTTCAAAAGTAGCCTGGAGATTTGTTTCCTCGTGCGAATGGTACAAGAGATTTTTAAGGTAGATTAAAAGAAAACGTCAAAAAAATCTCCAGCAACTTGTTTCTTCGTGTGAAAGGGGACTAAGCGATTAACAGCCAATTGGAATTAAAAAATAAAATGAGCTGTCAAACGAAACACGAAATAACTAAATTACAGATAAAAACACTTTCTGTGATTTGCGATCTTACCTCATTTCGGGTCTATAATGCTATGTTTCCACCAAAGGTTTATCTCAGATTAGATTTAATAAATCTTTTTGGTGTTTCCACCGCACAAAAAGATTTAAAAAAGATTAAACTTGACAGCACCTTCAAAAATGCAAATGGCGTTCCAATTTTTCGTATGAAGTGCGAATGAAACAAAATGTTTGATTCGTGTGAAACAATGAAGAACTGAATGCGAGTCTCGAATGAATCATTCAGCGCCATTTAAGAAAAGGTTAGTTCGATTTGTAAAACTATTTGTCCTAAAAAGATTTAACAAGATTAATTTCTAATCTTCAAGATTAACGAAATAAATTTGTATGGTAAATCTCTGAGATTTGAAGGAGATTTGAGGTAAATCTTATTAAATCTCAGATTAGCGTCAGGTGGAAATGTAGCATAATACTACGTTTTAATTAGACCAAAAGAGATGATTTCGTTGAATACTTCCAAATTCGATACGAAATCATCTCAATTCCCATACAAATTCACATTTCGAAGTGATATAATTTCAACCAAAGGAGAAATGGGAAAATTTGTATGAAACATGGGCGTGAGCGGCAAAGAATGATTTAGTTATTTTTGGATGTGGTGGAAAAAAATGCATTTTTGTTTTAACACTTTTATCAAGTTTTACTAAGTATTTTGGTCTCTAACTAATGTAGAAATAGAAAAGGAAAGTGAACTAAAAAATCTAGACATCCTCAGGAATATTTTGTATATAAAAATGCCCATTAAATCATTAATAAGTACATTTACCATAATACCGTATATTATAATTTTCATTAGGTATATTAAAAAAATGTTTGAAATGCATTTTATATAATAAAAGTGCATCTAGTCAAGCTCTAAATCCCACTTGATTCTGTTGAGTGTAATCGAATTTAGTTTTCGGCAAAAACGGGCCAATTAATAGTGGTGCTTTCGAACGTTGCATTTGTCTATTCATACCTGCTGTATTAACGTCTTCAAACATGCGTGGTCTAAATCGTGACTTATATTTAAAAAACTGAAAAAGCTGTTTAAATCCGTACTGGATCTGTTTAAAGCCGCAAAACGTGACCCTGAGAGGAAATCTCCTAAAACACAATACTACAGTTTCACGATATGTTTTGAAGTTAGAATAAGGCATTACACACGCTAATAATATAATTTCTATACGATATTTCCATATGCAATTGCATATTAACATTGAAATAACTTCTTTTCTAAATAAAGTGCAATGTAACGCCCATAGTAAAAGTTGTTACTGAGTAACATACCATTCATTTGACACTAATTTCATTGATGGCCGCTAACGCCCAAAAATGCCCATTCTCCTTTGCACGAAATTAGGTTGGAAATTCAGACAAAACTTAACGAACACACTCAATAAGCAACAGTTTGAAGAGCTCTGAAAAGAGATTGCATGAAAACAGGTTTGTTCCTTCCCGAGTTTCAAACGGTTTGAAACCACCAGATTTAGTGCAAACCCGTTCCACACTTATAAAATTGTACTCGTCCGCACCAAATCTGGCGGTCTAAAATTGTTTGAAACTGTTTGGGACTATCCAAGGAACAGGGTTAATGTCAAAGCTCAATGGAAGAAGACAGGAAAAAAACAACAACAAAAGCGCTTTACAGCCGGTTGAAATTCAAAAATGAAATGAGCTGTCAAACGAAATTACCAAGTTACAAATAAAAACACTTTTTACTGGCTGAACAGAATGGAGACGGAGCTGCAACTGGAAAAGCTGTCAAAATTTTGAAGACACACAAATTCAATGATGCGAACAGAACACGACGCAGCTGCAGACGGAGCTGCAGACGCAGCTGGACAAGTTGGCCAACTTTTAAAATTGCGAACAAAACGAAATGTTTACATGTGGGTTAAAGTGATTTTTAAACTCTTTTCAATCATTCATAAAGATTTAAAGCTATTTTATCTTCTTTTTTATCATTATTAATTTTTATTTTTGTTTTTATTTTTATTTTTGATACTAAAATGTCAGAAAGCTGTACAGCTGCATTATGGGCGCGTAAAAAAACGACACTTTTTGACAGCTATTCCAGTTGCAGCTGCAGCTCCAGTTGCAGCACTCTATTCTGTTTAGCCAGTTATCTGGCAAGATTCAACTTTTTCAGAAGGTGGATGAGATGACTCGCCGACTCATCGCACTTCACTCGCAAAAGTGATTTAGCTGTTTAAGTGAACTGAGTAATTTCGAATTTAGTTTCGACCATGAGACAAAGAATAAATTAAAAAATAATTTCTACCTCCTTGTCCCACTCATTACATTTGACATTCTATTTCACATCACCACTAATGGATGGAAATTAAAAAACAAATACAACAATGTAAACATTGGAATCTTTTTAATGGAGTATCTTTGGTTTCAATTATCTTTCTGTCGTAATCAAATTTTAATGTGAGTTTTTGCCCTTGAGAAATAAAAAAAATGTTTAATAGTGTCAGAAGTGAATAGAATATATCTTTATTTAATATACATATGCACTGCACTATGATACTAAAATAAGAATTAAGGATCAATTAAAGGATAGTTGTTTTTATCTTCGTTGTTTTTTTATTTCATTTCCTATCCATGAATAGGTGCAGAGTTGGGAAAGAATGCAATACTTTGGTATTTCATTCTTTGAAATCTCAGTCATTTTACTTTCCTTTTAGAATGCAGTTAATTACTTTTTATAAGTCTTTTTACTTCAACGATTATTTCCCATTCAATTTTGGAGTCTTTAGTAATGCAATCATTTCATGCAGTTAAATGACTTAAAGTAAACAGAATGCAATACTAAAGACTGCTTGAAGTCATTGAAGTCTTTTACAAAGAATGCATTCTTGAAGTCTTTTGATTGCAGTCTTATGACTGCTTTGAAGTCTTTTAACTGCTTGAAGTCTTTTGACTGTTTGAAGTCTTTTAACTGCTTTGAAGTCTTTTAACTGCTTGAAGTCTTTTGATTGCATGAAGTCTTTTGACTCCATGAAGTCTTTTTACTCCGTGAATTGACTGGTTGGAGTTTTTAAATTAATTTAAAGTCTATTGGCTGTGAAACTTAAATAATAAATCCCAGTCTGCTCAAGCAATTAATATAAAAATAAACTTAAATATATTTTATGGCATAGATTATTGGTAAAAAGTGATGAGAAATTATTTTTTTTTAAATCAATCTAAGTTCAGGAAATTGTAATTGTCTACCTACTTTTATAAAAGTAGGATTATTGAGATGTATAAAGCTTCATGTGTCTTATTTTGAGATAAATTAGCAATTATTTTTCTAAGGGTGTGCAGTAACGGTACCTTAGAAAAATAATTGCTTATTTATCTCAAAATAAGACACATGAAGCTTTATACTGCTTTTTGCTTCATCTCAATACGAATATTTACCAGAAAAAAACTTCAAAAATACTGAATAAAATTGAAAAAAAGATCTTGCTCCATGAATTTGTTTGACTTGTGTAAAATATTTTTAACTATTTTGATTTAAATTTCGAGTTTGAAAATGTATTTTTATAAAATCAGACATTGAAATAACTTCATCTAAAATCTACATTTTAGGCTATCGAAAAGTAAAATCTTTATAGTCTATACTTAGAACCTGATTTACATATCTACTTAGAGGTAATATAGTAGCATTGCTTTATAAAAAGATTAAGACTAGATTTTAACATCATCAAATTTTCTTTTAAAATATACCAACGAATTTCTTCCTGGTTAAACAGACAGCAATTAATAATATTTTCCCCAATTTTTCCCCCGTACAATTTCTACCACAAGAACAAATTCTTGATCGGAACCTCTAAAATTTTACATATTCAGCTCATATTTTTAGAGGCTTTTCTCAGAGCACCTAATTTTGATGACTTAAAAAAAATAGAAGCAGTTTCGTTTTATTAAATCCACCCTTATTTATACAATGAACAGGAACATTTTAGTTTTATACATACTAGCTGTTTTTTCTGATCTTATAATTTATTATGGTGTAATTAACATATATTAAACCTTACAAAAATTTCAAATTATTTTTAAACGGCGAGAGCTAATATTTATAATTTAAAAAATCAGTTTTTTTTTTAAGCAATTAGTCCGATCAATAGACATAAGCGTGTCAAAGTTGTAAGATTTTTAAGATTTTTTCATAACAAATATTAGTGCGTTAATCAACAGGTTATGTTAAGAAGCAGGAAGCTTTTGTTTGAAAAGTATTTTTTAATTTCTTTATTTAATCAAACAATTTATAAAGTAATTTGAAAGGACTTACAGAAAAAATATTTTTGATCAATAACAAAATAAATTTTCTATTTAAGTATAAAAAAAGAAAAGTATATCAAAGAAAAAAACAAAAAATGTACTTCAATAAATTTTGTGTATTTTATAAACAAATTATTTTGAATAAAAATTGTTCATACATACTACATACGTACGCTTTGCAACAACATTTTTACGTGATAAAGGACATTCAACAATGATATAACACAGGGAAAAAACTGTTGAAGATTTCCTAAATGTTAAACAAACTGGTTTCATCAATCACAAAATTAATAAAATAAACTTATATTTTAAAGATACAAATTTTCTTACTCCTGATTTTACTAGGCAATTCCAAAAGACATATGAACATGTGTACTTAGAAATCAACAGCCAAACAAAAAAATTGAGAAATCTTTTTTTATTAATTTTTTGATTGCAGAAAATTGTTTGTCTGGCATCTTTCGAAACACCCTGTTTGACAGATTTCACACACATCCAGAATTGTATAAAATATCGAGTGATAAAAATTGGGTTTCCAACTCTGAACAGCAGCTATACAGTATACGTATAACATACTGCGCTATCATATGAAGAGAAGCAGTTTCAGTGACAGAAATATGCAACGATAATCCCTACCTCAATCCTATAAAATGACTAAAATAGTTATAAAAAAGGCAAAAAAATGTTGCTAATAATTATTACTTTTAGTTAATAACTTCAATCAAAATAATCTTTCCAATATTAACATTGTTCTAATTTAGAAAGAATACCTTAGATGAATTGTATACTAATTTCATTTTTTCAGTAAGTACCTACTTTTATAAAAGTAGGTAGACAATTACAATTTCCTGAACTTAGATTGATTTAAAAAAAAAATAGTTTCTCATCACTTTTTACCAATAATCTATGCCATAAAATATATTTAATTTTATTTTTATATTAATTGCTTGAGCAGACTGGGATTTATTATTTAAGTTTCACAGCCAATAGACTTTAAATTAATTTAAAAACTCCAACCAGTCAATTCACGGAGTAAAAAGACTTCATGGAGTCAAAAGACTTCATGCAATCAAAAGACTTCAAGCAGTTAAAAGACTTCAAAGCAGTTAAAAGACTTCAAACAGTCAAAAGACTTCAAGCAGTTAAAAGACTTCAAAGCAGTCAATTGACTGCAGTCATAAGACTGCAATCAAAAGACTTCAAGAATGCATTCTTTGTAAAAGACTTTTAAAAGACTACAATGACTTCAAGCAGTCTTTAGTATTGCATTCTTTTTACTTTAAGTCATTTAACTGCATGAAATGATTGCATTACTAAAGACTCCAAAATTGAATGGGAATTCATTTTGAAGTTGAAGTACTGAGGTGAAGTAAAAATACTTAAAAATAAGTCTTTTAAGTCAATTGATTGCAATACTAAAATGATTGCATTCTTTCACATCTCTGAATAGGTGTCACAAAATTCTTGAGAAAAGCACATATACCTATCCAAAAGTGGAAATTTAATAACACATACACCAAGGCACGACGAAAATATCAGGCGAGTAATCTGACATATCATTTCACTCGCTCACTCACTCACTATTGATAGCTGAATCCATCTTCGAAGAAAAGTAACTCATATCACTCACTCCCTGCGGTTTCGAATTAGCTGAATCTCGAAACTGGATGTGCAAAATTTCAGCCCTTATAAAAATGTAGTATAATGAAAACGTAGTACTACTACATTCAAAATATAATTTAAAATAACCACAGTGACAGCTCTGGTGGTGTATTCTTTTATTATTAATGGTTCTGGTCTATGATAATGGTCAGGCTACAGAGCATGTTAAAATGTATTGAACAGTTTGAGGATTATTATTGGTTATCAGCTGTAATGAATGCATACTTTTAGGAATATTATTCTTGATTTGAATTCAAAATAAAAGAACGATTTGAAGGAACAGTTGGGTCCTAAACGAATTGTTAAAAAACTAGAGCTTTTCTATGTTATTTTATTAATTTGATTAAATTCTTGTGGTTTTTTCTTTACGAATGTTAAAAGATACAAATATATGAAAGAGGTGCTATGCTTTCAATATTGAACTGTGTTCATAAAAGTTTATTTCCAGCGAAATATACTAGAATGATTTTTCGCCAAAATCTATAAATAAACTCAATACATTGTCTAACAGCTTTCCTAACATTTTTTCTTTTTCCAAAACAAAAATCACATTAATCATCAATCGACAATAAAGGCACTCACGCAGAGCACATAAATCACCAGCAATCATTAGACCAATCATTTTCATCAATAAATCACCACAATATTTTTAAGAAGATTTATAACTTTTTATTTATAATAAAAAGTTCAATTCAAATTCCAGGTTTCCTTTGCCCGCATGCTCAAAGGATTCCATACCTTAAGGGCTTTTTGGAATAACTTTGCAAATTAAAAACAAAAAACTTCGCATATCAATAAGCGAAACACGATCAAAAATTAAATTCCAAGAAAAAATACTTGAATCTCATTTCTCACACACCTATCATTAAAGCATCTGTTCTGTACAGACGTGCTTCAAGATGAGGTGGAACCATTCCAAAAAGCAAAAGGTACCTATATAGCTCGTCTTGACGTCGGAGCTGGCGGATTATGATTGGCGTCCAATCTGCAATACCGTATAGCGTATAGCATCACGTATCAATCTGCAAACGTATAAATCAATTATTTTTTACATGGAGTTCTTTGGAATCGATATTGGATGAAACCTATCGAGAAGGTTGAAAGATTCAAAGTCGAAACAGACTCCGCCCGGAGCGAATTATTGACTAGAAAGACAGACCTTAACGGTTGAGTTAATATATGTCTATGAAAATGTGGTTTGAGTTTTGAGAAATTAATTATTATCTGTTTGTTGGTAGGGTAGGTATATCTCTATTGTGCATGTTGGATACGTACAGACTACAGATAGAAAATAAAATGCTCAAAGTACATACCTACGTCATGCATACCATTGGTTTCAACTTTGTTTTGAAAAGAAACGTGGGCATACTTTTGCTTTGAATACATCTAAAAAAAAAAAAAAATACATTAATGCTCACCTCAAATAAAGAATCAGATAAATAATGTGCGGAGGGAATAAGACTCAATTTATACGTTTTATTATCTTCGGGTCTGGGTCGAGGTTATCTTTTAACATGTATTACAAAAACAATATGGGATCCAGGTTTCTATCTATGTTAATTTCAATAACCCAGATACAGGTTTTCACTCAGACCAGCAGAGGGCTATTTACCATTGTGAATGATGTCAGCGATTTGTCAGCAGTGTTAGGAATAGAGAGCAAAAGAGACTCGCTTTAAATGAAAAACAAATAAACATAAGAAAAAAGAGACTGATATACAGCACTGTTTTATCATTAACCTGCATCGTTTTATTTTCACGAGGTGAACCATATGGGTTATGAGCACGGTATACAGAAACAGGGTAACAAAAACCCACTTCACCATCTTGATTCGGCGTGACATCACAATCATCTGCGAGTTGATAAGTTAAACAGGTTGTTAATTCGGAGCTTTCAATTGGATTTTTATAATTTGTCTGTTTTCACTTTTTCAGTTAAAAAATAAACTTTAATAATATCAGGACGGTCGGATGCCACACAAGAAGTCAATTCAAATTTACCCGGAAATTCTGATAAGAGGAAGAAATTTCATAGCTTAAATTCGAGGAATTAAAAATAAATGCCATTGAATACCTACCTTGCAGGATTCCTTAGTCAAAGGTGTAAAGTGCTGAACGACCCAAATACCTACAGCAATTTTACGTGGTTGGGTGAAAACGAGCTTCGCAAATCGTTGAAGATGCAAATAAATGCCGAAGTAGATGCTCAACGAAAGGCTGAATTGCGAAGAGAGTATCGCTTAGCACATAAGATGGTCTATCGCTGTGTGAGACGTGACCAGAGGGTAAGGTTAGACGGTTTCGCAGAAAATGCGGAAAACGCTGCAAGAAGAGGAGATATAAGGGAATTGTACCGAATATCCAAGGAAGTTGTCGGGAAAAAAAGCAACACCAATTATCCTGTAGCGGATGTGGATGGTACACTTTTGGTATAAATTCAGGATCAGCTACGCAGGTGGAAGGATCACTTTTGCGCCTTGCTAAATGAGGATTCCGTTGAGCAGAGTGCTGAAGTGCCCCAGCTTAATGAGATGCGTAGATCTTCGATCTTCGATAAAACTTCTCAAAACCAACAAAGCAGCTGGACTTGACGGAATACCAGCAAAATTCCTGGAAGCTGACCCCGACAGAACGACTAATAATCTACAGCCGTTGATACAAGCTGTGTGAAAAAACAAAAACTATATCCCGGCGACTGGAAGGATGGTGTGACTACTTACTTACTTACTTACTTAAGGTGGCGCTACAGTCCGGGGTGGACCAGGGCCTCAACCAACAAGCTTCTTCCAGCCGGCTCGGTTTCTAGCTAGCTGTCTCCAGTTTCGCACGCCAAGTTGGTTGAGGTCCTCTTCCACTTGCGTGCGCCACCTTTTACGCTGTCCACCTCTACTGCGTTGTCCCACGGGGTTGGATTCAAAGACTTTCCGGGCCGGAGCATTGGTGTCCATTCGCTCTAGGTGACCCAACCATCTTAGTCGTTGGCTTTTCACTTTTGTGGCTAGGTCGGTGTCGCTGTACAGCCCATACAGTTCGTGGTTGTATCTTCTCCTCCATTCCCCATCTATGCAGACGGGACCAAAAATCACCCGGAGAATTTTCCTCTCGAAACAGCCTAACGCGTTCTCATCCACCGTTAGCAGTGTCCATGCCTCTGCACCATACATCAGGACCGGGATGATAAGCGTCTTATACAGGGACAGTTTAGTTGCTCGAGAGAGGGCTTTGCTTCTCAATTGCCTTCTTAGCCCGAAGAAACAGCGATTGGCAAGAGTAATTCTTCGTTTGATCTCAGCACTGGTATCGTTCGCTGAGTTTATAGCGGATCCTAGGTAGACAAAGGGCCTTACTAATAACCAAACACTAATGTCGACTATTAGTTAACCTTAAGATCAAAGTTAAGTGTGGAGCTTTAACAAAATGTTACCAATAATCAATTTTACCCTTTTGCTAACAAAATCCTCAGACTTTTCTTTAATCTACTACAATTTCTATCAAACTCCATCAAACATGCTCTAAAAAAACACACACTACAATAACTCAAGTGAAAACATAAAAAATAAATAAATTAGGTGGCGCAACAGCTCGTGGAGAACCAGGGCCTAGTGACTTACAACTCACAACCATTCCTGTGTGCGTGTTTGTTTGCAGGAATGGAGGGGACCTACAGTTTTTTGCCGAGTCCGAACGGCTAAATGAGAAGCACTTTTTCATGACAAGTATACTCTTGGAGGATTTGTCAGTTCCTCGCAAGAGGCAGTACCTCGAATAAAACATTTCTGTTTTTAGGTGGCACGGCTGGGAATCGAACCCACACCTTCGGCATGACAGTCCTACGCACTAACCATCAAGCCACGAGGTACAAGTGAAAACATAGAAGAAGAAATACACAACACACAAATGCATTGACACAGGGTCGGCGTGCAGTTACATAGCTAAATTCTGGGCCGCCCAAGGAAAGCATGAATTCAAAAAAAGAAAAAAATTATTGAGATGCTTTTAGGAAAGTGTATTGTATAGAGATTTTAAATCGTTAAAATAGTAAAAAAACAGCTTAAATAAGTGAAATAAAAAAAAAATACAGTGAATACTTGCAATACTTAATCAAACAAAATATATAAGACAACATGCGGCATTAAATAATGTAAGAACACCTATAATACAGAGTGAACAAATTTTTCATATCACAGTAAGTTTTGTCCCATATTCTACATAAAGTTATGTGAAGTGGTGTTCTTAAGGCAAATACATTATCGTAGAATACTTTCAAACTGACATAAAACTTCATGACGAAAATACAAAACTGACATCAAAGATAGGGCCAACAGTAGAAAGATCTTTGAGAATGATTTATTCAAAACGTAGAAAATAACCCTGCACTTCAGCTGCTAATAGGATTTGAGTGCCTTGCCATCACCAACAAAAATTAATCCGTCCCTGCTGGACGAGAATTTCTCATTTGACAGATGAATCTTAACTAAATCACTCGATTGAAGTATATTTTTATTTACAACAAATTAGATTGTTTAAAGCAAAATATCATTAAATATCAATTTAAAAAGTATTCTACGATAATATAATAACCTAAAACACATCACTTCACATTACTTTCTGTGGAAATATAAGAAGAAACTAACTTATGAAATGAAACACTTCTACACTCTTTATTATAGGTGTTTTTACAGGATTTAAAGCACTACCGCGTGTTTTTTTTACATTTTGTGTAATAAAGTATTACAAGTGCCCATTATACTAATTATATTACACTTTTTTATTTAGTTTAATTAGCTTTTTCAATTGTTTTACCATTTTTAAATCTCAATACACTTAACAACTGCTCGGCAAAATGACAGATGAATTTCAATTTGTTTTTTTTTTTTTGTTTTGTTAAAAAAGTGAAGATAAGTATTGCCGTATTCTTTTTAACCGCTACTTTTTTAGTACTATAGTATGTAAAATGTTCAAAGGGTTTGGACGATTTTGATTTAATTTAATGAACATAGTTCATAAGCATTATACAAAAACATACATATTTTGAGTAAACTTCATGGTTTTTGAATTATGCACAAATCAGTACATACCTTCGAAATTGTTACGAAAAAAAATTATTTTCTGTCGGAATTTTTACAGTGATATTTCTCTTCCTGCCAATATGTTTTTTTTAGGGCTCAGAGTACTGTTGTTTTTATCAGACGTTTTATGCTTTTCAATTCCAATAAACGATGAAACGACCACCTTTTATGAGAAACGTTTTTTCAAACATTTATTTATCGGGTAAGCAATCCGAAGAATGACTACGTATGTTTACGTGTATAGGTGTGCTCTCCAACTCCTAAAACATAACTGCAATAAGAAAACCCATTGGAAGATTTTTGGAATACAGAAGGAGTGGAAAAGGACTAATGCTGGATTTACACGAATGGAAAGCTGCCAGTATAATGACAAAAAGAATGAATTTGTCCATTCTTTTGTTGTTGCCTTTGTCATTATACTGCCAAATTTCCAATGGTGTAAATCCGGCATAATAGGAGTGACCAAAGAAAAACAACAGGATTGACAATTATTTTGAAATTTGTCTCGTTATGTTTTTGAAAAGACGTTTGTGGAAGTATAAATACTCAAATGTATTTAATTAACTTGTTTAATAAATAAAAATATATGAAACGAATTCTGAGAACGCAAAACAAAACAAACATTTACCTATCTAATCGCTTTTAAACATACGCATACAAAAATGTACGTTCATAAACAAAAAAAATATTGTTATTTTTTCAACAGACAGAACTAAATGCAATGAAATCATCAATATTGACACCTAAAAAAAAATCAATCTTACATCGATTCCCGTTCAGCACAAAAAATTACTTTTTAGATATACCTACTTAACAAGGAATATGTAAATATATAAAACGGAATAATCAAATCAACTACATACGTA
The DNA here is from genome assembly GCA_963921185.1 of Dasysyrphus tricinctus. Lineage (NCBI taxonomy): Eukaryota > Metazoa > Arthropoda > Insecta > Diptera > Syrphidae > Dasysyrphus > Dasysyrphus tricinctus. Next base: position 55,806,472 of record OY992531.1, read on the forward strand.
TTTAACGTAAGATCCAGACGTACTAAATATTTATGAAAAATTAAATAATCTGTTCCTGTTGCGACACATAAACATAGGTACAAACAATAATTGAACTACGTCTGTAAAACAAAAATCTGAAGATTGAAACCAACCCAAAAATACCTCTACCTATTGAAATCAACCTGATAACTTGGGAATAGATTTAAGTATTAAATACAAATTTAAATACCATAAAACAGCACTAAGGCAACACTTTCTACTTAGTGTTCGACTTTAAACATGGATTTCCGTGTATTAAATTTTGACATATTGCTAACGACTAAACTGGAGATTAAATTCGTTATTGGTATGCGGATTTTCTAAAATCTGAAGATTTTCTTTTAAGCTTAACACTAAATTTGATTATTAGTAAGGCCCAAAGTCTCTGACCACCTCAAAATTATAGCTGTCTATAGTGACGTTTTGTCCTAGACGTCGGTGTTGGGTGTCCTTTCTTGTTGACAGCATATACTTCGTTTTGCTTTCATTCACCGTTAATCCCATCTTCTTGGCTTCCTTCTCAATGCTCACAAAAGCACCACTGACATCACGCTTTGTTCGTCCCATTATGTCAATGTCATCAGCGTAAGCGAGTAATTGGACGGACTTTTGAAAGATTGTGCCTCTAGTGTTGACGTGAGAGTTTTGCACTATTCTTTCAAGAACGATGTTGAAGAAGTCGCATGACAGCGCGTCGCCTTGCCTAAAACCTTTTTTGACATCAAAGGTGTCGGTGAGGTCTTTGCCGACCTTGATGGAGCAGCGTGCATTTTCCATCGTCATCCTGCACAAACGGACGAGTTTGGCAGGGATGCCAAAACTAGACATTGCTCTATATAGCTCGTCTCTATAGATGCTGTCATACGCGGCCTTGAAATCGATAAAAAGGTGGTGGGTATCGATTTGAAACTCCTGGGTTTTCTCCAAGATCTGCCGTAGTGCGAATATTTGGTCGATGGTGGACTTCCCTGGCCTAAAGCCACACTGATATGGACCTATCAGGTTGTTGACGAATGGCTTCAGGCATTCACAAAGTACGGCAGAGAAGATCTTGTAGGCGATATTAAGAAGACTGATGCCTCTGTAGTTGGTGCAGTCCAGAGGATCGCCTTTCTTGAGGATCGGGCAAACAATACTGAGGTTCCATTCATCGGGCATGCTTTCTTCCGACCATATTTTACAGATGAGCTGGTGCATACTCCTAACCAATTCATCGCCAGCCGCTTTGAATAGCTCAGCCGCAAGGCCATCAGCTTCAGCAGCTTTATTGGACTTAAGTTTAGATATGGCTATCCTCACTTCGTCAAGATCGGGTGGACGGAATTGTTGGCCTACGTCGTCCAGGTTGAATGGTGCAATTTGCATGGTAGCGGAATTCGGTTCGTCATTGCCGTTATACAATTTGCAGAAATGATTTTTCCATATCCTCAGCACCGACTGCGTTTCCACCACGATGTTCCCCTGATCGTCCTTGCAGGCTTCGGTTCGGGGTTTGTAACCTTGGGAGGTTCTTTTTACTTTTTGGTAAAACTTCCGAACTTCATTCCTGCAGTGGCATCCCTCTAATTCCTCGATCGCGCGCTTCTCATGCTCTTTCTTTTTCTTTCTGAGGAGCTTGTGTTCCTCTTTCCTCTTCTGCTCGTAGAGCTCGCGAGCAGCTCTGGTCCTTCTATGCAGTACCGCTTTGTATGCCTGTTGTTTCGCTGCATGTACTTGCCGGCATTCCTCGTCGAACCAGGGGTTTCGCTGTGGTGGTCGTGCGAAGCCCAGCACGTCAGAGGCGGCATCTCTGATGGCTTCCTGGCAGTTTTTCCACTGGTTCTCGATGTTTGCAGTTGGCGGCAAAGGACTAGTTAAGAGGGCGCGAGAGACTCGATCGGAAAAGGACCTGGCGATTTCTTGCGACTGTAGCCGTCCGACGTTGAACTTCCTGACATTATTTCCCTGTTTTGGCTTTGGTCTGGATATCCGTAGCATTACCTTTGCTACAACGAGGTAGTGGTCCGAGTCAACGTTGGCTCCTCGGAACGTTCGGACATCCTTGATACTGGAGGAGTGCCTTGCGTCGATCGCAATGTGGTCAATTTGGTTGGCGGTTGATTGACCAGGAATTCGCCATGTCCCCTTATGAATATCGAGATGCGGGAACTGCGTACTAGCTACCACAACGTTTCGCCCCGCAGCAAAGTCGATTAGCCTGAGTCCGTTATCGGAGGTGGTGTCGTGCAGGCTGTATCTTCCGATTGTGCCACCAAAGACGTCTTCTCTTCCTAGTTTGGCATTAAAATCACCCAAGACAATTTTAATGTCATAGCTAGGGCATTGCTCATATGTCTTGTCCAGAAGCTCGTAGAACTCGTCCTTGGTGTCGTCATCTTTCTCCTCTGTGGGGGCATGCGCGCATATCAGGCTGATGGTGTGACTACTAAAATGCCAAAGAAAGGCGACGTCAAGAATTCCAACAATTGGCGTGGTATTACATTTTATGTCCGTTTTTTCAAAACTAATGGCAACCATCATTCTGGAGCGGATAAAGGTTAGAATCGAGTCTACACTCAAGAGGCATCAAGCAGGTTTCCGCAGTGGGCGGTCGTGTGTCAACCATATCAACATTGCGTATCGTTCTTGAGCAGTCTACGGAGTTTTAATCACCTCTTTACCTCATGTTCGTGGATTTTGAGAAGGCCTTTGACCGAGTCACTTCTTGGTAGGGTAATTCTCCCAAAAATTGTTGCCATTATAAGAGAGTCCTATAACAACACTAGATGTTTCGTTTAACACAATGGGCACCTTTCCGACTCTTTCCAAGTGTGGCCAGCGATGTTTTGACGGCCAGCGTCGGAACAGCGGAGAGACAGGGCATTCAATGGAGTTCGAAATTCAAATTCAAAGGTCACTTAGACTATGCTGATGATAATTTGTCTCTTGGCAAATAAAATCAGCGGGCCGAACGGGATGTGTCAAGCACTGAAGGTGAAAGGAGAGTCGAGCAGTCTAAAAACTAAAAGCTAAAAGACAAAAATAATCCTCACAGGCTGCTCCACACATCAGCGTACCTTGGAAGTATTGTTTCAGCAAATGGTGGTACTGATCTGGACGTTCAAAGAAGAATAAATAAAGCTCGCACAGCCTTCGGTTCTATGTCCCAAATTTGGAAATGCAGTCAAATCTCCTAACGCACTAAGTTGAGATTCTTCGAATCCAATGTCAAATCCGTGTTGTTATATGCTTGTGAAACCTGGAAAGTCATGAATACCATCTCGAAGAAATTGCTGGCTTTTGTAAACCGCTGTCTACGCCATATTCTAAAAATTCACTGTTGTCAAAAGCAGAAGAGAGCGAGAGAGAACATAGAGATGATATATCCAGTTGCTTGTAGAGTGTCATGTGCAAATTTCATTAGTCGTATTTGGCCTTGAAAAATTATGCAAAATACTCTTGGTTATATTACCAAACAAATTTTTTTTGTAAAAGCCGATTCGATGCTGTGAAATTTGATTTTGCGAAATTTTAAATTGCACATGCAACTTGCACATGAAACATGCACATGCAACTTGCACATGCAACTTGCACATGCAACTTGAACATGCAACTTGCACATGCAACATGCACATGCAACATGCAACATGCAACATGCAACATGCACATGCAACATGCACATGGAACTTGCACATGCAACTTACACATGCAACTTGCACATGCAAGTTGCACATGGAACTTGCATATGCAACCTGCACATGCAACTTGCACATGCAACTTCCACATGCAACATGCACATGCAACATGCATATGCAACATGCACATGGAACTTGCACAGGCAACTTGCACATGCAACTTGCACATGCAACTTGCACATGCAGCTTGCACATGAAACTTGCACATGCAACTTACACATGCAACTTGCACATGCAACATGCAACTTGCACATGCAACTTGCACATGCAATATGCACATGCAACTTGCACATGCAACATGCACATGCAACTTGCACATGCAACTTGCACATGCAACTTGCACAGGCAACATGCACATGCAACATGCAACATGCATATGCAACATGCACATGCACCTTGCACATAAAACTTGCACATGCAACTTGCACATGCAACATGCACATGCAACATGCACATGCAACTTGCACATGCAACTTGCACATGAAACATGCACATGCAACTTGCACATGCAACTTGCACATGCAACTTGCACATGCAACTTGCACATGCAACTTGCACATGCAACATGCATATGCAACATGCACATGCAACATGCACATGCAACATGCAACTTGCACATGCAACATGCAAATGCAACACGCAAATGCAACCTGCACATGCAACTTGCACATGCAAGTTGCACATGCAACTTGCACATGCAACTTCCACATGCAACTTGCACATGGAACTTGCACATGCAACTTGCACATGCATCTTGCGCATGGAACTTGCACATGCAACCTGCACATGCAACTTGCACATGCAACTTGCACATGCAACTTGCACATGCAACATGCACATGCAACATGCAACTTGCACATGCAACTTGCACATGCAACATGCATAAGCAACATGTACATGCAACTTGCACATGCAACTTGCACATGCAACATGCACATGCAACTTGCACATGCAACTTGCACATGCAACTTGCACATGCAACTTGCACATTCAACTTGCACATGCAACTTGCACAGGCAACTTGCACATGCAACTTGCACATGCAACTTGCACATGTAACTTGCACATGCAACATGCAACTTGCACATGCAACTTGCACATGCAACTTGCACATGCAACTTGCACAGGCAACTTGACATGCAACATGCACATGCAACTTGCACATGCAACTTGCTCATGCAACTTGCACATGCAGCTTGCACATGCAACTTGCACATGCAACTTGCACATGCAACTTGCACATGCAACATGCATATGCAACATGCACATGCAACTTGCACATGCAACTTGCACATGCAACATGCGTATGCAACATGCACATGCAACTTGCACATGCAACTTGCACATGCAACTTGCACATTCAACTTGCACATGCAACTTGCACATGCAGCTTGCACATGAAACTTGCACATGCAACTTACACATGCAACTTGCACATGCAACATGCACATGCAACTTGCATATGCAACTTGCACATGCAACATACACATGCAACTTGCACATGCAACTTGCACATGCAACTTGCACATGCAACATGCAACTTGCACATGCAACTTGCACATGCAACATGCACATGCAACTTGCACATGCAACATGCACATGCAACTTGCACATGCAACTTGCACATGCAACTTGCACAGGCAACATGCACATGCAACATGCAACATGCATATGCAACATGCACATGCACCTTGCACATAAAACTTGCACATGCAACTTGCACATGCAACATGCACATGCAACATGCACATGCAACTTGCACATGCAACTTGCACATGAAACATGCACATGCAACTTGCACATGCAACTTGCACATGCAACTTGCACATGCAACTTGCACATGCAACTTGCACATGCAACTTGCACATGCAACTTGCACATGCAACATGCATATGCAACATGCACATGCAACATGCACATGCAACATGCAACTTGCACATGCAATATGCACATGCAACATGCAAATGCAACCTGCACATGCAACTTGCACATGCAAGTTGCACATGCAACTTGCACATGCAACTTCCACATGCAACTTGCACATGGAACTTGCACATGCAACTTGCACATGCATCTTGCGCATGGAACTTGCACATGCAACCTGCACATGCAACTTGCACATGCAACTTGCACATGCAACTTGCACATGCAACATGCACATGCAACATGCAACTTGCACATGCAACTTGCACATGCAACTTGCACATGCAACATGCAACTTGCACATGCAACTTGCACATGCAACTTGCACATGCAACTTGCACAGGCAACTTGACATGCAACATGCACATGCAACTTGCAAATGCAACTTGCTCATGCAACTTGCACTTGCAGCTTGCACATGCAACTTGCACATGCAACTTGCACATGCAACTTGCACATGCAACTTGCACATACAACTTGCACATGCAACTTAAACATGCAACTTGCATGCAACTTGCAAATGCAACTTGCACATGCAACTTGCACATGTAACTTGCACATGCAACATGCACATGCAACATGGAACTTGCATATGCAACTTGCACATGCAACATGCATCATGCACATGCAACTTGCACATGCAACTTGCACATGCAACTTGTACATGCAACTTGCACATGCAACATGCACATGGAACTTGCACAGGCAACTTGCACATGCAACTTGCACATGCAACTTGCACATGCAGCTTGCACATGAAACTTGCACATGCAACTTACACATGCAACTTGCACATGCAACATGCACATGCAACTTGCATATGCAACTTGCACATGCAACATACACATGCAACTTGCACATGCAACTTGCACATGCAACTTGCACATGCAACATGCAACTTGCACATGCAACTTGCACATGCAACATGCACATGCAACTTGCACATGCAACATGCACATGCAACTTGCACATGCAACTTGCACATGCAACTTGCACAGGCAACATGCACATGCAACATGCAACATGCATATGCAACATGCACATGCACCTTGCACATAAAACTTGCACATGCAACTTGCACATGCAACATGCACATGCAACATGCACATGCAACTTGCACATGCAACTTGCACATGAAACATGCACATGCAACTTGCACATGCAACTTGCACATGCAACTTGCACATGCAACTTGCACATGCAACTTGCACATGCAACTTGCACATGCAACTTGCACATGCAACATGCATATGCAACATGCACATGCAACATGCACATGCAACATGCAACTTGCACATGCAATATGCACATGCAACATGCAACTGCAACCTGCACATGCAACTTGCACATGCAAGTTGCACATGCAACTTGCACATGCAAGTTGCACATGCAACTTGCACATGCAACTTCCACATGCAACTTGCACATGGAACTTGCACATGCAACTTGCACATGCATCTTGCGCATGGAACTTGCACATGCAACCTGCACATGCAACTTGCACATGCAACTTGCACATGCAACTTGCACATGCAACATGCACATGCAACATGCAACTTGCACATGCAACTTGCACATGCAACTTGCACATGCAACATGCAACTTGCACATGCAACTTGCACATGCAACTTGCACATGCAACTTGCACAGGCAACTTGACATGCAACATGCACATGCAACTTGCAAATGCAACTTGCTCATGCAACTTGCACTTGCAGCTTGCACATGCAACTTGCACATGCAACTTGCACATGCAACTTGCACATGCAACATGCATATGCAACATGCACATGCAACTTGCACATGCAACTTGCACATGCAACATGCATATGCAACATGCACATGCACATGCAACTTGCACAGGCAACTTGACATGCAACATGCACATGCAACTTGCACATGCAACTTGCTCATGCAACTTGCACTTGCAGCTTGCACATGCAACTTGCACATGCAACTTGCACATGCAACTTGCACATGCAACATGCATATGCAACATGCACATGCAACTTGCACATGCAACTTGCACATGCAACATGCATATGCAACATGCACATGCAACTTGCACATGCAACTTGCACAGGCAACTTGACATGCACATGCAACTTGCACATGCAACTTGCTCATGCAACTTGCACTTGCAGCTTGCACATGCAACTTGCACATGCAACTTGCACATGCAACTTGCACATGCAACTTGCACATGCAACATGCATATGCAACATGCACATGCAACTTGCACATGCAACTTGCACATGCAACATGCATATGCAACATGCACATGCAACTTGAACATGCAACTTCCACATGCAACTTGCACATGGAACTTGCACATGCAACTTGCACATGCAACTTGCACATGCAACTTGCACATTCAACATGCACATGCAACTTGCACAGGCAACTTGCACATGCAACTTGCACATGCAACTTGCACATGTAACTTGCACATGCAACATGCAACTTGCACATGCAACTTGCACATGCAACTTGCACATGCAACTTGCACAGGCAACTTGACATGCAACATGCACATGCAACTTGCACATGCAACTTGCTCATGCAACTTGCACTTGCAGCTTGCACATGCAACTTGCACATGCAACTTGCACATGCAACTTGCACATGCAACATGCATATGCAACATGCACATGCAACTTGCACATGCAACTTGCACATGCAACATGCATATGCAACATGCACATGCAACTTGCACATGCAACTTGCACATGCAACTTGCACATTCAACTTGCACATGCAACTTGCAAATGCAACTTGCACATGCAACTTGCACATGCAACTTGCACATGCAACTTGCACATGCAACTTAAACATGCAACTTGCATGCAACTTGCAAATGCAACTTGCACATGCAACTTGCACATGTAACTTGCACATGCAACATGCACGTGCAACATGCAACTTGCATATGCAACTTGCACATGCAACATGCATCATGCACATGCAACTTGCACATGCAACTTGCACATGCAACTTGTACATGCAACTTGCACATGCAACATGCACATGCAACTTGCACATGCAACTTGCACATGCAACATGCACATACAACTTGCACATGCAACTTGCACATGCAACATGCAACTTGCACATGCAACTTGCACATTCAACATGCACATGCAACTTGCACATGCAACATGCACATGCAACCTGCACAGGCAACATGCACATGCAACATGCAACATGCAACATGCACATGCAACATGCACATGCACATAAAACTTGCACATGCAACTTGCACATGCAACATGCACATGCAACATGCACATGCAACTTGCACATGCAACTTGCACATGCAACATGCACATGCAACTTGCACTTGCAACTTGCACATGCAACTTGCACATGCAACTTGCACATGCAACATGCATATGCAACATGCACATGCAACATGCACATGCAACTTGCACATGCAACTTGCACATGCAACATGCACATGCAACATGCAACTTGCACATGCAAATTGCACATGCAGCATGAACATGCAACATGCACATGCAACTTGCACATGCAACTTGCACATGCAACATGCACATGCAACATGCACATGCAACTTGCACATGCAACTTGCACATGCAACATGCACATGCAACTTTTACATGCAACTTGCACATGCAACATGCACATGCAACAAGCACATGCAACTTGCACATGCAACTTGCACATGCAACATGCACATGCAACTTGCACATGCAACTTGCACATGCAACCTGCATATGCAACTTGCACATGTAACTTGCACATGCAACATGCACATGCAACATGCAACTTGCACATGCAACTTGCACATGCAACATGCAACATGCACATGCAACTTGCACATGCAACATGCACATGCAACTTGCACATGCAACTTGCACATGCAACTTGCACATGTAACATGCACATGCAACATGCAACTTGCACATGCAAATTGCACATGCAGCATGCACATGCAACATGCACATGCAACTTGCACATGCAACTTGCACATGCAACTTGCACAAGCAACATGCACATGCAACATGCACAAGCAACATGCTAATGCAACATGCAACATGCACATGCAAAATGCCTATGCAAATTGCACACTCAACTTGCACATGCAACATGCGCATGCAACTTGTATGTGAAAGTTGCATGAGCAATTTGCATAGGCATTTTGCATGTGCATGTTGCATGTTGCATGTGCATGTTGCTTGTGCATGTTGCATGTGCAAGTTGCATGTGCAAGTTGCATGTGCATGTTGCATGTGCATGCTGCATGTGCAATTTGCATGTGCATGTTACAGGTGCAAGTTGCATGTGCAAGTTGCATAGGCCAGTTGCATGTGCAAGTTGCATGTGCATGGTGCATGTGCAAGTTGCATGTGCAAGTTGCATTTGCAAGTTGCATGTTGCATGTGCAAGTTACATGTGCAAGTTGCATGTGCAAGTTGCATGTGCATGTGTCAATGCATGTTGCATGTTGCATGTTGCATGTTGCATGTTGCATGTTGCATGTTGCATGTTGCATGTTGCATGTTGCATGTTGCATGTTGCATGTTGCATGTTGCATGTTGCATGTTGCATGTTGCATGTTGCATGTTGCATGTTGCATGTTGCATGTTGCATGTTGCATGTTGCATGTTGCATGTTGCATGTTGCATGTTGCATGTTGCATGTTGCATGTTGCATGTTGCATGTTGCATGTTGCATGTTGCATGTTGCATGTTGCATGTTGCATGTTGCATGTTGCATGTTGCATGTTGCATGTTGCATGATGCATGTTGCATGTTGCATGTTGCATGTTGCATGTGCATGTTGCATGTTGCATGTTGCATGTTGCATGTTGCATGTTGCCATGTTGCATGTTGCATGTTGCATGTTGCATGTTGCAGTTCATGTTGCATTTTGCATGTTGCATGTTGCATGTTGCATGTTTGCATGTTGCATGTTGCATGTTGCATGTTGCATGTTGCATGTTGCATGTTGCATGTTGCATGTTGCATGTTGCATGTTGCATGTTTGCATGTTGCATGTTGCATGTTGCATGTTGCATGTTGCATGTTGCATGTTGCATGTTGCATGTGCATGTTGCATGTTGCATGTTGCATGTTGCATGTTGCATGTTGCATGTTGCATGTTGCATGTTGCATGTTGCATGTTGCATGTTGCATGTTGCATGTTGCATGTTGCATGTTGCATGTGCATGTTGCATGTTGCATGTTGCATGTTGCATGTTGCATGTTGCATGTTGCATGTTGCATGTTGCATGTTGCATGTTGCATGTTGCATGTTGCATGTTGCATGTTGCATGTTGCATGTTGCATGTTGCATGTTGCATGGTTGCATGTTGCATGTTGCATGTTGCATGTTACATGTTGCATGTTGCATGTTGCATATTGCATGTTGCATGTTGCATGTTGCATGTTGCATGTTGCATGTTGCATGTTGCATGTTGCATGTTGCATGTTGCATGTTGCATGTTGCATGTTGCATGTTGCATGTTGCATGTTGCATGTTGCATGTTGCATGTTGCATGTTGCATGTTGCATGTTGCATGTTGCATGTTGCAGTTGCATGTTGCATGTTGCATGTTGCATGTTGCATGTTGCATGTTGCATGTTGCATGTTGCATGTTGCATGTTGCATGTTGCATGTTGCATGTTGCATGTTGCATGTTGCATGTAGCGCATGTTGCATGTTGCATGTTGCTGTTGCATGTTGCATGTTGCATGTTGCATGTTGCATGTTGCATGTTGCATGTTGCATGTTGCATGTTGCATGTTGCATGTTGCATGTTGCATGTTGCATGTTGCATGTTGCATGTTTGCATGTTGCATGTTGCATGTTGCATGTTGCATGTTGCATGTTGCATGTTGCATGTTGTCATGTTGCATGTTGCATGTTGCATGTTGCATGTTGCATGTTGCATGTTGCATGTTGCATGTTGCATGTTGCATGTGCATGTTGCATGTTGCATGTTGGCATGTTGCATGTTGCATGTTGCATGTTGCATGTTGCATGTTGCATGTTGCATGTTGCATGTTTGCATGTTGCATGTTGCATGTTGCATGTTGCATGTTGCATGTTGCATGTTGCATGTTGCATGTTGCATGTTGCATGTTGCATGTTGCATGTTGCATGTTGCATGTTGCATGTTGCATGTTGCATGTTGCATGTTGCATGTTGCATGTTGCATGTTGCATGTTGCATGTTGCATGTTGCATGTTGCATGTTGCATGTTGCATGTTGCATGTTGCATGTTGCATGTTGCATGTTGCATGTTGCATGTTGCATGTTGCATGTTGCATGTTGCATGTTGCATGTTGCATGTTGCATGTTGCATGTTGCATGTTGCATGTTGCATGTTGCATGTTGCATGTTGCATGTGCATGTTGCATGTTGCATGTTGCATGTTGCATGTTGCATGTTGCATGTTGCATGTTGCATGTTGCATGTTGCATGTTGCATGTTGCATGTTGCATGTTGCATGTTGCATGTTGCATGTTGCATGTTGCATGTTGCATGTTTGCATGTTGCATGTTGCATGTTGCATGTTGCATGTTGCATGTTGCATGTTGCATGTTGCATGTTGCATGTCTGCATGTTGCATGTTGCATGTTGCATGTTGCATGTTGCATGTTGCATGTTGCATGTTGCATGTTGCATGTTGCATGTTGCATGTTGCATGTTGCATGTTTTATGTTGCATGTTGCATGTTGCATGTTGCATGTTGCATGTTGCATGTTGCATGTTGCATGTTGCATGTTGCATGTTGCATGTTGCATGTTGCATGTTGCATGTTGCATGTTGCATGTTGCATGTTGCATGTTGCATGTTGCATGTTGCATGTTGCATGTTGCATGTTGCATGTTGCATGTTGCATGTTGCATGTTGCATGTTGCATGTTGCATGTTGCATGTTGCATGTTGCATGTTGCATGTTTGCATGTTGCATGTTGCATGGTGTTGCATGTTGCATGTTGCATGTTGCATGTTGCATGTTGCATGTTGCATGTTGCATGTTGCATGTTGCATGTTGCATGTTGCATGTTGCATGTTGCATGTTGCATGTTGCATGTTGCATGTTGCATGCATGTTGCATGTTGCATGTTGCATGTTGCATGTTGCATGTTGCATTGTTGCATGTTGCATGTTGCATGTTGCATGTTGCATGTTGCATGTTGCATGTTGCATGTTGCATGTTGCATGTTGCATGTTGCATGTTGCATGTTGCATGTTGCATGTTGCATGTTGCATGTTGCATGTTGCATGTTGCATGTTGCATGTTGCATGTTGCATGTTGCATGGTTGCATGTTGCATGTTGCATGTTGCATGTTGCATGTTGCATGTTGCATGTTGCATGTTGCATGTTGCATGTTGCATGTTGCATGTTGCATGTTGCATGTTGCATGTTGCATGTTACATGTTGCATGTTGCATGTTGCACGTTGCATGTTGCATGTTGCATGTTGCATGTTGCATGTTGCATGTTGCATGTTGCATGTTGCATGTTGCATGTTGCATGTTGCATGTTGCATGTTGCATGTTGCATGTTGCAAGTTGCATGTTGCACGTTGCGTGTTGCATGTTGCATGTTGCATTGGCATGTTGCATGTTTGCATGTTTGCATGTTGCATGTTGCATGTTGCATGTTGCATGTTGCATGTTGCATGTTGCATGTTGCATGTTGCATGTTGCATGTTGCATGTTGCATGTTGCATGTTGCATGTTGCATGTTGCATGTTGCATGTTGCATGTTGCATATTGCATGTTGCATGTTGCATGTTGCATGTTGCATGTTGAATGTTGCGTGTTGCATGTTGCATGTTGCATGTTAGATTGTCATTAATTTCCTTCTAATTATATTATGACATATGTTTATACTTTGTGGGATATTGTAGATGCACTTTATGCAGTTTAGTGCCTTTTACATGAGCTGCGAACATCGAATGCGAATACATTTTTCAAGGCAAATCCAAGCACAAATATCAACAAATTCGTGTTTTTAATTTGTCAACAAAGTGAATTAACGATCCTATCTACAAGTTTAAAAGGAAAACACGAACTAAAATTAATCAAAATTGTTTAATTTATTATTTTCATGTTTCTTCGCCATCCACCAACAATATATTTTCCGCGAACTACCAAACACTTATTTCGCAATCCTCAACATCAGGACGCATTTTACCAAACAGCGAATAAAAAATTCGCTCGAGTTTAGCCTCAAGTATTTTTAGCACAAGTTTTAATGGCTTATTCCTTATGACATCTCACGTCTGTTTGCGACCACTCATTTGAAAGAAATGTCAAAACTCGCAACCATTTGCAATTCGCAGCTCATATGAAAGGAACTTTAGAGAGAATATAATATCAAAAAAACTAATTACTAAATTACTTGTTTTTTGATGTTGCTAGCTCTTTTACTAAACTATAGTGACCGTTGAGCCCATCCTCTACCGTTTTCATCTCAATACTCACATGTTTTCTGACACTTATTTCATAAACACCCTATAAAAAAGTGGATAAAAAAGATAATTCTTCCATTGTCATTATATAAATAAACAAAAATTTTCCTCGCTTACCCATCTTTATTGAAGTAAGTAAGGGTATTCATGCAACGTTATTAAATCATCGCAAATTTCGGAAAAGCTTACGACAAAAACGTCCTAAATGAAGATGGTAAAAGTAAAACACTTTTGTATAGGGTAAGTATTTTAACAAAATGGCTGAATCAGCAGATTGGTTACCACCAAACCATTTATATGCAATATTATTTAAAGGGCGTTCATAAAAGAGTGCAGGAAAGTTTGCGATTTTACGACTTCCAAAAGTTTCCGGAAATGCATAACATACATGCACTGGGTTTTTTTCCCAGAATGCTGTCATTGACTGATAATTTGGGCAAGTGTGTCCCTATTTTCCTGCCCTTAGACAAAGACCTTCCTGATATGGACCCATGAAGTTATTGTGACAAAATGTTTCAAGCGTTTACATTTTTGATTTGATCTGAGTGTTTGTAAAATATTGATTTGCGTTTAAAAAACATCCACAAAGAAAACTTCGAAACAAATTTGAAGAGCTATCCTGGAATTCTTTAGCAGATTTTTCATATTTCCTTGAGTAGCCAAATAAAACGTCAATTTTAAGGAAAAACAGTCGTAAAAAGTAACGAATAAGAAAACTCGAATTGGATATCACAAATAGGTCGTCTCTCTCTACAAATAGAGGAAACTGGACTGAGACGAGAGGCTCAACCACAAACCAAACTAGAACTATAGCGTTTTCTTGCCTTAACAAAAATGAAGAACACTTCATGGTATAAGAACTTCCTGTGGCCTCACAACTATAAAACAAAACTTTTTCTAACTCTTTACAACCATATACAGAAGACCACACACAATACAGCAACTGAAGTGGCGCCCTGTTCAAACTGTTCCACCATCACGATTGTATCCTTACGATAAGAATTATGTATTATATGAATGTAACTTAAAAGTGTTCTCTTCTACGTATTTCGCAAATATCCTGCAGGCATGCGAGAATTTTATGCAAACAAAGCACAAAAACCAATCCACAATACCGAAACAAACAACAAAAATTAATTCATTTGGCCTCGGTAAATATTTTGGCACCTGCCCGACTATAATAAATATTTTTTTTTGTGGAAGCATGGGATTTATTGCTCAACAACGTTAACATGTTTTCGGATATGGCCTGATGGTATTCCATTATATTTATTCTGAGACCACCTCTTCGTAAATATGGGGAAAATGTCAAATCTGTAATTTATTTATGGGGTGACCCCCCGTTCCAAAAGGAGGTTTAAATAATTCGTATATATACAAATATATACAAATAAATGTTCCACAAAAAACG
Source organism: Dasysyrphus tricinctus (assembly GCA_963921185.1). Taxonomy (NCBI): domain Eukaryota; kingdom Metazoa; phylum Arthropoda; class Insecta; order Diptera; family Syrphidae; genus Dasysyrphus; species Dasysyrphus tricinctus. The sequence continues at coordinate 55,821,953 of OY992531.1, forward strand.
AGGTTCTTTTTTTTTGTTCGCTTACTTTCAAGCCATGGTGCCGCATATAAAATAGGCTTGACTTTCAACAGAGGTGCAACGACCACCTCCTGGCCATAACGACTTCCTGATGATGCTGATGCGCTCCTGCTAATGTTCTGCTAACACATCGCATGTGATGCTTCGATTGTGCAGATTTTAGCAGTTGATATCCTTGGAGTGATTATAATTTTAAATTTTTTAATTGCTTCTGTGCCGTCGCGTCGTCGGTTGCGACTTGCGATACAACAAAAACAGCACTCTACTAACTTAGCTGCTGTAACTTTGAAACGGGGGCAGTGTTAGAGTTTTATTATTTTTTACGTTTTGTTATTGTATAAAGAGTATCATGTGATGACACCTTAGGCGGTTTTCGGTTGTTGTCGGGTTTTTTGATTTAATTTCGCAGAATGGATCCTTGAAGTTGTATGAAAGTCTGGAAGGCTGAAATTCAAGTTCAGAAGTTGCAAGTTTTTGCGTTGCATCTAATACTGGAGGCGGTATGGTCGTTGTATATATTAATATTATATAATGGTATTGCATAATAATGGAGCTACGCCATATTGCCGAGGGATGGTTTCTATGTTTTATTTAAATGGCTTCATTCTGGAAAAAAATGACAATTTTGTGAGTTTACTAATAGTCTGGGAAGCGACCGTAAGATTACCTATCTCATCGCGGCCACGCAAAAAGAGGATGCCAACCGATAGTAAAGGTATCAAAACATTTACAAAACTACTGATCCTACAAGCTTTATCTGGTCGCAATGGTCAGGTTGCATGTTTGACTAAGTGCTCCTATAGGTAATATAAGCAACTACTGTACCAGAAATGGATTATCAAATGAAAGCTAAGACTGCCCTCTTCAGTTGCCAATTGACAGACAAACTCTTTCTGGCTGTTGCGACGAGTCTTATACTCTAGTGAAGTCGAAATGTCAATAGTAACCTAGAAAATTCAAGGTTCATATAAAAACTACGTTATTTAGTTTCCATTAAATAAATCTTATTGTAATCTTAGCAACCTAGCTTCAACCACAATCATTAGCAAAACAACTTGCATTTTACAAAAAAAAAAAAAACTAGAGAAATATCAGCACGTTCGCGCTTTAACCCCGATTTGGATAATCTTTTGTAAATCGGTCGGTAATCGTTCAATTATCGCATTCGTACATTTCGCACGTGGATCATTTTCTTCTGCAATAATCGCATCTACTATTAAGACTTCAAAGTTCCATAAGGTAAGGACTTACAACCAAGCCATACATACTTTGCATAGAGATCCAATTACACATTTTCTTCGATCCATATAAAGATACCTCAACACAGTTCGTATATCGAATGATTTGTAATCGATTGCAGGTTGAGATCTAAATTATGGCAATCAATTCACTGACACCGGACATACGAAGGGCCTATTATAGGATGATTATGCGAAGAGCCCATAGAGTGTAGATAGTGTATGCAGCTTAGTCTGTATAAGATTCGTGACCTAAACTTTTGACATTTGATGGTCATTGTGTAAGGAGATTTAAAAGAACTTTAGGTTCCAGGATCTTCAGTACTTTTGATATGGAAAGTATGAGAATTTGTGAGGGAAAACGTATAGGTCAAGGATTGAGTTTAAACGTGAGTACCTTGAGTGTAAATCAATGTAATGAGAGGGCTTTCAGGCTAGGTCCTGGGAAAATTTATTCAATCTTTATGCTGGGGGAAAATTTACAGATATATTTATTCACCGAACCATACCAAATAAATTACTACAATGACTATTTTCAAAAAAAAAAAAAAAAAAAAAAATAACGAAAAAACAAAATGTCTGCATAAGTTGTTAAATTATATAAAAATGCTATTTTCAGATAATGATGATGATTAAGAACAAAGAAGCTTATATCATCATTATTAGGAATATAATTATATATTTGTAATAGGTTAATAAAAACCAAAACAGGATTCAAAAGGATGTTTGTTTGTTATCACTGTGCGCTCCAGCTTGAATGTAACAACAATTAGCTTGGCCAATTAAGGCTTTTATATGAGAATTAAATGTATGGAGGTAAAGGTCAATAGTCTTTGAAGAAATAATTCCAACCAATGGTAGTAACAAAAAACATTACGGCAATGCCATGATGTTAATATGTGGACTATGATGGACATCAAATAAAAATGGTTAAGCTTTGAAAAAAAGTCGACTACAAATGCTTGAACTTGTCAATAAATCTTCATAAAAAAGTAGGCAAAACGCACATATTCTTTTAACAGCTTAGAAATCGGTCAAATTCATTAGTATAATATTTTTAAAACTTACACTCTTGTCTTAATTAATGGTAAAAAAAGGCCTGAATGATTAACTGTTCTGATTATTTATGATATATGATAAATGATTTAGTATAGTTAGCATAAGAGCACAGAAGGTCTCATAGAAGGTATGTTATGTATGTAATGAAGGTACATAAATGTAGGTTCATTACATATAGGAACAAAAATTATGTTAAGTACCTACTGTCAAAGTTCATACAACAAAAAAATATTTTTTTTTGGCTTAGGCGCATTTTGATATTCAATTTTATTAAAATCTCCTAGAAGCTTGCTTCGAATAAAATTATGGAAGTCGATCCAGCCATAAATGAGAAAGGTGAATAACAAAATAAAGCTTTCGAAAGGTAATTTTTCTTGATATTTTTGTTTACAGAAAAGAAAACCACAAAAAATAAAGGAATTGGGTGGCGCATCAGCTCGTGGAGAAGCAGGGCCTAGTGACTTACAACTCTCAACCATTCCTGTGTGCGTGTTGTTGGCAGGCATGGAGGGGACCTACAGTTTTTTGCCGAGTCCGAATGGCTAGATGAGAAGCACTTTGCCAGTACCTCGAAAGAGGCAGTACCTCGGATAGGTTAGGTTAGGTTGAAGTGGCTGCCAGTCGTGGAGACTGACACACTTAGACCATGAGTTGGTCCATTGTGATACCACATGAATCTAGGAAACCCTTTTCCTTACTCGGTGAACCATTTGGAGCTTCTTATGAAGCGTAATAGACTGCCAATGTCTAAGTTTATCAGATCACTAGGATCATTGAAGTAGAACTGACCAAGGTGAAGTCTTCGTCTATGAGATAGAGCAGGGCACGTGCATAGAAGGTGAGGGATCGATTCTATCTCTTCCTCATCCATACAGCTTCTGCAAAAATCGTTAGCGAATACGCCAAGACGCGTTGCGTGCTTGCCTATGAGGCAGTGTCCGGTTATAAAACCAATCATGGAGCTGATGTGCAATCTGCTTAGAGATATCAAACGCTTTGATCGTTTTAAATCCATTACTGGCCAGATTTGTTTTGTTGCCAAACAAGTGGTGATATCATTCCACCTAAGATTTGTTCTCTCTAAGGCATCTTGCTTCAGCAAAAGTTTACATGTAGCGATGGGTATGCCTATTTCTGCCTTACTAGATAGAAGAGGTAAAGTTGTACTATTTTTAGCGAGTTCATCGGCCTTACAATTACCTGGGATGTCCCTATGCCCCGGCACCCAACACAGATGAATATTAAACTGTTGTGCCATCTCTAACAGAGACGAACGGCAATTTAGGGCTGCTATAGAGTTAGTAGAGACCGATTCCAGGGATTTAATAGCTGCTTGACTATCCGAGAAGATGCAGATATCTGTAGTTGATATCACGTTTTCCTTCAGCCAAGATAAGGCTTCTTTAATCGCCATAAGTTCCGCCTGGAACACGCTACAATGATTAGGAAGACGGAATGAGAGACTTAATTTAAGTCTTTCTGAGTACACACCGCCACCCACCCCTTCATCAGTTTTCGATCCATCCGTGTAGATATGAACCGATTCATCTTCCAAGAAAGCCATATCCTCCCAGAGGGTTCTAGAAGGAATGGTGACTTGAAAGTTTAAACCGAATTGTGGTTTTGGAATGGTGTAGTCAATGTGACTAGGTAGTGACCTGAATGAATTCAGAATGATGGAATGGCCAATATTATTGTTGTACCATTGTGAGGAAGCTTGTAGGCGTATGGCTGTATTTGCAGCCACCTGTTTGCTAAATATGGACAAGTACTTATTGCTATCTGCAGATAAACTGGTTAGAAACATCGCCAACCACCCTAATCAACTGATGAGAAGGATGATAAACCAACAACGACATCCGGAACCAAGGTACCTAGGTGCCAAGGAAATTCTGGATATAACTACAACAACCAACGATGAAGCAGGACACTTCTACTCTGACCCAGGGTCAGAACATTACCGTGGCTAAACGCCAACTCTATCCCCCATCCTATATAAATGCACTGCCACTGGACAACCGGGACTGAACAACCCGAGGACGACAAAGTCAAACCGACTTTTATATTAAGTTTTCACATATTATAAATCTTATTTGTATTCTAAATTTTACCAATGTATACCGTTAGGCCCCTTATGTGCCAACAAAATTTTATTATTTATCAATGTATCTAATAGTTATAAATTATTTTTAAGCCAATTGTAAATAGAAATGTTCAATAAAGCAAAATTGAAAAAATTGAATTGTTTGCTAAATATATCGAGGGGAGTCAGATATAGCAGAACGTCTAGAGCAGCAGAGGGTGTCGTGCGAAGCGCACCACTTATGCATAAACAAGCCGAACGTTGTACTTTGTTTAGTCTGTCGCAGTTTACCGCTTTATCTAGAGCAGTCCACCATACTGCAACACCATAATGTGAGAATCGGTCTAGTCACCGATGTGTATAGCCAATGAGTAATACGAGGTTGAAGGCCCCATTTGTTCCCAACGGCTTTTTTGCATGAGAAGAGTGTATATTAGGTTTCCAACTTAACTTTTTGTCTAAAATAAGACCCAAATATTTTGCCTGATCAGTGAATGTTAATGGAACACCTTTAATAGAGGGAGGATCTACATGAGGGATTTTATATTTCCTTGAGAATAGAACAAGTTCTGTTTTATGAGGGTTGACGCCCAGACCACACCGGTCTGCCCAATTGGTTAGCCTATTTAAAGCGTTTTGTAAGAGTTCTTTTAAGGTGGTAGGATGCTTTCCTGATACGGCAATAGCAACATCCTCCGCATAGGCAATCACTCTGTAACCCTCCTCTTCCAGGCATATTAGCAGCTCATTTACCACCAAGAAGGGGAGAAAGGACACCGCCTTGAGGCGTACCTCTACTAACAGACCTTCTAGCAGAATAGCTACCTAGTTTTTAGTTGATAACCCTGCTCGTCAGCATTTGATTAATCAATTCTCCAAGCGAACCATCTACCTTCAGAGATGTCAGCGCAGATGCGATTGCAGATGCGTCGACATTGTTAAAAGCGCCTTCTATATCTAAGAAAGCAACCATGGTGTACTCTTTATGATGGAGGGAATATTCAATGGTTCTTACTAAACTATGTAAGGCAGTTTCTACAGATTTCCCTTTGCAGTAAGCATGTTGACTCGTAGACAAAAGTCGCGTGTCAATGCATGATCGTATGTGGATATCAATCAATCGTTCAAATGTTTTTAGAAGGAATGATGATAGACTAATAGGTCTGAGATCCTTTGGGTTTACTTGGGAGCACTTTCCAGCTTTGGGTATGAACACAACCCTAACCTCTCTCCAAGACAGGGGGATGTATACTAGTGCTAAGCAGCTAGTAAAGATAGACTCCAGAATTGGCAGAATTAAATCTTTATTCATCTGGAGTTCGGCTGGTATTATGCCATCTGGTCCCGCAGACTTGTAAGGCTGAAAGCTGTTGAGCGCCCATTGCAGTTTTTCCCTTGTAATCAAACCTTGTGGATAGCTTGGATTCATATCAAACCTATTACGGTCGAAGCTATTAATGTTTTGAGAGCTACCAGGGAAGTGAGTATCCAATAGCAAGTTAAGCGATTCTTCGCAGGAATTTGTCCATGAGCCATCAGCATTTTTTAAGCAGCTTGGCATTACTGGATTTGTAGAGAGAATTTTTCTTAGTCTAGATGCCTCTGAAGTTTCTTCTATTTTTCCACAGAAATTTCTCCAAGAGGATCTCTTTGACTTTCTCAATGCTTTCTTATACAGTTTGAGGGTTATTCTATAAGATTCCCAATCTGACACTTCACGAGTGCTTTTAGCTCGATTGAAACACTTGCGACAGTCTTTCCTGAGCGGTTCAAGCCCAGAATCCCACCAATGTGGTTTCTTTTTCCCCCTAACTAGAGTAAGTGGGCAGGATGTAGCCATAGATTTGTTGAGGGCTAATGTGAGATCATTGACCTTGCAGTCAAGTTCATTATTATTAGAAGGAGGATTTAAGAGATCTGGTTTTAATAGCCCCTGGAGTGTAATCCTATATTTGAGCCAGTCGGTTTTTCGAGGGTTTCGAAATTCTACGCGGCAAGGAGGTTCATCGATGAGACTGAATTGAATGTATCTGTGATCATCTGTGATCGGAGAACGAGTGTTCATCCGACACTTTCCAATTCGAGATCTTATGATGAATGGTGTCTGAGACAAGAGTAATATCTAATACTTCCTGTCGGTTTTTAGTGGTGAAGGTAGGTTAAAACATTTCTGTTTTTAGTTTTTTTAAAACATTTCTGTTTTTAGGTAGCACGGCTGGGAATCGAACCCACACCTTCGGCATGACAGTCCAACGCAGTAACCATTATGCCACGAGGTATCATATCTTCTTACAAAAACCCACAAAAAATGTATCAATGTAGATTTAGATGTTTTTTTAACAAAAGGAGGTTCCAAACCCTTTCCTTCAGAGCATATCCCACGTTTAGGCCATCAATTCGATTCCTTTTTTTTAATTTCTTGTTTAAAACTACACAGGCAGGTACATTTAAAATGCAACCAAGAAAAAGAAAACTTTGACTTAAAAAAAAATTCCGGAAAAATGATAAAGGCAATATTCAAATCATCAGTTTCCAAATCAGGGTACTCTTTAGGATAGGTATGCTTAATATGTCAAAATAAAACCTGTGTTTGCTTGACCCGCAAAATTTTCCAGTATTTTAATTTTTTTGTTGTTGACCACTTAAAAGACCTCTGAACGTCTGAACTCTCTGAACTCTCAGAGCTTAAAAAGAAACACAACTTTTTGTTTGACAGTTCAGGCTCTGCTCTGAATTAAAAAAGAAAAACCCCTTATGTATAACAGCCTCTCACTTTTTTCTAACACCCCTAGAAATATTTGTTTTTTGAGTTTTGATATTTTTATATTTTCTTGTTGATACTTTGGTAGTCGAATTTTGAAAGGTGACAGTTTTGAAGATCTCTTTTATCTAAAAAAGTAACCTTTTTAAAATTAATTTCTGATAGATTTGAGAAAAAAAAAATATGTATTGAAATGCTAAAAGATTTGTATAAAACAAAATTTTCTTAACTTTCGGGAACTAGATTTGAAAATGCATTGTTTTATTTCAATAACTTTTACTCTCAAATCTTTCACAAAGCTTCCCATTAAAAACCTCTTTTGAAATAAAAAAAAACTGCATAAAAATAAAGCGATCCGTTTTAAATGTCGTGTCCATCTAACTGAGTTTTTTTTTCCAATGATCGTCTTTAAAAATTAGAAAAAATAGTTTTTTAAGCTCGAGTAATTTTGAAGGGTGATCATTTTAGATAATTGAGTTTTTCTCAGCGGTCATCGTTGGAAATTAAAAAAGAGTAAAGACCAAACACCAACAAACAAAGTTGAAAAAAAGCTTCTAGTCAATAAAGCAAAGATTGCCTGGGTGGTCAGAAATGGTCATCATTTATAAAAAAAAAATAACACAACCACAGGTCAAAACACAGTTTGACACCATTTTTAAGTTTTGTCAGTCTTTTTGAAGTTTGCTCATTTATTTCAAGGGCAAGTATTGGATTCAAGTCAAATACAAATTTCAAAGCTATAATCGAATGGAGAAGTATAACAAAGTGGGTTTCTTCATGATGTCTGCGTCCGCCGATCTGTACGCACAAAATCTCGAAGAACACAATCTCGTAAAGGAAAACAAATGGAATTTTCGATATTTATTTAAAACTTTTAAGTTTAAATGAATATAAATTTTAAACTTTGAAAACAGAAAAAACTAAAAAGGACTAAACTAAACAGGACTGGTAGTATACCTAAGGGTTTTATAGAGCGTGCACTTCGTCTTTCTTGATATAAGTTTTGAACCCACTTTTTGCGTCAAAACGAAGTAGCACCGGGGCGGAGGTAGTTCTTCGTCCGATCTCCACTAAAATGTCGTTCGTGTGATAGATGTTTACTCAGAGGTAGATGAACTCCGTAACTATTTCCAAGTTGTTGCTATCAACAGTGACGTTTCCTGCAAGCCGCTTCACATATCTTTCATTGTTTGTCTTGTCCCCACTTATTACAAGTTTCGCCTTTTCTTCAATTGCCTTGAAAGAGTCTGTAACAGCTTGTTGGGAGCAGCCATGATGTCGATATCATCTGCGTTCCCTAGAAGTTGGACAGATATGTTTGAAAATAGTGCCTTCGTTGGTTTTTTTTCGAGGAAACCACAATGGCAAGTATTTGCCGATTATAGTGCAGTAGAACGCCTTAAGACGCTCACACAGTCCTCGTTGATCATATGACGATACTGAGACCACTGGTTGTTGTTGTCTGTGGCGAATGAATGCCGAGCGGAGTGCTTCTTGCTCAGATTCTCACTGTAGGCTCTGGCAACTCCATCAGGTAAGTTAAGGCAACCAACATCTAATTTCTTCTTCAGTGCCTGTCTCCATTGTCTTCTTACTGAAAGGTGGATCCAGTGAGATAGGTAGATTTTATGTGCGAAAGAAAGAGGAAGAAGATTTCATCCAAAATCCACCGATGCGCCACTTTTGAAAATAATTCTTGGCTTCAAGAAGACGGATTTTTTTTTTGTGCGAGTGAGAGATGTTTGGACCTTAATTGCGTGATATAATGAAGGGTATATTGACCGGAAAGATTTTTTTGCATAATGTAGACACGCTGTTCATCAAAACGACTTTCAGTAAGAAGAGAATTTAGACAGGCTCTTAGGGTGGTTCGTAGTTTTTTTTGCACTACTTGACAGTCGAGCTTTAATCCTTGCCGCAAATTGGAAATAGTCAGAGTCAACGTTAACCCCTCGAAAAGTACGCACGTTTAAAATGTTAAAGGCAATAGATGTTCTTCTTAAGAAGCCTAATTTTAGAGCTAGCGATATGTCAGCTAAATAATTCAAAGAAAAATGATTCAATACTTAAATACTTTTGGTGGAAGTTCTCCCATAATAATTTGAAGAACTTAAAAGAAATACAACGCTGAAACATGACACAAAGTGTCATGGATATCGTTTCTGTAAACTTCTTTGATACGTTAAAAATAATCTTGTTAAAGCTTGAATTTTCTCTGAGTTGAATCTAGGGATGCCAGACGTCCCGCCAGGCGCGGGACTGTCCCGCAAAACGACTTTTGTCCCGCAAGTGTCCCGCTGGAAAAATATGTCCCGGAAAACAGTGTTAGAAAGAGGTTGATATTTTTTATAAAAATGCTATGAATTATTAAGAAACAAAATTTGGTTTTAACATTGACATAATAAACTAGAGTTAAAAATATCTTAGAATTATTAAGTGCTTTTCAAATTAAAATGTAAGATTCACCAAGAATTTGTGAACCCTTACCTGAACCCTACATTATCTTGGAAATGTATACAGCAATATTAAAAACGAAAAATCTCTCAATATTTGGGTAAACTCTTAAAAAAGGTTCAGAGCCTCATTTTGGGCTGTTTTTTTTTTTTTTTTGTTGCCTGTTTCTCTGCTCTGAAAGATTTTCTAGTTCTATGATCTACTCCTTGTGTATCAAAGGACTGTTTTTATGTTTTGAATCAACAAAAAACAATTACATACATGATATTTCTTCTAGTTTTTTGCTTTCAATATAATTTATACTTGAAGTACCTATTTAATTTGCTTATTTTTTTACACGCGTGAGCAAGTGATTTTAAGCGGTAGATCGCTCAAGGAAATTTGAGCAAATGGGTTGGTCTTAGGACACAGCTTTTAATTGCTAGACCAAGCGATTGTTTGATGATAATTTATCACAAAACTGTATATACACCATAAGCTGGTGTTCTACTGGTTCTAGTTTCATCTCACTTTTGTTGCTAGTTATTCATCGCTCAACTTGAACGTAAAAAAGTCCTAAATAACATGAGATTAATTTTCTGAACAACAATTCAGTTTTTCGAAAAGGTGGGTTAGTTTTTAGAATCTGTCCCGCAAAGAAATTTTTCAAATGTGGCATCCGTAGTTGAATCAGACTCTAAATAAGCATTTTTGCTCCTCTTATCAGTCTTTAAAAAGCCAGTGAGATATCTTGTTTGTCCAAAAACGGGGTTTGAAACTTTTGTAAACCAAAATTGGGGAAAACACCAGGCTTAAAAGGGTAAGCGAGTCTGACAAACTCCATTGTAGTACACACTAATTTTATTACAATCTGAATGTTTCTAGGTATATGGCTAAATGCCTCCTTCTATTCCTATGTTTTTTAACGAAACAATTAAAACTAATGAAATAATTGAAAATTGCAGTGTTTGTTTAATGGGCATTTTTATAAAGGGTGTTTTTTTAGGGGTATATAACTTTGAAATAGAATAAAAAAAAGATGATTTTTTTAAATTGACATTAAAATTACTTTATTCGAAAGATAATCTTCTGGCATATGACCACCGCCGCCGCGGCTGGCAAGGACGTAGTCTAATCTGGAAGTCCAATTTTCGATGACTTTTTCCAGCATTTGTGGCCATAAAGTGGCAATAACACGGAGAATGTTGTCCTCCAAGTGGTCCATCGTTTCGGGCTTATCGGCGCTGACTAGCAACTTCACATATCCGCACAGAAAATAGTCAAGCAGCAATAAATCACAGGATCTTGGAGGCAAATTCACGGGTCCGTAACGTGAAACTATGCGGTTACCAAACGTTTCCTTAAATAAATCAATTTTGGCACGAGCTATGTGATATGTTGCGCTGTCTTGTTGAAACCACAGCTCCTGCTCATCATGGTTGTTCAATTGATGAACGAAAATTCGCACAATATGCGTATTTCGAACAGAACCATGATTTTCAAAATAAATTTCCACAATTTGGTATTGGTAGCGTTGTTCAGCCGTCAGTCTATTCACGTTAAAATGCCAAACCGAACTAAAAACAGGGCTGCAGATGATATTTCTAGAATCCCACCGGATTCCAAAAAAATCCCACCATTTTTGTAATGGAAGGAAAAAAAACGTCAAACTTTTTCAGCTACTTTTAACTCAAAAAAAAAGTTGGCTCCACACTCTTGGCACTTCGTTAAAAAATGTCCAATGTTATTGCTCGAACAAGGTCAAAATAGTCCTAGAAATTGGCCAGCCCTAGCATGGGCGCCCGCAGGATTTTTGCTAGGGGGGGCAGAAGTAAAATGTACCTAGCTTTAAAAATTGAGATTCTAAATTAGGCATTGTTGCAAAAAATATAATGGCATATAATAAACAGGCACCCGTTAGATATATAAAAATACTATTTTTTGTATCTAAAAAATTTTTTTTCTCCATAAACTTGTAAAAAACGCCGCGGTTACCTCCACTCCCTCCCACTTCTTAGTACCTTCATATAATAAGCCGAAGTGAGTGCAGTGTGACGGACGCGTTCCGCTCGCTGCTCCCATAGGTCAGTTTCAGCATACGCGTGGGTCCATGATATATTTGTTCCTGTTACTAATTTAGTTTTCGAGTTCTGACTCAAATTTGTGTAATGAAAAAATTAATTATTCATTCAGGGAATCGAGACGATATGATAGAGCAACAGCTAAGTGCTTAAAAGCCCAGCGACGATGACGAAAATAGCCAAAATTCAAATTTTCACGACTGCACTTAATTTATTTATTTATTTATTTAGCTACAAATTTACAAATTATTAGCTTTGAGATTGAAAAGATCTATAAAGTTCTTCTTTTAAACAATATTTTGAAACATTAAAATCAATTACATTAACGAAAATTTAAAATCAATTTTCAACTTAATTTGTGTTACCATTAATATTAAGCCACCGAATCTTAGCAATATATTCCGCACTCGTCCAAAACCTAACTCACCAAACTCTGCGATTAAAATTAAATTTAACACACCGTACGACAAAAACTTTTTTTTAACTTCCATCGCGAAATACCGAAAAGAAAACAATAAGCTGCTTAGTCTTGATGACATTCACTTTGTTATTGATAAAGCTTCCTCCTCTGCGGCATCTCCTTCCATCAACATACGCGAGAGTTTGACACAACACAACAAATTGATAATGCAACGTGCACTTGAATTAAGGAAGAGTAAACAAATATCTACTGTGTTCTCTGCGAGAGGTGTTGTTTATGTCAAACGCAAAGCGAATGACACAGCTGTGCGAATTGACTGCATCGAGGGACTCGAAGACGTTGCCAGATCATCAGTTTCAAATGAAAATTAATATTATTGTATTTTATTTTTAAAATTTTTTTTTTCTTCTTTGCCAATTAAATTAAATACTTATTTTTTTTTCTCTTTCTAAAATAATTTTTATTTTTTCTTTTTCATTACAATTATTTTATTTGCTTTATTAATTTCCTTTGAATTTGATTTATTTTGTTTTCCTCTTTTTCTTAGAACTTTTTTGATTTCCTTGTTGCAGCTAAGTATGAATTATAACAGAGCTTTGCGTTCGATGATTAGAGTTCTGAGCAAGCAGAAATGCGGGCTCCAGATTTGTCACATCAATGCGCAAAGCTTGCTCCCGAAAATTGATGAATTCCGCGACACCTTTGTTGATTCTGATGTAGATGTTATATGTGTTTCGGAAACTTGGTTGAGGGATGATTTAAATGATAAGGTGTGTAGCTTAGATGGTTATCGTGTTTTCCGCTTTAACAGAAAAGATCGTGTTGGGGGAGGCGTTGCGATTTATGTAAAGAGCACAATTAAATGCAAACTTAAACTTTCAGCCGTTGCTAATAGCACTATCGAATATTTGTTCGTTGATATTAAGGGCAATGATGGTAATTTACTGATAGGAGTTATCTATAGGCCAAATAGATACATTGACTTTTCACCCCTGTTCTCAGTATTGGAGGAAATCTCTGTGAGCTCACCTAATATAATTCTCTGTGGAGACTTCAATTGTAACCTTCTGAACCCTAATGTTTTGACACATAATATGCGAACTTACAACTTAAGACCAGTTAATATTAGCACACCAACTCATTATTTCGGTAGAGATGCAACATTGTTGGATTTGATGTTTGTAAGTGATATAAACGACGTTGCTTTTTATGATCAGCTTTCGGCACCTGCGTTTTCAAAGCACGATCTAATTTTTCTTACTCTTAGATTTAACCTTGATTACTTTGTTAAAAAAATCACTTATCGTAATCTTCATAATGTCAATGTTCAGGAGCTTGAAGAGCATACACGAGAAACTAACTGGGATACTATATATTACATGCCGTCATCAAATGATCAGGTTGAATTTTTAACCCAAAATATTACTAACCTTTTCAATATTCACGTTCCGTTAGTAACGAAATTTTTTAAACCAAACAGGAAACCATGGTTTACACGGAGCAAAAGACTATTAATGCAACAACGTGATGTAGCTTATGATACTTGGAAACGTTACCGTTTGAATGAGTTGCGTCGTGTGTATTGTTCCATTCGTAATAGGGTTGTAGCAGAAATACGTTATGCCAAATCGCAACATTTCTCTCATAAGCTGAGCGCATCTTTAAACGGGCGTCAGCTTTGGAAAAACCTACACAATATTGGCATTGGTAAGCCTAAAATCGTGCCAGCTGAGGATATTGATGGTAACACCCTTAATAAAACATTTGTTTCTGTCCCTTCGGGACAGGTCCAATCGCTCGGCACCGTAAGTTCCTTTCCATTTACTAACTATCGCCTTCGTGAAGACCCTTGTTTTGTATTTTCTGCAGTAGCTTGTACTGACGTTGTGGAAAGTTTGCTTTCTATAAAGTCAAAAGCTGTCGGGCTAGATGAAATTCATCCCTCTTTTTTGTGTATGATTCTACCTATTGTGTTGCCATATATCACTTTTGCTTTTAATACCATTCTTATGACTGGGGTGTATCCTAACTTATGGAAGGCAGCCAAAATCATACCACTCCCAAAAACTGCCAAGGGTGATGAATTTAGACCCATTTCCGTATTGCCTTTCTTGTCTAAAGTCTTTGAAAGGATACTACAAAAGCAAATCAATGCTTATCTCACTGCCAACTCTATGCTTACCCCAAAACAATCTGGTTTTCGTAAGAATCACAGTTGTATTACTGCGCTTTTGAAAGTCACTGATGACCTTAGGCAAGCATTGGACAATGATGAGGTATCGTTCTTAGTTTTGCTCGACTTCTCAAAGGCTTTTGATACAGTCAACCACGTCAAATTATGTAGAAAGCTTATGGAAAATTTCAATTTTTCATCTGGTGCCACTAAATTAATTTTCTCATACTTGACTAATAGAAGGCAGGCAGTACAAGTCGGTGATACCCTTTCTAACTTTCTGCCAAATGTTATCGGTGTACCTCAGGGCTCTATTCTTGGTCCCCTTTTGTTTTCAATATATATTAACGAACTTCCATCTTTAATTTCAAACTGTTCCTCCCATATGTACGCAGACGACGTTCAGCTGTACTTTAGTTGCCCTCTTGGCCTTATTGAGCATGGAGCTTCTTGTGTCAATGAAGACTTGGAGAGAGTGGTAGATTGGTCTGAGTCGAATGGACTTATTTTAAACCCTAAAAAATCTAAATGCCTTGTAATATCTAGAAAATCTCTTGATCTTGATTATTTTCCACCGATTGTTTTGAGTAATGCTCCAATCGAATACGTCGAAACAGCTAAAAATCTCGGAGTGACCTTCAACCGTTTTTTGACCTGGGATAACCATATTAATGGACTCGTTGGCAAGGTTTATGGCGTACTTCGCACCTTATGGGCAACTCAGGCTTTTACACCTGTTAAAACGCGATTGCTTCTTGCTAAGACCTTGGTAATTCCTATCTTGATATATGGATGCGAAATTTACTGTAACTGTAATTATATAAGTAAACGAAAGCTCAATGTTGCATTTAATTCGACCGTAAGGTATGTATATGGGTTACGTAGATACGACAGGATATCTGGTTTTGCTTCGCAACTATTGGATATGTCTTTTGAAAACTATCTCGAATTTCGAAGTTTAATTTTGCTTTCTGATATACTCTTTACACGCCAACCACAATACTGTTTCGAAAAAATAAGAACTACATCCTCGCATAGATCTCGTCAGTTAATTGTCCCTCGCTGTTCATTCTTAACATCTGAACGTCAATTTTTTGTCAATTCCGCCCGTCTTTGGAACTCATTACCTCGAAATTTAAAAGAAAATCAAAATGCAACAAGTTTCAAAAAAGTCTTAAAATTTCATTTTTCAGTAAATTTGTAAATGCAACTCTAAATTATAATGTTTCTTGAATTTGTTTTTTAGATAGCTTCAATTTTATTAATTTGTAACTTTATTATTTTCGCTCAATTTTGTAAAATTAGCTTACTACTATCTTATAAGATTTTATATCTTACAGTTTGTTAAGCAATCACGAATAAATAAATAATAATAATAATAAATAATAATAATAATATATTTTTAAAAGCTGAGCATGCAGCAAGCAAAGGTTCATGATTTCCATAATTCGTTCTATTAAATCTTTGATTTAAAAAATCTACAGATCTTAAGGATCGTGAGTAAATATTTAGGTTGAGTTGTGCTAAAAGATATTCAGAATCATCATACACAAATAATATTTTAGACCCTGTTTTTCGATGAGTCAGTGACGGCAAATTAATTTAGGCTAGGCGCTGGTTGTATGGTGGTAGATGAGTGCTTACGTTCCACGGAAGATGGCGAAGCGCATAAATGAGAAATCGTTTTTGCACAGATTCCAGTCTATTTATATTAGTTTGATAACTCAGACTCCAAACGCTGATACAGTATTCGATTTTTGTTCGCACAAGATAGCAGTATAAAGTTTTTAAAATGTATGGGTCTCGACATTCTTTTAAAAACCGACAAGCAAATCCCAACATGCATTTGGCTTTATTAATAACGTGATCAATATGTTTGTTTAAGTTTGGGTCCATTATAACACCAAGATCACAAAAATTATCAACCCTTTCAAGTGGTTGACTACACAGGAAAAAGACATTAAAGAAGGGCACAAGTTTGAGTGAAAAAGACATACACTTGCACTTTGCTACATTTAGTTCCATATCATTGACACTACACCAATAGAAAACACTATTCAAATCCATTTGCAGCAGTTTATAGTCATCATTATTTTTGTTAGATAAGTGAAGCTTAGCGTCATCGGCGAATATAAGAAGATTAGAATATTTGATTGCACTATGAAAGTCATTTATAAACAATATAAATAGAAAGGGACCTAAATGGCTTCCTTGAGGAACGCCGGAATACACAATTATCTTTTTTGATGTTTTGTTTTTAAAATAGACAAACTGTGATCTGCAACATAAGTATGACTCCAACCAAACTATAAACCATTTAGGGAGCCCAATGGTCATTATCTTTTTAAAAAGTAAACCATGATAAACGCGGTCAAAAGCTTTTGAAAAATTCAAGTATGCGACATCTGTTTGAAATCCATTTTGGTTTTTTACAGGGTCTACCACGATATCTAGAAATTAATAATCCAGAAAGCAAAAATCTCTAAAGTAAAAATCTCGAAAAATAAAATCTATAACTAATAAAATCTCGAAAACAAAAATCTAGAAAGCATAATCTCGAATTACAAAAATCTAGAAAAAAAAAATCTCGAATGTAAAAATCTAGAATAAATAATAATTTTTGAGACAATGGTTATAATTCGCACGCGCGAATTATAACCATTGTCTCAAAAATTAATATTAATTCTAGACTTAGAATGTCTGTCTATCTAATAGAAGTTACAATTTTGAGCCTTGTAAACAACTGGAAATTTTAGAATGATATTTACCAACTTAAGTGATTGTTTTTAAATAAGCTTATGATTCTGTTTTGTTATATGTTTTAAGGCTTTATTTTTGTTGAGGCTGTGACTCGGTGACGGGTATAAGAAAACGACTGACTGAGGTGGAGCAAAAGTACCTTGAGTGGCCTGGTTCTCTGGTTCAAATGTTTTAAATTCTCTTCTTGGGTCCCTCATACTTCTATGTACTAGCTAATATTGTTATTTATTTTGTTGATATATTTTTAATGTTATATTGTTATGAAATATGTATAATTTGTTGCATTTCATTTGTTAAATTTTGTTTTACCTTTGTTTTGCCCAGAAAAGTCAATAATTTGATAAACTGATCATAAAATGAGTGTTATTAGAGACTTAACATTTACAATAACTTTAAAAAAAACCTCGAATTTATTTTTTATTTTTCGAGATTTTTCGAGATTATATCTTTTTTTGTAAATTATAGATTTTTGTGCGTTTGAGATTTTTGAATTCGAGATTTTAATTTTTTTATTTCGAGATTTTTTGCATTCGAGATTTTTGTCATTCGAGTTAACGTCATGATCCCTTTTTTACAATGACATCCGAGTAAAACTCCATCAAGTTGGTTGCGGTAGATTTACCCTTCATAAATCCATGTTGATGTGGCGAAATAACGTTTTTGTATCTTTTTTCAATGGCTTCTAGAATAATTTTTTTCGAACAATTTTGGTATACATGATAACTTAGCAATTCCTCTATAGTTGGATATATTGCACTTGTTTCTGTTTTAAATAGTGGCGAAATAAATGAGGACTTCCAAACGTTTTTAAGGGCTAATTAATAAGACAAAAACTTATAAAATAGACTTAAAAAATAAGACCTTGCACGAAATATTGGATTTATTCTTTTTCTCGCAAGAGAAGTTGTAGCCTTCTTGGTGCTTCCCTATTAAATCTGTCTAGCACACTTTTTTTCAAATAATGCTCTTGCGGCTTGAGTAGATAACCGATCTCTAATCTCTATGTGAAAAAAGTATACAAAGGCCACTGAGTCGATCATTGCTCGCTCATTGCAGGGACATGATTCAAAAAGATTCCTTTCTATTATGAAAGAATAAAATACAAGTAGGTAACTTAACATATTATGAAAGTAATAGATATTGTCGTTGTATCAAGCGACGAGTTTGTAGTCTTTGTTAAGGATATCTGTTTATCGAGTAGAAGGAAATATAAAAGAGAACAAACTTTATGCGGAAGATTACTTCTTTATGTTTTCTGAAACATGTGTGCATGTGCTAAGGAAGGTAAAAATTACCTACGTCAACTTTTGCTAATAATATCATGAGAGGCAGAAAAACATTTTTTGTTGGATATTCAATTATTGAGTGACAAAAATTGAATTGCATTAGTGGAAGGTTGGTAGGATACCTACATATTTTTTATATCTTTTTCTGATTCTAAAAATTGAACCACCTCGTAGTCCTGAACATTAAAATTAAATTAATGTACAGAACAAAAGTAAAACCTTGAAATTCTAGGGGAGGGGGGGGGGGAGAAATGCCCCCTCTGCCCCCCCCCCCCCCCTGCAGGCGCCCATGAGCCCTAGAAAACTTCAAGATTTAAACATTTCTCAAAGTTACACCCGATTTTTGGCACCTCATTTGTGGGATATTCATAAAAAATGTATACCATTCGATAGATCAGTATCGTGATAAAAACTATTTTCAATAATTGAATATTTCATGGATTTTTTAAATCAAAGAGATTTATGACACCTTATTTGGGAGAGAAGCGCAAACAGGCCACTGGATCGTGATGAAACGTCAACATGTTTCAGTTAAAGATTAGCCATAGGTTTTTTTCATGTTTTTTTTTTTGTTTTTTCATGGTCACGAAAGATTTTTGTAATAATAAAATTCGTAGATAGCCAGGTATAGTAAACTGCAGTTATATTAAATATAATTTTCCCACCAAAAAAGAAGACTTGAAATTTTTTCCCACCATAAACTCCACTATGAATATTTTCCCACCATTTTGGTTGGAAAAATCACCAATCTGGGAACACTGCCTAAAAATAAATCACTTGACAGCTGACAAAATGGCCACCACTTAAAAAAGTGTTGCCAACTTAAAGTTCTATTCCTCTAAACAAAAAAATACCTTTTATTAGAAAGCAGTAATAGTAAGTCGGTCACCATTAGAATATTCTCTTCATACTTTTTTAATAACGAAAATTTGCGTGATTTCTGCTTTCAGATCGTCTTAAGTCCGAGCTTTGTTAATTTTTACCATTTTCTTCCAGTTTGCTCTAAAAACGTCTAAATTCGACATATCAGGCGATTGCGGAAGCAATTCAAAAATTACCATTTTTTGAGATAACATGGTTTGGAAATGGATTTTTCAACAAGTTTAGCAGAACTCAGTTTTGTTGCAGCCAAGTAGCTACGCTGCTGAAGAAAAACGTAAAATCCCATACTTAAAACACATCATATTCATAAACGAAAAATTAAGTTCTTCTTTTAGGTACTTACAAAAAAGGATTTATTAATAAATAAAAAGTTTTCAATTATTTGCATAACAAAGGAATTTTTTGCTAACCCTAAATAGTTAATAACGTACGACCGAATGCTATGCCCTATTATGGCCTTTAGATAGATATTTACTTATTTGATATGATTTTTAGGTTTACCTACAAGCTTTAAATATGATAGCTACATGTTCTTTTGTATCTTATTTCTTTTACATCCCTTATAATTAATAATAATTATTATTATTATACAAATACATTAAAAGAGGTTAAAGTCTGAAAAGAAGCAACAAATCCAAAGTCTCTTTAAAAGTATCTTGAATAAATCTGTATTTTCTCACAAGCTATAGGTCAAGTTCGGGATTTTTTTTAAGTGAACCGTGAAATTATAATCGAAGGATAATTGCTTTAAATTCCAAGCAAAAAGTCACGCAAGCCGACAACAACCATCAGAACTTATAAGAATCACAACGACTTGATTGTTGGTCCACCAAATAACAAAAAAGGGCTGAAAAGGTTAGATGAAGTCTCATCAGTATAAAATATAGTTTTCTGTTCTTTTTGCTAAATTGTATGCATGTAGAATGTATGTAGTCCTTTCTACGAAAACATTGTATGCCACCAAAACTGTGCTGAATGCATTTTCAAAGGATGTTTGTGAGTTGAAAATTGCATGTTATTATGTGAAGGGTGGATTGTTTTAAATTTTTTGTTTTCTTGTTTCTGTATCATGTTCGATTCGTCTGAACATGCTGCAGCCATGATTCAAGATGATTAGCTACGTATAGGTATACATGATTCTTTTTTTTGAAAAATAAAAAATATCTTTTTGTTCTCCATCATTTTGGAACGAAAACTTTTTTTCAAGGATAATTACAATGTTTTGCGTCTAACATTTTTCACTAAGCTGTTGTTGATTGTAAATGTTTGAAAAAATTTCTTTTGCTCTTGTTTGGTTGAAATTTAAATGGATAATTCTATGTTTGATATGATTCGTTTGGAAATAAAGCGTCCTTGAGCATTTTTTTTTTTTGTTTTTCTTAACAAAGCATGCAAAATTAAAGATACACGATGAGCAAATTATGCTTGCGATCACGTTTTATTTTATTATAAATCTTTTAGAAAGCACAAATTAAGTGTGGGGTCGTGGATGATATTTGGTACATTCAAGCCGTATACTTTATCAAAAAATTTGTACAAAACTGGTTGACGGCAAATAATAGTATTTTAATAAAAATTATAATGGCATCGAGATCTTAATGGACGCCTAAAAGTCTGCCCTTTTTTATAGGTACTTATTGCCTTACTACTTCCTACTTCAGGTTTGCCTATGTACTCTTAAGGTCCTCAAGGCTGTCAAGCTCGAACCCCAAAAACGGCCATTGGGCGAACAAAAAACGAAAAAAGGGGTTTTTATCATTAGACAAAGGACCAAAGCTCGAAATTTAGATGAGTGTCAAGTTAGCAAATCAACTTTGACGAATAAAAAAATTGTTAATTGGATAATTTTCCGTTAATTATTTGTAACAGTTCCGTATTTGTTGTTCAATGTTTTCTATGTTTTTTTTAGGTGCTTTGCTAACTTAATATCGAAAATCATTAAAAACTTCTTATACCCGATGGTTTATGGCTTAATAATTTGCCATTAATTAGTCGTTAATTGGTTTTGACAAATTCAATTTGATCGTGCTATATTTTCTATGTTTTTTGGTTGCTTTTTTAACTTAATATCAATTAAATTGATATTTATTTTCTATGAGCATCAGGTTACCAAATCAATTTTCACTAATCGAAAAATGGGTAGGTGAATAATACTAATTTTCCGTAAATATAATATTAAATAAATAACCCAAAATTACATAGAAAACATCACATGACAAAATTGAATTTTTCACAACTAATTAACGGCTAATTAATGGAAAATTATCAAGGAATAACATATTAAGTTTTGGAAGTTTTTACCACTTCTTAATAAAAGAAAACAGAACGACAAATTAAAAATTATCTCAAATAATTACGGGTAGTTAATTATAAACTATTAAGCCATAAACCATCCGGTATAAACAGTTTTCACCCCATTTTCAGGTAGTACTTTCCCAACTTGATGTCAAGCTACCAAAGAACCCAAAAAACATAGAAAACATTGCACGACAAATTCAAAATTGTCACAACTAATTGAAGACTGATTAGTGGCAAACTATTAAGTCATAAACAGTTCGGTATTAGCAGTTTTAATCCCTTTTTATGGGGGTGCTTTGCTAACTTTATATGAAGCTAACGGATAATAAAAAAGAAAGATAAAAAACATTGCACGATTGAATTCAATTTTTAACAACTATTTAATGACTTACTAACGGCAAATTATTAAGCCATAAAAGAAGTTTTTGGCGCTTTTCGAGTAGTGTCAAGTTAGTAAAGCACCCAAAAAAAACATAGAAAACATTAAACGACAAATTCGAAATTGTCACAAATAATTAACGACTAATTAACGGCAAATTATCCACCTACCCATTTTTCGATTCCTCAAAGTTGTTTTGCTAACTTGACACTCATAAAAATCAAATAACCCAAAAACACATAGAAAACATCGCACGACAAATTGATTTTTTCACTACTATTTAACGACTTAATAACGGCAAATTATTGAGCACTAAAATATTAAATTTTAGAAGCTTTTACCACTTTTCAAAACAAAGAACATAGAAAACATAGAATGATAAATTCGAAATTGTCACAGCTGAAGAATGAAAGATTATACACCAATCCATTTTTCGATCCGTGAGAGTTGCTTTGCTAACTTGAATTCAAATTAGCAAAGCATCTAAAAAATACATAGAAAACATTGCATGATCAAATTGAATTTGTCAAAACTAATTAACGCTTAATTATTGCAAATTATTAAGCCATGAACTATCAGGTATAAGAAGTTTTTACTGATTTTCGACAGGGTGCTTTGCTTACTTGATATCAAGTTAGCAAAGCACCCGAAAAAACATAGAAAACATTGAACAACAAATTCGGAATTGTCACAACTAATTATCGGCAAACTATCCAACTAACCATTGTTTGATTCTTCAAAGTTGCTCTGCTAACTTGACACTCATGAAGTTTAGGTATTGTAACATATTAATAATTCAATGACCGTTTTCGGGACTTGCTTCCAACATGTCTAGCAAACATATTTCAGAATGTCACTTTTTTTTAAACGAAAAGGGAGTTTTCTATTTTAACTTTAGCTTAATATTATCTCAAGCACCTACCCTACATATTACACATAGGGCATATTTGTACCTTCTTCCAGTGCATACATCAGCGAATTAACTATTCAACTACGAAACTACCAACAACATAAATATTGGCCTTAAAATGTGTTTTTTCACTTGCTACCGAATTTATGCCTTCAATTTTCCAATATAATTTTCATTTGCGGGCATTTAATTAAAAACAACTGCCAACAACATACCACTCGCGGCGGTGGGCACACCAACCAGCCGGCTTTACCAACAAAGTGATGTAAAACCGCCATCAACCACTACCTACCTCCAATTTAATTTTCAACTCCCAAAGAAGAAGCAGCAAATCCATCAACAGACACTTTTTATTTCCTATTTTTTTACTACATACTTCCCACGGAAGTGTGGTGTGAAGGAGGAGGCATTATATGGCAAACGGTAAACTAACAAAACTTCTTGCGCGTTATGTTATTAGAAAAACGTTTGTTGTTTGCGTGGTTTTTGGCCATATAAACCGAAATCTAACGTAATAACACGTTTTTCTATAAAATTGCACAAAACATTGAAACTGAAGGGAATAAAAAGAAAACAGAAGTAAAAACATTAAATACAAAATGTCTGCCGGAAAGGTTTTTTTTTTTAGTTTTTTTTTTTTTTTAATTTATTATTGGCGATGATGGTTTGTAGTAGGTGGAAAACACAATTTCACTCGATCAAGGAGGGTAATGGTAGATGGTAACGATTTATGTGGCGAATAGCATTTTCTAAAGCGGCTTAGATAATGGTTTGTAATTTGCACGTTTGAATGAGTCCTTTTGTTTTTGTTTTTTAAATTCTTACTTTTGCATTTTGAAATTAATTGAGTCAGCCCCTATATGAGGGTGTTTGGGTGTTAAATGTTATTTGATTGTTAAAATAGAAATTTTCTTTTTTAATGCAATTGAATGAGTTATCATGTATAGATAAAAAATTCTTTCATATTTTTGTAGATTAACTTTTATTTAAGTAATTGCATTAGGAACTTACGTACGTAATGCGCTTTGTTGATTTGATAAAGAAATTATTGCTGAGTAAAAGTCCTGGAAAGGCTGTATAGTGTCAATAAGATAATAACTGTGTTTTGTTGGGTGGGAAATTTTGTACATTACACATTTTATTGCATATAAGCTTTATTATTTTTTTTATTTGAGCAATAGTAGTCCGGTCAATTTGTGCTCAAAAAGGCTCTTTGCGAGCAAATTATGGGCAGGTTTTGATTTTTTCCCTCCTTTATGTTTTCAGAGGTGCTGAATCCGAAGCTGAGGTTTGCAAACAAAATTTCATGACGCAATTTTTTTGGAGTTTTAACTAATGGCTCGAAAACTACCAATTATTCGAAAATTACATCAAACTACCATTGAAATTATACCTACACAATTTCCAATAAATCTCTATCCAAGCATTTTTTCTGCGACAACCCATTTGGACTCTAGTCCAAAATTGATGTTTTTTTATTTTACTGTTTTCGAAAATCCACTTGAAAGCAATTAGAAACTACTTTGTGACACAATATTTGAATTTTTGTGCATAAAATGAACCAAGATAAACTTTTCTGATGGTCTGTGATGCGCTCAGTTTGAATCTGGCCTAATTGAATTGCTCTAGTACATCACGTTTTTGAGATATTCGAATCTAAGGATTAAAAAAAAAGTGCATTTTGTATGCGAATTTGGGGTAGTATTTTTTCTCGAGGCAATTTTTTTCGAAAAAAAAAAAATGCTTATGGTCATTCTGAGGTATGAACATTTTAATTCAAAATTCTTTTTGAAACTTTTGAATGCCTCCATCCGTCTTCGAGAAATCGTTAGTTTTCGTCTTACTACCTAATTCGAAAAATCCCATAAAAAAACTCCCAAAAAATGCATTTTTGCATCATTTTTTGCATTTTTTCCATGTTGAGCCACACAATTTTGTTGGCAAACCTCAGATTTGGATTCAGCATCCCCGAAAATATAAAGGAGCGAACAAACCAAAACTACCCAACAATTTCCATTGTCAAATTACAATATGACTGGACTATAGCCTTGACTGTTTGCCCAAACTCCGACAGAGCTAATTTTGGTCGAGAGCTTTATTTTTATTTCTTTAATTTTGATCGGGGTGATATTCAGTTTTCGCTATATAATTTGTGACTTTAGGTTACAGTATTTCGAAAAATTGGGAAGTGGTAAAAATTGTATCTTATGTAGTTCTACATAACAAAATATTGAAACTTTTGTTTCTGTAGAAGGTCTTTTTGTCTGATACGCTGATATGAGGCAAAAGGAGTTTAAATTTTTTTTTAAACTTGATTTAAAAACCCAACATGTTAATTGGAAACCGTTTTCTGTCTTTTATTCTGACATCTTTAGATTTTCAAAATATAAGTTTGAAAACTAAATAATGTTCAGAAGCATGGCATTTTACAAGTTTTGAAATTCAAATTATTTTTACAAGACTTCGCCCAGAAGTATTATGAATATCGGATAAGTATTATGAATATCGGATAATTTTTTCCCAAATCGCTTAGGTGATGTATGAGCATCTGTACTCTGTAGGTGCATGTGCCCGTGGTAAGGACGAGGGGTTGAAAATAGCGGTTTTCAGACTATTGTGTTAGGGGCACATGCACTTCAATTAATGTATTAAAAATGAGAAATGATGCTCTGTCATTTTTACCTGCGATTATAGGTACTATAAGGCAAGTTTTGGATTCGTGCTAAAAAAAAAATTGAGATAACAATCAAACATGATATTACGATGATAGAGAACACCAAAAAAGTGGGTGGCAAAATTCTGTCTGTCTGTCTGTCTGTCTGTTCGTCTACAGCCTAAACGGCTCGATCGATTTTCTTCAAACTTGGTACTAAGTGGTTTTTGGTGATTCTGCCGACACGTTTTTTTCATTTTTTTTTTAGAACCAAAAATAACGGTACCTGTCATACATTTTTTTTTTGGCAAATTTACATAATCGTATTTTTCTCAAAAACGGCTCGACAACTTTTCTTAAAAAAAATTCAATAAATTTATTTTAGTAAAGGCTTTCTTTGGGTGGAAAACCATTTTTCCAAAATGGTTATTAATGGTACCTCCCAAAGAACCATTTTTTTGATTTTTGGTTTTCTTCAAAACGGTACGACCGATTTCAATTATTTTTTTCACACAGAAGCTTCCAAAAAATATAAATAGTTTTGTGTACCAAAATTTTTGAAAAAATGTTTATTGGATTTTTAAAAATGTTTCAAATTTTTTTTTTGAAAATCAAATATTTCGAAAAGGACATGATCGATTTGTTTGAAACTCAATATTTAAGACTTTTTTAGTACTTTCTAAAATATTTTTAGAAAAAATTTTACATTTATGAAAAAATAACGGTAAAAAAATTTTACATTTATGAAAAAATAACGGTACCTTTCATACAAAAGTTAAAAAACCGCAAAGGAAAATATTTTTTTGCTTAAAAACGACTCCTACGATTTTGATTAAACTTTTTGTATAGGTATACTAAGATTAGTACGATCTACTACCAAAAATTATAAAATTTTACATTTTGCAACTATTAATAGTACCTGTCATAGAACGTATTTTTTTATTTTGAATTTCCTCGCTATCGGCTAAACGGATTTAGATGATTTTTTTTATATACAAATTTCAGATAAAATCAAATAATATTGCATATCAAAATTTTCAAAAAAAAAGTTTTTGGATTTTTAAAAAAAGTTTCAAACTTTTTTTTTGAAAATTCGATATATCAAAAATGGGTTGACAATTTTTTTTCAAATTTTGTTTTTATATACACATAAATATATAGCTTAAATCTGCATACCAAAATTTTTTCTTAAAAATGTTTTAAGAATTTTATATATAAAAAATTAATTTAAAAAAAAACCGCTCCAACGATTTTAAATTTTTTTTCCCATACAATCATATTCCATCATGAATTAAAATGGCATACTTTTTTTTCACCTCAAACTGTCAAAAGAGTTGTTTTAGCCAATTTCAATGTCGTATTTCATGCTTCTCTTCATTTTTCTCTCATAGTTTCCATGTTTTTATATACAATTTTCTTAAACCCGCAGTGTTTTGAACATAAGAGCAAGTACGTGCGACCCAGTCGTGCATTTTATTTAAGTATCTACACAGACTTTATAGCCCGGGAAAATGGACATAATATAATCATTGGAAAGGTAATTTTATGTATTTAGCCAGCCGAAAGCATTTGTCATACGCATACCTGTTTGAACGATGCGACCTCTGTTTTTTATAAAATTCATTGTGCCTTGTATGTATGCTATTGATTTCGAAACAACTGAATAAATTGAGCTCAAATTTGCCGGGAATATTTTGTCTACATCTTTAACTATTTCTACAAAGTTTTGTTAGAATAAGTGTGCTGGTTTTTTGAGGAGGGGCAGAAATGCACGCAGGGTACGCAATAAAAATGAAGCGTTTTTGAGATATAAAACTTTGTTTTTAATTTTATTATTGTTTATTGAACCGTGATTAGCAAACAAAAAGTGATTATTACAGCTTACGAACTTCCAAAAATAAGGTCCCCTAAAAAACCCGACCTGATAGAACAGTCAAACCCACTTATTTTGAAGTTTTAAAATCATATCATTTTTATTTATTTTATAACTATTCATAAAGAAGTTCGATTATACAAACAGACAAATTTTGTGTGTGTGTTAGTATTAATGTACATAAAGTTAGTATTTCTTAAAACAACCAAAGTGCTCTTTAGCGATCCCACCTATTCTTAAGCTTGCCACTTCATTTCTTATTTCTTATAATAACCAAATTGATTTTAAATCAAAAAATAAATAGAAGTAAAATAATTTTCTGTAAAGCAGTTTCACTGTTTTTGACTAAAAACGGTTTAACTTAGTTGGTATACAGGAGTTTTTAAGAATTTTATACAGTTTTGTTCTTTTATATAAATATTTTTTTTCTTAACAAAATATTTCTAAAACTACCCGTTTATTTTCTTGAAATTCGGTACCCGGTACCAGTACCTATCATACAAATGCTAAAAAACAATATGGAAAGTAAAATTTTACTCAAAAATGGCGTCTACGAGTTTAATAAAATCTTGTCTGTGTGCTAAAATTGGTATGGCGGTCTACTATGTACTTAATATAAGACAATTTAACATCGATCGGTTACATTTTAGCACTGCCTGCCTCCTATAAAACGTTGTTCTCATTAACGACCTTACAACAGTTCTTAACTGGTGGTCCATCGACATCTACCTCAAAAAAAAATCTTGCCCAAACAAAATTACAACAAAATTGAAAACAAAAATAAAAATTTGTCTTCAAGTTTCAACTTGAAAGATAAATGTTTGCAAAACTAATAATACATTTTGGATCTGTTTAGAAGTGCGTTTAAGTTTGATATTAGAGTACTTCAGCCCCGGATCTATGGGGGGGGGCAAACCCCCGGGAGGCAGCTTCCAGAGGCGCCAAATCCATGTGCCTAACAAACTATATAAAGAATTGCCGACAATGAAATTCGGAAATGAAATTTCAAATTGTATTTCTCCGTCAGCCCTTAGGTGTTTTTTCTACCATTTCACCATTTGAACTAAAAATTATTTCAAACTTCAGAATAATTTTTTCTGATTGCTCATTTTTGTGCAACATATTTAATTTGGGTCTATTTTTGGTTGGAGGATTTTTCTAATTGGGGTTTCCCTTCTATTAAAAAATCTGGAAAAAATTGACGAAACTAATAGGCGTAGGAGGGGGGCAGAGGTGGGCAATACTGTTGTGTATATACGTACTTATTGCATTTAACGTTAATACACTGACCTACATTTGAACAAACTTGTGAATGGTCAGTTATCACACAATCAATTTTGTTTTGAATAATCTTTAGAATAATCATGTTACCATTGAAAATCGTTGTGCACAAAATGATTCATTAATAGAGCAATTAATGACTGCACTTGAATGTGTCGCGGTGGCTAAGGCATCGAATTGCATTTGGGTGGATAGAATTGAATGTTCATTAGTTCATTCTATTCAAATGGAATTCGAATCTTTGTCGTCATCCGGGCCATCATATGTGGGTTAATAATGAAATAGCATATTGATTACAAAAATTAAAATTGTAATAGGTAGATATAAGAGTGGGGATGAACCCAAATATTTGTAAGATAGATTTAAGTATAAATAGCCCTAACGTTTGAAAATAAAAGTTAGTCTTAAAACATATAATTTTGACTCTATTTATTTCGGGTGACGACCTTAGAAGAAAACGATCGTGCATTTTGATGCTCGGACTAATATCGGTTGGAGAACTAAGATACACGGAAATAATTGAAAAATCACCAATTGAAAAATTTGCAGTTGCAATTTACGAATCATGTTTTATTCGTAAATCAAGGCATTTTGATCCCAAATTAATACAAAAACTGGTAATTTAACGTTCAAAACGCAGCAATTTACAAAATTTGTTTTTTCGTGATTTGCAATTAAAATCCATAATTCAAGCTTGTACTTTTCATAGCAAAATACAACTTTTTTGGCGTAATTTACTCTCCAAAAGCATAATTTCACAAACAGCATTTAAAAATATTGATTTGCGATAAATATTTAGTAATTAACATTGCACAATCACTGAATTACGTTTTTTTTTGTCGTAATTCGCAACTCCATGAGAATAGTTGCAAATCACCAAAAAAAATTCCTAAATCACGACTTTCTTGTCGCAATTTACTTCTCAAAGAAATAAAGCACCACAACATGGCAGGTATCTAATCATCAAAGTGTGATACCAGTGATCTGTAATGCAAATTGGCTTGGTGGTTGCATGCTCGCTCCGCAGCTGGAGGGTTGCGAGTTCAAATCCAAGTAGAGTCAAGCGTAAAGTATTTATTTCAAATAAATAAAATTAAATGTGTATACTAGACTGATTCAAAAAAATGAAAACGTTTTCGATTTTCGATGCCACTAGCTTTTTATTTAAAGTTTAATGAAATACTAATCCTGGCAAAATTTCAGCCCTTTAGGTCAATATTTAGAGGTCGCTCATCGATACTTTCTGTTTTCCATACAAATCGTATGGGAACTTTTTTTGATTCCTTCTTTAATTTATAACTTTAGAAACGGTTATCACACAGAAATGATCAAGGTAGAATCTGAAAGAAGATTTGATGTTCTTTAAAAAAGGTCTTTACTTCTTATCTAATTAATGTACTCCTTCCAAAGTTATTCAAGGTCAGAGTGGTATTCGTGATAAATTAAAAAGTTTTTTGGATTCCGTGTTGAAAAACTCTGCTATAGTACAAGAGGTTTTGCAAAAAATGTAACAAAAGGCAAGTGCGTGTAAGTTGCACTCAGACAAGAAAAAAATCGTTTTAGAGTGGGGGTCTATTTCCCCCCATTTAGGCGGTAGGGGCAATTTCCTAAAAAAAATGGTTTAAAAAATATTAAAAATCAACGGCAATACTTATGGTGTCATGCTATTACTTTTTTAGAGACAACAATCCATTATTTAATAAACTTTTAAAAAAAAGTTTTTTTTGTAAATATTTTTTGAACAAATTAATTTCAAACTTAGATTTAAAAAATGAAAAAGTGATTTTAGTTTTTAAATATCTTTTTGAAAAATTTTTCGTTATCAAGTACAATTTTTGTTTATGGATTTCAATACCTTCCTTAATTTTTAATCAGATGCTGAAAACCGCAGGCTAAAATGTTTTGTAGTTTCTGAGAAAATTGAAAATTAAAATACCTACTACTACTCCTGGAAATTGGGTGTTAGTAGGAAGAAACAATTAAAATTCCAGGGCGTCAAATAACAAGAAACTTGGTTTTTATATTTTCAATTTTCTCAGAAACTACAAATCATTTTAGCCTGCGGTTTTCAGCATCTGATTAAAAATTAAGGAAGGTATTGAAATCCGTAAACAAAAATTGTACTTGATAACGAAAAATTTTTCAAAAAGATATTTAAAAACTAAAATCACTTTTTCATTTTTTAAATCTAAGTTTGAAATTAATTTTTTCAAAAAATATTTACAAAAACAATTTTTTTTAAAAAGTTAATTAAATAATGGATTGTTGCCTCTAAAAAAGTAATAGCATGACACCATGGGAAAAGGTCAAAATCCCGCCGATCAAA
The DNA here is from genome assembly GCA_963921185.1 of Dasysyrphus tricinctus. Classification (NCBI taxonomy): domain Eukaryota; kingdom Metazoa; phylum Arthropoda; class Insecta; order Diptera; family Syrphidae; genus Dasysyrphus; species Dasysyrphus tricinctus. Next base: position 55,852,868 of record OY992531.1, read on the forward strand.
ATCCCGCAAGTCGAAATCCCGCCAAATAAAATTACTAATTATGTACACGAATCCCGCCAGTCAAAATCCCGCCGATCGAAATCCCGCCAGTAGCCTGCTACTATTTTGCGGGATTTTCAATACTTTTTTAAAATAATCCCAACTTTTTAGATACTTTTTCATACTTTTCAAACAATATTTTATTTTAATTAGTGAATTTATTTTTATTGAAAAAAAGTATATATACAGTTGTGTAATGGCAATTTGGCATTTATGTATCTTCAGTTTTTCTTAGAACTCCGAGTTACCTCGAGGTAATTAGAGAGATATAGGATTTTATTTTGGTTTTGTGTGGACGGGTGACAATGACAACGGGATCTGGGCATAGGTGGGTCTGGATCTGGACGGAGGTGGGTCTGGATCTGGACATAGGTGGGTCTCGATTCTGGACAGAGGTGGGAATTTTTTTTCGGTTTGGGTGATGGGGAACGGTAGTCTAAAAGAAGACAGAGGTGGGTCTGGATCTGGACAGAGTGTGGGTCTGGATTCTGGAAGCAGGTGGGATTTTTTTTTTTTTTAATTATATAGAAATATAAACTTTTTGGAATTTTTTTTTTTGAAAAATATAAAAAAAACAAGATTTTTTGAAGAAAATTTCAATGAAAAATTAAACTTTTCCCAATTTTTTTTTTCGGTTTTTAATTTTTCTTCGAAATATGAATGATAGGTACAGCTGCTTAAGAAAACTTGACATTGGCGCTCAATTGATACATCGCATTATACGAAAATTCGACTTATATCTTTAAAAGCGATTTGCGGCTAAACTAAGCGTCCTAGAGGCATCAAAGTTTACATCTTTAAACTTGATTTGCGGCTAAACTATCCGTCCAAGCGACTTTAAATGCAAAAGAAACTTTACATACACCCAACCTCGCACCCAACCCAAATCCTATAATGAGCCCAAGCAGGGGGGTTGCATACATACCTCACTGTTTATTCGCGTTTATTTTCCACCCAAGGCAGTGTTTCTCAAGAAAACTTGACACTGGCGCTGAATTGATGCATCGAATCATACGAAAAATCAACTTTTATCTTTAAACGCGATTTGCGGCTAAACTAAGCGTCCTAGAGGCATCAAAGTTTACATCTTTAAACTTGATTTGCGGCTGAACTATCCGTCCAAGCGACTTTAAATGCAAAAGAAACTTTACATACACCCAACCTCACACCCACCCCAAATCCTATAATGAGCCCAAGCAGGGGGGTTGCAGACATACATACCTCACTGTTTATTCGCGTTTATTTTCCACCCAAGGCAGTGTTTCTCAAGAAAACTTGACACTGGCGCTGAATTGATGCATCGAATCATACGAAAAATCAACTTTTATCTTTAAACGCGATTTGCGGCTAAACTAAGCGTCCTAGAGGCATCAAAGTTTACATCTTTAAATTTGATTTGCGGCTAAACTATCCGTCCAAGCGACTTTAAATGCAAAAGAAACTTTACATACACCCAACTTCGCACCCACCCCAAATCCTATAATGAGCCCAAGCAGGGGGGTTGCAGGGGGGCAGCATGCCCCCCCATACATACCTCACTGTTTATTCGCGTTTATTTTCCACCCAAGGCAGTGTTTCTCAAGAAAACTTGACACTGGCGCTGAATTGATGCATCGAATCATACGAAAAATCAACTTTTACCTTTAAACGCGATTTGCGGCTAAACTAAGCGTCCTAGAGGCATCAAAGTTTACATCTTTAAACTTGATTTGCGGCTTAACTAAGCGTCCTAGCGACTTATAAAATGCATATTCGTGATCTTGGAATGTGTCCGTTCCCAAAAATCAGAATAAAATTGGTAAAAAAGTTTTTCCAAAACTTTCAAAAAAATATTTTCAGTTTTTTCGGCTAAGCCTTAAGCCCGTATGACACTACATTTTTTTCTCATTTTTAATTCACTGAAAATGAAATCAAAGCACGACGTACAATTTCTTATTTAAACTTTGATAGGTATGAGTGGGTACACACTGTATCCATAAATGTAAAAATGTCACAAAAAATCTATAAAAAATGTGATTTTAAAATTAAATTTGTCAAGTTCTGGCAGCTTTTCTTTATATTTCAGAATTAAAAATGAAAAATTGTTTCAAGGTACACTCAGTTACAAAAGTAGATATACACTGGACGCTAGAGAGCACTTGATTATGGTGTATATTTTCTTTTGGGACACATTGTAAATGTGAAATTTAATTTAGAGAAATGCTATCCCGTTCTTAAAAACACTTTTTATCCCTTTTTTGCTCAGCTGACACTTTGATAGATTAAATGAGAAATACAATGAAGAAAAAATGTAGTGTCATACGGGCTTTAGCGATTTTTGTTGTCTTTTTTAATTTTTTTTTCGAATTGTGTGTGAATGATATTTTTTTCTTTAAAAGGAACTTTGCATACACCCAACCTTGCACCCACCCCAAATCCTATAATGGCATGCCTATAATGGTATGCCTATAATGGCATGTCCTCCTATACACACCTCGGTGTTTATTCGTGTGTATTTGCCATCCTCAACTAATGCATCGCATTATACGAAAAAATCGACTTCAATCTTTAAACGCAATTTGCAAATTGCATAGGAAACAAAAATATTAATGAGCTGTCGCATAGTAGTAGAAACGGCGGGATTTTGATCGGCGGGATTTTGATTTTCGGGATTTTGATTTCCGGGATTTTGAAAAACGGGATTTTGATACGCGGGATTTCGACCTACGGGATTTTGATTCGCGGGATTTCGACCCCAACCCTGACACCATAAGTATTGCCGTTGATTTTTAATATTTTTTTTCTTTTTTAAACCAATTTTTTTAGGAAATTGCCCCTCCCGCTTAAATGGGGGAAATAGACCCCATTCTAAAACGATATTTTTCTTGTCTGAGTGCAACTTACTCGCACTTGCCTTTTGTTACATTTTTTGCAAAACATCTTGTACTATAGCAGAGTTTTTCAACACGGAATCCAAAAAACTTTTTAATTTATCACGAATACCACTCTGACCTTGAATAACTTTGGAAGGAGTACATTAATTAGATAAGAAGTAAAGACCTTTTTTAAAGAACATCAAATCTTCTTTCAGATTCTACCTTGATCATTTCTGTGTGATAACCGTTTCTAAAGTTATAAATTAAAGAAGGAATCAAAAAAAGTTCCCATACGATTTGTATGGAAAACAGAAAGTATCGATGAGCGACCTCTAAATATTGACCTAAAGGGCTGAAATTTTGCCAGGATTAGTATTTCATTAAACTTTAACTAAAAAGCTAGTGGCATCGAAAATCGAAGACATTTTCATTTTTTTGAATCAGTCTAGTGTATTCCTGCTAAATGAAGGGTAAGCAAGATTGATCTTTCTTAGTGGCAATATCACGAAATACAAGTCACAAATCTTTTTTGCAAATTCACAAATTGTGATTGAGGAGTATTTGGATCAAATTGCGATTTGTAGTTCGCAATTTTTGTTTTCTCTCGATAGAATAATTGATGCTTAAAGAGTGTTGATTTACGATTTTTGAGTATCAATATCTTCATTTTGCTCAGTTTTGCAAATTGCAAACAAATAGTCGTAAATTACGATATCCCAAGCCAAGGTATAAATCGGGATTCATTTTTCGTAATTTGCAGCTCATTTTTCTTGATCTGATCCAAGAATTCTTTCCGTGTAATACTCAACAATAGGGAAATAAACATAACAATACTCATTTTAGAAAATGAATTTCCCACCTTAGAAAAATCGACAGTTAGACCTTCAGCAAGATTGAAAACCTTTGGAAGATTCAGACACTAAAATTTATATTTTGTCTACAGTTATAGGTGGTCGTCACATTTAAACAATTTGGGAGCGTATCGGAATCCCGCTTTTTAAAATCACGTTTTTCAAAAATCCCGAACAAAAATTTTTAAAATCCCGTCTACTAAAATAATGTTTTTCAAAATCCTGTCTTCTTAAATCCCGTTTACTCAAGATCCCGATTTATTATATAATCCTACTTTTTAAAATCCCCGTTTTTTCAAACTTATAATATAATCTTTATGATATAATATTGGTAATTTTTTCATTTAATTATATTTTTTTAAATGTTTTATACCTATCAAAACCAAAGAATAACTCGACTAAGAGACTAAGGCCCATTTACTTAAATATTTATGTAGAATATAAGCGTTTATGTGACAGCTAAAGCAGAGGAAAAAGTAGAACGTAAGCTTTTAAGTAAAATATACATATGTAAGTACTATCAGCCTTATTCATAAACGCATCATAGCTTGTGCATAGTGCTATGTACTCGTTATAATGCGTCTGAACGCAAAAACCTTATTCATAAAACTTATGCAACGTTAAATAGACTCATTATAAGCTAAACGCGTTTGGAGGTTGAATAGTGGCAACATAAGGATATTTTATTATCAAATGTCACTAACACACATAAAAGTGAAATATTTAGATATATGCCCACATACATATCTATACCTACATATTCTTCCCAATAAAAACTGTGAGCGAATAATGAAATAAAACAACAAAACAGATTATTTTCTCAAAAAATTTTATTTTCTTTTATTTATGCACATAAATGCGTATCTAATATAAACAGTAACACAACGAAAACTGAATTATAATACAAAAACCAAAATAAAGAAACTAAAAACAATTCAACCGGTGGTGGCGGCAGCGCAGCAGGAAAAATGGGGGTTGTTTTTTTTTTTTATAAAATTTCACTGGAATATCAAATTATTGCTATGAGTTTTTATCGAAACTTTTATTTATTTTTGCTAAAAATGAGTAACGACACAAGAACTTCAAAATTATAATTATAAATACAGAAAATGAAAAGACCGAACTGGAAGCATTTTGATTTTATTGATTTTTCACAAGCAGCTGATGTTTGTTTATGTGATGTGGAAGTAAAACGTAATAGATTTCCTCTTTTTGGTACTTTATTTGACACAAGCGTTGCATAACTAAAATGGATGGGGAAATTTTTTATGAATAAGGATTTATGTAACGTTACATAGTGGCTACATAAATCCTTATGCAGTGCATAACTATTCATCTGTTTAGCGCATTCTAATGAATAAGGCTGTATGTATGTATATAAAGTTAGCAGGACACTTTTGGAAATTCATGTTAAAAACTATCCTATCATTAGTTGCTACTTAATTGCGAATTAGTTACGCAAAAAAAAAAAAATTAATTGCTTTTTTGGTTTAAGAAAAAATTGGTGTCCTGCTAACTTCATATGAACTTAGCAGGACAATTTTCTCAAAAGTAAAGATAATCGAGCTAAAAAAAAGTTCATTATTGAGAACTAATTAACTGCGAATTAGTTACGCAAAAAAAACTTAATTGCATTTTTGGTTTGCGAAAGAATGGGTGTCCTGCTAGCTTCATATGAACTTGGCAGGGCACAAATTTTTTTGCAAACCTAAAATGCAATACAAATTTTTTTTGCGTAACTAATTCGCAATTAATTAGTACTCAAAAACCAATTTTTTTCAGCTCGATTATCTTCATTTTTGAGAAAGTTGTCCTGCTTAGTTCACGTGAAGTTCGCAATTCGCCTATTTTTCGCAAACGAACAAATAATTCAAATTTTTCTGCGTAACTAATTCGCAATTAATTAGTTCTCAACAACCAACTTTTTTCGAATCGTTTATCTACATTTTTGAGAAAGTTGTCCGTTCAATCTCGATCTTTTTTTGGTTTCTGCCTAAGTTAACGCATAAAAGCCTGCTTCACAGCTAAACGCAGTAACAATTAATAAATGCGAGCAAATTTAATATAGCTTTTTTGACAAGTTCAGGGTATTCACTCTTAATAGCAACCTAAAATTCGGAATCAAAATAATGGAATCAAATACGTGTTGAAGAAAAACCTTGCAGATCTATCGGAAACTCTTTTTCTTGTATGTGTGTATGTATATGTACTTAGGGCCAGTTTTTGAGTACGAGATCCACCTAGTCTCGGGGTTGAACTGGCACGTGAGCTCTTGAACGTGTTCAGACAATTGAAAATCCTAAGTTGTCTCTGAGGTAACTCACCTAACAGTGAGTAAGATCAGGGCCTACACTGAACAGATTTGTTTGAAAGACGCGTTTTAAAAATCTATTGAAATCTTTGATTTTGATGGTGAAAGGCGTGAAAGAGTGTTAGTAGGTTGATATCCATAGTGTCGCTCTTCGATTTTAATAGACATTGACAACTGAAAGACAAAGTTAATCATCCATTGAAAAACTGTTTCTGAGTTATTTTCAGGACTAACTCTGATTTAAATCAGCACTAAAAAAAATACCATTAGTGTCGTTGTTGAGTCTTCATTTTAAAAACATTTTGTACCCACTTTAAGTCTCTGGAAAGTAATCAAATATAATCGAATATAAACCTTTCTAGACTTAACAAATGTCCATCAGCGATTGTACATTGTGAAAATCAATTCTATGGGCTCCAACATGTTTCCTTGTAAATATTCCTGTAAAACACGCAAGCCAGATATGAATTGACTATAGAGTTGCCAGTTTGTCTCTCACAAAAATTTTGTTAATAATTTTCCCTACAAAGCTGTAGCAGCTTTCTAAAAATGTCAGCAAAATTAGGAAATTTGGTAGTCCAATACTCATCATGTAATACATACATCACATTGAATGTGAGTACACACAGCCTCATAAGTATAGTATAAGCTTTTACCTAATACTCCCACATAAACCTGGTAGAACTACTTTCCACCACAAACTTTAGAAAAACCCATCTCAAATTTCAACTCATAAAAACACATTAGAAAAGCTCTACTGATCATTGCTTCCGAAGACAAAACCTACCATTTCATTTCCCACCACAGCGACTGAACTTTGAAGCTTGGTAGCAAATACAACAACCAAAATACAAAAATATCTGCACAGTGGACCAACGAATGGAAATTCCTAAACCAAAACGACTTCTCGTTGAAACTTCGCCAGAAAGTGAAATATCCTCAAATTTTAAAAAATCTTGCATTATGGGTGAAAATTCAACAACCGCTTTGATAAATCTTTTAATGCCAAAAATGAATGATCTGCTAGACGCAAAACTAGCAAATATTGCAACAAAAGATGACATTGTTACCATTCAACAAGAAATAAACGCCTTGCAAGCTGAAAATAAAGAATTAAAGTCTGAAATCACAAAATTAAAAGAAAATGAAAGTATGCTTAGCCGGAAAATAGAAGACTTTGAAAAATTCTCTAAAAGGTTAAATGTTGTTGTAAATGGTCTGAGCGCGAACACTACAGAAGAGGCCACAGATCAATTCAACCAAATCTGTAGGACAACACTCAATTTAGCTGTAACAACAACGAGCACCAGAAAAATAGGACTAGGAAACAGGAAACCATCGGCCTTCGTCTTCGAACTAGGAAATATAAGCGATGTTAACTCTGTATTATCGGCAACACATAACTTAAGAAACTCCAGAATATATCGCACATGTATTTCTAAAGTGTCACAACTCAAAAATCTTCGTTTTTCAATAGAGTCGAAAAACCATTTTACAATTATAGAAACAGTAAATTTATGAAATAATCAATGTTTACAAAAGGAAATACACTATTAACCAACCATACATAACAACCAGCATCAATTCTACAGCTTAAACCATGAAAATTAACGTTTTTAGAGTTATGACACTTTTCGTGTTTTTTTCATAAAAAAAATAATGTATTATTTTGAGTTCAGCCACTTTAGTCAAACAATTTTTAGTTTTGATGTATTTGTTTCTTAATAATAACATCACGTTTTTTCATAATTTTGATATTTTTTTACAAAAGTTATTAGGACTATGAGGATTATCTTTAACCAAAATATAGAATAATGATCAATATTATGTAGTTTACTCACCACGCCTTTCTTCGAGCCTTTCTTCTCTTAAAACTTAAGCAAATTAACCTTATAAAGTCTTACACGAAAAGAAACATTAATTCAGGTTATTTTCATTTATTGTTAAAAAAATAATTATTTTTATTTGGAAAAAGGTAGATAATTAAAATAAATATGCCGGCCCAATTTTTGGGACTTCGGTTCCGTTTCCGTCTTTTTATCTATTGTTCTGAGGAACTATCACCACTGTTGGAAGGACTAGTTGAAATGGTAGAAGAATTGTGAAAATGAGGATCTGCGTCAGAATCGTCAAAATCCTTTCATCACTGTGTATTGGGGAAACTGTGTAAAATTTTTGTTTGGCCTTGGTTTCCGTCTTTTTATCTATTGTTCTGAGGAACTCTCACCACTGTTGGAAGGACTAGTTGAAATGGTAGAAGAATTGTGAAAATGAGAATCTGCGTCAGAATCGTCAAAATCCTTTCATCACTGTGTATTGGGGAAACTGTGTAAAATTTTTGTTTGGCCTTGGTTAGACGAATTTTGGTTGTGACTTCTGGGTTTTGTTTGCAAAATTTTATAAAAATTATTCAAAGCATTATTTGATGTGGTTGGCATTTCATCAAAATCTCTAGTTGTTTCGTGCACCTGGTCATCGGTATGAATTTCGAAAGTTTTACTTTCCAAAATTTCTATTGGCGTTTCGCCTGTGAAGCTCGCTGTATTATTTAGGATTAAATCGTTAAAATTCCTTATTTCAGGAGTGATTAAGTGTGTTGAGAAGCTGAGAACATCTTCAGGGGTCGTCAAAGTTATTAATTCAGTTTACTCGTTTTGAATCGAATCAGAAAAAGTTGAATATTTCCAACTGGAAGATGATTTTTGGTAGCTAATTGCACCATTAATCTTGAGCAACTCCTCGAATTCATTATAAAATACCTAACGAAAAATAGCACTGGTTAACAAAAGTAAAACCGAAAAACAAAACAACGTTTTCTAAAGGTTTTTGGTACGATCTGGTCCCAATCTGGATTTGAGGTCAGCGTACCAAAATTATAGTTTTTCTTAACAAGTGTAATTTATTCATGTAAAGTGTCATAACTCGAAAAAACATGAAAAAATGTATGAGAAAAGGCTTTTTTTCGAAATAAAGTATTTGTAAAATATCTGCCATGACAAGATTAAGGTTTTATATAAAATTGGAAGCATTTGGTATTTAATTGAGCTTTAAAAACTTAAATCTTTATTGAAACAACAAAACTGTATTAACTCTAAATTTCAACTTTTCATGTTTCTAAAGTGTAGTAACTAAAAATAGTACAAAGGATTTATAATTACCTCAATCACCTTAAACGTCGCAACTCAAAATGAAACAAATATTTTTCTACAGAAAAGACAGCAAAAATGTTTCAACTCAAAATACAACACTTAATTTTTTTTAAAATGTAACCACTAAAACGACACAATTTAAATTACGACACTTTTGATATTTATTGCACAACTGCTTACAACACGAATCGCGTCACAACTAAAAATATGTCATTTTTGTTAAGGCACCTTTGATCTCAACTATAGCATCTAAAACGACATTTTACTTTTTGAAAAAAAAACTATTCAACTTATATCAATGGTAACTAGATAGAAAGGTCCCGAAAGATTTCAAAAAAATTTTTGCGTCCAAAACTCAAAAAATGTGTTTTTTGAGTTGTGACACTTTTGAAATACATGTGCGATATATTAACAGAGATTTATCTTATAATGAAAGAAAGGAGAAGTATCACCTTCGGCAGATCAAAAAAAGGCTGAGTCAAACTGATCCCAATCTAAAAGTAGAAATCAAGAAGTGGGCTATCGAAGTAACCGGTCGTCGTTACAAGTGCAGCTCTGGAGGAGTCATCACAGCTTACAGTGACGTAGACAGAGATTTTATTTGTAATCTTTTAAGTAAAACTGATTGTAACTACTCTGTTATTGTATATGAGAAAAACAAAAATGCTTTTAGTACAAACAACTCACCAAATCATATTTAACAATTAGGTGCCTGTCAGGTTTTATCCTACAATATTGCGGGTCTTGGAAATAAAACCTTTTTATGTAATTTTTTTAAATATATATGTAATTTTGAAATTTTTTTTCTATATGAAACCTTTATAACAAGCGAAAATACTATGAAATATGAAAAATTTTTCTCCGGTTATAAACTTCAATGGATTCCTGCGATTAGAGCACAACAACAAACACGAGGTAGAGCAAGTGGCGGCTGCTTGTATGGATATAAAAAATCCTTTGAACAACTACATCAACTTAATTTTATCAAGCATAATGATATTGTTTATCTTAGAGGACAGTTTGGTGGATCATCTCTTAACCTGATTCCTGTTTATATAAACTGTAACCACTGGAGAAGTGACTTCGACAAACTAATGACATTTTTTGATGAAACTGATCAGAGTAATTTTATTTTGGTGGGTGACATGAACGTGAGAACAGATACAAAAGGGAGCATAGATATTCAGTTTGGAGATGGAGTCCTGCTTAATGCGAATAGAAACTCAAAAGATAAGAACTACGATCGTAATTGCAATCAGTTTGTTGAATTTATAGAAGAGATAGGAGCATTTATTTTAAATGGAAGAGGATACGAAGACAGGACTGGTGAATTCACATTTGTCAGCGGTAGAGGGTCTTCAGTCATCGACTACTGTTGTCCATCGTACAGTGCTGTAGATAGAATACAAGATTTTGCTGTAGGATGCGAAACGTACTCGGATCACATGCCTCTCATAGTTAAACTTTCCTCGATTGAGGTCCCAGCGAGCAATGACTCAACAAAACTGTTATCAAGACTTAAATGGCGTGAGGATCGTAAAACTACATATGCTTGCAGCTTAGATGACGTGTTGGCGCGAACAATTTCAGCAACTACAATTACAACAGTGGATGACCATTGTAATGCAATCAAGGAATGCATATACTCTGCACATGGAGCAATCAATAGACCTGGTCCAAACTTTGTACCAAAAAAACCATGGTTCGATTCAGCGTGTTACTACGCTAGAAAAAACGTCTTGGATAATCTGAAAATGTATAGAAAATTCAACATCGATGTTTACAGAAAGCGCTATCGAGAGTCAAACAAAAAATACAAAGCCCTGTGTTTTTCGAAACAACATGACTACTACAAAAATATCGTGAGGCAACTTGGATTAGTTACAGCAACTAAAGATTGGTGGAAACTTGCTAAATCTATACGCGGTAACAAACATAGCACAAAAACTAATATAACAGCATATGAGTTTAGCACCTATTTTCAAAACCAACTTTCCCCGGCATCACAGGCGCAAATTTCATACGAATATTTATCTCACAGTGATAATTTTGTTCCATTGCTTGATAGTGAAATTGAAATGGATGAAGTTCAATCGGCTATCATGTGTGCTAGAGAAAACAAAGCCCCTGGCATGGATGGTATTCCATTTGAATTCTTCAAAAATGCATCGCCAAATTTGATAACAGAAGTACACCGTCTCTTTTGCAATGTCTTTAGTACAGAAACCATCCCAGTATCATTCAGGAAATCTATAATATTCCCCCTTTTAAAAAAAGGAGACCCCAACGATGTAATCAACTACCGTGGTTTGTCATTTATGGACACTATCTACAAGCTGTTTACAACTATCCTGTTAAAGCGTCTCAGCCGTTGGATTGAAGAAAACCAAATTCTGAATGAGTTTCAAGGAGCATACAGGCAAAACTACTCAACTGTAGATCAAATTTACAATCTCTCATGCCTTGTAAAAATACAACTTCACCGGAAAAAGAAAGTATACGCGTTTTTCATCGACTTAAAAGCAGCATTCGACAATATCAATAGAGATGCTTTATTTTACAAACTTACACTCATCGGAGTATCCAGAAAAATGGTATCGATCTTAAAGGCACTTTATTACAACAACTCTGCAACTGTGTGGAACGGAACAGATACCAGTGCGTTTTTCCCCATTAATGGAGGTGTAAAGCAGGGATGCGTTCTTAGTGCTCTTCTTTTCATCCTATTTTTAAATGACCTTGACTCTACACTACCGGGTGGGGTAACTATTGAGGGCATATTGATAAAAGTATTGCTCTACGCTGATGATATTGTGCTACTCTCTGACACTCCAGACTCCCTACAAGTAATGATTAACAGTTTCGTAAATTACTGTCAAAAATGGAACTTGGTTGTAAATCTAAGAAAATCAGAAATTGTTATTTTTAGAAACGGTGGTCGGCGAGCAGCTGGAGAAAAATGGTTCCTGAACAATGATGAAATAAGTGTAACTAATAAATATAAGTACCTTGGCGTTACGTTAAACTACAACATGTCTTGGACGGAGCATCTTACCCATAGACTTGCGATGTCTAAGAACTCAATCAACGCTACTTGGTCTAGTTTTATAAACAATAAAGATATTCTACACTCAGCAAAATGGAAAATATATGAAGCTGCTTCGAAGTCTGTGATGAACTACTGCGCTCAAGTTTGGGGTTATAGTGAAAATGCCGAAATCGAAAAACTACAACGATTCTTCATTAAAAGATGTTTTGCTTTACCAAATAACACGCCCAATTACGTCCTCAACATAGAAACAGGTCTTCCCAGAGCTTTCCTCACAACACTCCAATTACACTTCAAATACATTCAGAGAGTCAGCAATCTTCCTGAAAATAGATTACCAAGAAAACTGTCGGATATTATTGTGAGGAGACGGATATACTGGGCCAGCGAATGGTCAAAGCTCTTTGATGAAATCGGAATGGAGTTTAACTGGTCTACGAAATCTGACTGGATTCCATTGCATAAGGAAGCTTGTATCAGACTTGCAGAAAAACATTGGACTGAACACACCAACCGAGCATTGCAATCACAATTTCATGACGAGTATTGTAATCTTAAATACGTAGATGTGCCAAACTATTTCGAGGACAATAACTCACGCGAAATGATTGTAATGGTGTTAAAATCTCGATGCGGCTTGCTCAACCTCAATGCAAGAGCTTTTAGCAGAGATTCAGTTGGCATCTGCACAATCTGCAACCTTGACGCTACTGAAAACACATATCATTTTGTGGGAGTATGCCCGATGTACAGATCATACAGAAAACAATTTCTTGGGAGTGAGGTGCTTAACCGTGACCAATTTCTCAACATTCTCAATGGATATTGCTACACTGAACTCTACAATTTCCTGAAATGTGCACTTAGATACCGAAATTTAATTATTAATGAGTTTTCGTAATTTTTGTTTATACAGATATCGCTAAGTTTTAAATGAATAGTAAAAGAAAACGCTTTAACCTGACAGGCAACTTTATAAGTTATTGTCAATTAACTTAATTTTTTGAAAAACGAATACTTTGATTTTATATGAACTTTTTTTGAATAAAAAATTTTTTATCTATCTATCTATCTATCTATCTACATCGAAAAGGTTTGATGATGAAGATCCATATATTTTTTCAAGTTGCAGAAACCTTCAGCTCATTGCGAAGCTCAAATAACCTGGATCAAGTTCTTCCTGTGGAATGCTTTCAGATTTCAGTGTGAAGTAGAAGTGATTCATACTGACTTCCTATATTTTTAACTTCAGCAAGAACTTTTTTCAAATTAGTTGGCATTCTTTTTACAAAAAAAGTCAATGGAAAGTTTTTTTCTTAAATAACTTACAAAAGTTATTTTTGCTTTCCTTCAAGAAATTCGCAGAACCCTGGAGAACCCTAAGGTTCCGCGGAACACAGTTTGGGTACCGATGGAATAGAGTATGTTTTTTAGTACTAATTTCATCTACATATCTATATCCATGGCGGTCGTGAAGAACCAGGTAAGTCGAGATACCCGAAGTGAGTTTTTGTTTCTTTTAAAATTCTTAAATAAATATTTAACAATATTTTACAAAAGTTTACCCTCATCTAATACTTTCCAAAAATATTTGACAATACATGATGAATACATGTTTTGACATTAGTTAGATTTTGCGAATGATATTAAACACCTCGACCTTCTATTTTTTTAAGTTTGAGTTACCTGGTTCTTCACGACCACCACGGATATAGTGTTGTCGAACTAAATATCTCTCTAAGAAAATCAAATAAATAGCACTCTGTGCTCTAACGCACAGTAACGGTTTAAAGTCTCCCCGCTATCAACTAATGCAATAACAATTTGTTAAGCCAAAATGTACATACATAGTTGCTTAGGATTTGCTGGATACGTTAAAAATAATCTGAAATGCATTGTATTACAAAACATCTATACTTATTTCACTATTTTCAACTTTTCTTCATATTCTATTTTTATTTCACTTTTAAGTTTCTTATCATACCGCTAGTTGTTTTATTTTGAAAAATTGCGCGGCTTATTAAACCGAGCCAAGAAAAAACCTAGGTGGACGATTTAGATTTTTCTCAAACCAAGTTGAAGATGGCAGCTTTTAAAAGGGGATTCACCAAACGTAAAATATGAATTATCAAAAAAATCGTAAAATTAAAAAAAAATCCACTTCATTAATTACCGAATTAAAAAATCATATAGAAATCTAAGGTAAACGATGGGAAAGAAATTGATTTTTAGTTTTGGGGTGCGTTTAGATTCAGTATTTCGATGGGGCCATTCAGCAAAAATCAATCAAAAAAGTGTAAAATTTCAGTGAAAACTAGAAAAATAGAAGGATTTTTAAACTACAATAAATTAAATCACCGAAAGCTAAAAAAACTCGCCTTTTTTGGGACGCGGATTTTCGTGTCACCAAATGAAATTTCAAACCATCTGTTAAGCGATTAGTCACCACATGTAAAAAGCCTGGAACATGGCCGAAAGGTAATTCAGTTCGGTTTGTGAATGCTTGCGGTTCTGTTTCAGTATGTATCAACTCGATTTGGCATCGGCTCTGGCTAAAAGTACTTACTGTTTGTTCTCTAACAGTCCGAATAATTGGAACCTAATAAAAATCTTAAAAGAGTTGTTGTCTTCACCTAACGCCTGCATTTGATGGGGTTTAATAAAATGCGGATGGATTAAAATTAAAAACCTTGAAAAAAATCTGAAATTTAACTGCTTGGGAAGAAGGTGATTTTAGGTAAATTGGTTGACTTTTGGATCGAAGTACCTACACTTTCTCCGTCAAAATATAGTTTGTCCCCATTTGCTGAGCCATCAACAACTGTCAAACTCTATTGATAGGGTGGCTCCGGTGCCGACGAATTAAAAAAACCTTTAAAAGATCAAACATTTTTGAAGTTTTTCTTACTGCTCTGGAAAAAGTGATTGTAGGTCAATTGGGTGACATTTGGATCGAATTATATTCTTTTTCAAAGTCAAAGTTTATAATTAAGATATGCATATCGAAAGACATTGATGCAGAGTTGAGTTTGGTAGCACTTCTAATGAGAGTTAGTTTGCTGCATTGTTACCGTCGCTTCATTAATTGGGAATTAAAAAAATGCTCAAGCCCAAATATAAAGTTATTAAAGAAGAAGAGAACGCGATGAAAATTGTTTGATGGTTTTAAACACTGATTGGCTGCCCACCTTAGAAAAAATTCCTTCCTTCGCCAATGACCAACCACAAAGATTGAAAGTGTGGGTAACATATAGTTTTTGTCAAAAGTGTCAAGCATTGTCTGTTGACTAATCTAACATAAATAAAGTTAGAAAGTGGCTGATAACGTAATATCGAGAACAATATTAAAAAAAATCTTATTCTTCCGTTTACAAAAAATCCAACTTTATGCCTTTTTTTAATTTAACTCAATAACTAGAGGGGCGCCAAAAGTTTTTGCCCCGAAGGAAAAACTGAAGATCCTTGGCTGGCTGTACTTTCACTACAAAAAACTCTCGAGAATACTTTCGGATAGCTCTCAGCTCTCACATTGTTGGTCATTTTAATTCATTATGTACTCAAAAACAAATTCAAACATTACTTTCCACGCATTATCATTAAATCGTTGGAACCTTTTCATTGTAAAATATGAATTTCCGGTGAAAGTTAAGAAGATCTTAACGAAGTTCAAAATAATAGCGGCTGCAAATAATATTTTCAGTCGGTCGGAATCAGCCTCGACAACTTTTGGTGCATGAAAGCGAAGAAAAAATAAATCAATATATGTCATTATGTCGTTTTCCACATGGTTTGAAAGTTACATTATGAAAAAATGGCTAAATGTTTTTGTATAATTGGCCAAATTTAGTACCTACTTAATATTTTTAATATGCATTTAAAGTTTACGCCTAGTACGCAGATATGTTGATATAATTAACTGACTATGTTTGTTCACACATTTATTGGCGCATATGTATTTTTGTCATAATGTATGCGATAGTATGATGGAAGGTTTTTTACTATTTCATATAAAAATGACAGTTTAAATATTAAGTTCTAGTTTCACGAATATCTTTAGCTTAATAATTTAAGTCAATTTTCTTAAGTAATTCCTAACTAAGTTTCAAAAGTGCTGTCGGGATGATTTTAAATTATATAACCCGATGGAGCTCGTAAAAAATTATACCACCATACAAATTACAACTATCATTTCATTCATCTGTAGGTATAAGAGGTTATTAAATTGTCATGTTCTAGCCACTGGTCTTAACCATTGCACATAAAAAATATGAATAGATTACGGAAAGAAGGCTTAACCTTCGAACAACCTAATTATATCTAAAATAAATTTGATTTTAATATTCCAATTTGAAATGGCCCCAAAGCGATCAAAAACGAACAACTTTTATATCGTTGCTGATAAAACTTATGTAAGTCCCAAAATGTCGATTAGAGGGAGAAAAAGGTTTAAGCGTGATATCCCTTTTGGGGAATAAAATAAAAAAAACACAAAAACAAAAACAAAAAAAAAATGAAGAAATTCTGTAGAAATACATCCATTGGATGTGGTTCAGACAATCTAACCTATAATTACTACATTGCGCCAAAAAAGATTTTCATTCAAAAAACATAAAAAAGAAAACCAAACAAAAAAAATCCAAACATGAAACATTCGAATCGAGGAAATTACTATCAAACGAAAATCCCCCCTCAAAAAAGGGAAAAAAGAGTTAATTTTTGATTGTTGTTCGGCATTTCTCGGAGATGTCTTCTTGAATTTGTTAAACTTTGTCTGGCCAGAAATTCACCCTGCAGGCAGGAAGTGAAAATTAGAAGCGTCCCGTCCAAAAAGAATAACAAACGACCACGTTGACGACGACGGCGACGGTTGATCCAAAGAAGTTAGATCGAGAAATCAAGAATTCAAAAATGACTTCTTTGATAATATGGATGGGGTCTTCTATAACCTTTAGCTGCCTAAAATTCATCACAGGTAGCTAGGTTGTCATGTTTAAACATTTATCCTGGATCTCAACATGCAACCACAACAACGTGTTCGTCGGTCGTTGCGAGTAACATGCAACATTAAAACACCACCCAAAAAAAATCATAAAATTTATAAAAAAAAGAAAATGATTAAAAAAAAAACAATATCCTTGTGGCTTCCATGAAACTGAAGAGTCTTAAAATTATGGAAGTTGTTAGAAAAACTATCACAAAGGGTTACCCAGCAAAAAACTCATCAACTATGGATTGGTTTCGATTGATATTTAAGAAAAGTTTAAAGTCATTTTATTATTTACAAAAAAAAAGTCTTCATAAAATCCTTGTAGCTTCTTTAATTCCATAATATCCTTTATTTCTTCAGTTAGGCTGTGCTAAATTACGGAGAAAAATGTATGCTAGGATCTTGTAAATGCTGCCATTCACTCCTATTTTTGTTATGGAATAGTTTTGCAAAATGTTGGTATAGCTTTGGAATGGCTGCCGACAAAGAACACACAAGATAAAAAAACCAAACCTTTTTTTTCTGTTCTGCATTCAACATAGCTAGCTAGCCCCTTTATAGCGGGCGCAGTATCATTCAAAAAGCCTCACACGCAAGGCTTAGTGTGCTTCTCCAATTAGAACGCCTCTAGCTACCAATTATTTGAGGTGGGTTTTGCCCTAAAGGCCACCGATTTCATAAAGGTATATAATGCGGTTCACCTTTATATAGGTACCTATGCAAGTCTATGCCAGCCACAGACGCCAGCAAACTTTAGTTGTTTTAGACGTTTGAATGTCAGTTTGGCACAACATCCTGCAGTCAGCCACGATGACGACCATCAGCAACGACTTCAAAAACACAAATCCACAGAGCGCAACAAAATTCAACCACAAAACGAAATAAAACCTAAAGAAAAAAGACAAAATAAACCACAAATGTGCTGAAAACTACCCCCGAGGGCAGAACTTGGCTTGCGAATTTCTCCCCTTTTTAGACGCGGAGCCTGGTACCTTTATTGCTGGATTTTGTGGAAACGGCAGCAATCAAGAATCAACTCAAAAAGAATCGTATCACCATTCATTGCCCGAACATAAAAAAAAGATAAATTCGACATTTTCTTTTTGTTGTAAAATGTATACCTCGCACAGTATCGAAAGCCAAATACGTCGCTGGATCTTCTTCCTCTCGCGATGGACACTTTAGGACCCTATACGATTGTACCTCTACATGGCGGGAAGTTGTATAGAAGATGATGTTCGCATGAGATGGTAATTAAAAACCATCGAGCTGATGGAGTTCAGCAATCAATCACCATTAAATCATGATCCAGTAATATAGTGGTGGCTGCAAGACATCCAGCAATATTATATAGGGTAGTCCATCTGACGACCAAAAAGCGATGCGAACGCGAACGGATTTTAGGATATTAGTTCGACTGATGGTGGTTAGCACGAGCCAAAATATTTATATTGCTTTTCTTCTTCTTGCTTTATCACTGGCATTTTGATAAATTATCTTTTAATCTAAATAAAAAAAGAAAACAATCTTTTTTATTATTCTTTTTAACAATTGCCCTTAAGATGCTTCATCAGCGTCGTTTTCGTCTATGGGATGATGTAAAATTTATAGTTTATCTAGTTACGAAATTGAAGTAGGTAATTTATTTGTAGCTACTGGTATAAGTTTAGCCGTGCCCCAGTAATAGATAATTATTATCGTTATGCTTCTAAGTTACCTTATACTACACAACTTCAAAGGTGCGGTTAATGTATATAATATGAAGTAATTAAAAATCAATAAAAAAACTTATAAAAAAAGTTATAAATACTTGTTCACGCCCAACTTAATGAAGATAATTGAGTTTGTTTTTTTGTTTGATTAAAATATGATAGTTTGAAAAAAAGAGTCTGTGATATGGTATAAAAAGTTGGGGACACTTTACTTTAACCACTTTGTAACACAAGTTGATAATAATAGTTGAAGTTGGTCTTAATTCAAATGGATTACGCAAACACGTTAAATACATTCATTACATTTAATAGATACTGTTTTTTTTTCGACTGTTGTTGGTAAATCTGTTTTACTTTCTAATAATTAGATTTTTAAAATTATAAGAATTTTTTGTCAGTAAAGAAATAAACAAATACCTACTTAAATGAGTATGCGTCAATCAATCAATTTATGTATAAATGTACGCTCAAGACAAGGTCCCTATAGTAACCCAACCACTTTGCACTTTTAAGCTTTAAGTTTTTAAACAAACGCAGAGGCGTACTTGCAGACAGACGCACAGACGTACATACAGGTGCATACTGTCTGAAGGAATCTCTTAATAGTCCATTGAAATGTTACAAAATTTTGTATGAACCTTGTATTTTGGATGGGACAAGGTTAGATATCGTGGAAATCCTTTTCCACCCCTTTTTTGGCGAAGTGAAGGGGGGGGGGGTTGTTTCAACTCTGAAAATCGAGTTTTATGCTCACACTGGTACCGTCCCTAGACATAAGAAAAATACTTTATCCTACCCAAAAAATTTCAATTGAATAAAGCTTGAAGTTTTTTTTTGCACAAAACCAAGGTGCCGTGAAATAAAGTAGATGGAAATAATGCCGATCGACGTTATTATAACAATAACAATTAGGTAACTGAGGCTAAGAATTCTATGAAAGTTGACAGTTGGAAGAAACCGATAAATTATTAACAATGATAATTTAACGGTTTTTCGAAAAGTCTTCTATCAGAATTCTTAGATTGATGTCAGATTTAATTAGTGCAACCAGAAAGAATATCTAAATTATTAAAACCATTACATATCTAATTTAAATTATTTTTGATTTTTTCGAGTTTTTTGAGTAGTTTACCTTAAATTTGACTGGCAGCTTCCAGCAGTAAAAGTTGTAAAATTTCTTTCAGATTCGATCGAATTGGGTCTTAAAACAATTTCCAATACAAACAATTTTAAAAGCTAGCAATAAAATTAGTTCTAATCCCTTAGGAACATTTCTCAACATTTTGGATAATCTCTATTAAATTTTGTACAAATCAGCATTGAAGTCGCTTTTATGAAAGTATACATTTCAGGCAAATGTTAAAGAACATTTCAAACATAAATTAGACCTAACTCCTGACTTCTACAATGCTTTTTTTTAATTTTTAAATTTGGGTTAATGCTCTGACTTTAATTATAAAGCCCCTGTTTGAAATAGAAAAAATAAGCCTTACCACTGAATTCAGCATCCCCAAATTACTAAGAATTGGCGTGGGAAATGATTTTTTGTCGCCAAAATTGAACAAATGGGCCACTGTGCGGTGGCACGGTGCGTGATGGTACCAGCAACGCGGACGATGCGGACCCACCGCGCTGACGTCGCGTCGGCACGCCACAACGGGCCTCTCACCGACCGACCGATCAACATTTATTTCTCTTTTAATATCCTTTAATTGGAAAGAAAGTAGAACAAACAAAATCTTTATTTTCGACCTTATTTCAAATACGATCTGGAAATAAGATCGATTCGGCATTATTGCCATCAATATCTACTTTATTTCACGGCGGCACCCGGTTCCCAAACTTTTTTGGCTGTGAAGCCCTAAATAAGGCCTAAATATATTTCGAAACCCCAGCACTTAACTAAGCAAAAAATGAAAGGCAAGACATTTCGAAATCTTATTTTTGAAGAATGAAACTGTTACATTGTTTGAATAATATTATTTTAAGGGTAACGATCTGGCAGCGTAATATATCGATCGCTTTTTGCATCATTTTATTCTGAAAATCCTGCTGCAGAGCGAAACACAGGCTATGAGAACAAGGGGGAGCAAGATTTGATATAGCTTTTTTGGCAAACTCAGAGTATTCACTCTTAATACCAACTCTAAATTCGTTTTAATAATCGCCAATTCCGAAAGAGATAGTTCTCCCTTGGATTTTATTTTTTCCCTCCCCCGAATATAATTTCCCCCGGAAAAACCTTCGAATCAGTTTCGAAATATTTTGAGAGAATTATTTAATTTAAACTGTCAAACTTTGTGAATAAATTAACGAAATACGATTATAAACCTAAATTTATGAAACATTCAGATCGGTATTTCTTTAAATCTATACCACAACCTTCAGATTAACCACCGAAGAAAGAGATCGGAGAAAACTTAACAGAATTCGAAGAAACTTAAGGGATAGAAAAAGGTATCGTTTGCATTGAATTTAAAATCACTTTAATACTTTTTTAATAACTGTAGGTTTATAGGGGACTGCATTCTGAAAAAAAAACGATAAACATTACGTGAAGCAAATCATTGATGGTAACGTTTTGACGACTATCATTTTTAAAAATACCGAATTAACCCCAGCTTTCACATATTTACTGGATATTTAAATTAATTCAGTGCCGCCACCCAAAAAAACATTTAGCATACCTTCTATCTTTTTTGCAGAAGGTGGCTACCAAAAAAGGGGCTCCATCGAGTTTCAGGGAAGTATTGGCAGAAGTTTGCTTAGTTTTTGAGGGAGAGATCTGTCCCAAATGTATCATTTTGAACGCGGATGATACAAAATATTTTAACATTTTTTAAAATGGAATAGAAAAGACTAAAGTTAAACTTACGTGTTATATTTTCAAAATCCTCCAGCTATTTTCCAGGGAAAAATCACTAATTTTCCTTCAAAAACAACAAATTGGCGATACTTAGTTTTTTCCTATAGGAATTTTAGACTTAGGGTTGCACCCCACTTAACTTTTAAGTCACTTTGAATCCTAAGTTTATTCAGATTTAACTTATTAAGACCCGTTGGCTGATAAAAAACTTAAGTGTCATATTTTAGGTACTTAAAAACTTATGTTCTCCTTTTTTCTCTCGTAAACTATCACATAAGGGCTTATGTTCTACTTAAATATTCAAATTTAGTATCAGCAAATGGGTCTAAGTGAGTAAAATCAGGAAGTAGACTGATCAAATTTATCTGAAAGATGCGTGTGAACAAATCTATTGAAATCTTTGAAAAGTATTATTTCCGCTGTTGCGTCATCTCGATTCCTAAAGTGATAGGAGGCGTGAAAGGGTGATATCCATAGTGTTGAACTTCGATTTTCACAGACTTTTGACGACTGAAAGATAAGATTAATCCTCCACTGAAAAACTGTTTCTGAGTTAACTCGGTATTAATTTATTTTGAGGATAAGCTAACTCTGATTTAACTCAGCACTGAAAAACTGTATTTGGAAAGTAATTAAACAAAAACCTTTCTCGGCTAACTAAATATCCAGCGGGATCACATCTCGAAAATCAAATCTTGATTCAACAATTTGTGTTTTTTTACACAGGTAAGCCTGAAAATAATTGTTTTTAAAGCATCCAGTTTGTTTCTCGCAAAAAATCTGTTGTTTATTTTTTCCTACAAAGCTGTATAGCAGCTTTCCAAGAATTTCTGCAAGATATGCTAAGTTTGTATTCTATTACTTCTTAAAACAAGTGCAAAAATCTAGGAATTCTTGTTTCAGCACGAAGCCTTTCATCATCGACGCTGACTCAAGTAACGTGGGAATTGGAGCCGTATTGTCGCAAATTCACGAAAGAGAAGAGAAGGCTATCGCCTATTACAGCAAGGTACTCTCAAAGCCAGAAAGAAGTTATTGTGTAACCAGAAGAGAACTTCTATAGCGCTAATGTCGGCTACAAAACACTTCCATAAGTACAAGTTTTTGACAAACACAAAATTTTCCTTAACGGTTTTTAACTTTTGTATGCGGAAGGTATCGTTATTTTTGCATAATATATATTATAAATAAATATTTATAAATTTATTTATATTTTAGAAAGTACCAATAAAAAAACTCTTGAGTATCGAGTTTTAAAAAAATTGATGATATCGTGGTTTCAAGAAAAAAAAAAGTTCAAGCATTTTTATAAAAATCCAGATAATAATTTTGGGAAGAATCTGTATAAGAAAATTATTGAAATCAGTCATACCGCTTTGAAAAAAATCGAAGATAAAAAATGGGTCCATGGGAGGTTGTACCATTAATTACAATTTTTTGAAAATGGTTATCACACCGAAAGGTAGCCCTTACTCCAAGCTATTAATGAATTTTTTTTAAGAAAAGTTGTGAAGTCGTTTTTGAGAATAATACGATTATGCAAAATTGCAAGAAAAAATTGTATGGCAGGTACCGTTATTTTTGGTTCTAAAAAAAATAAAAAAAACGTGTGGGAGGAATGACCGAAAACGCTTTGTACTAAGTTTGAAGAAAATCCATTCAGCCGTTTAGGCTGTAGTTCAACGGACAGACAGATAGAATTGTGAGACTAACTTTTTATGTCTTCTCTATCATCGTAATAACAAGTTTGATCAAAATCTCCAGCTTGCAAATGCTAACTCGCCGCATAGTCAGTGGCGTACTTACAGGTTTGGCGCCTCGGGCCAGTAAGATTTGGCGCCCCATTTCCTAACGAAAAAAGCTAATATAACTTCATAATGAAAAAAAGGCATAATAAAACAGCCATTATTTTAATATTTTTGAAAACGCACAAATTGGTTGATAGCACTGTTATAACTGAACGATTTTGATCAGTCAGAATGTAGGCTTTAAAGGGATGGCCTAACTGACGACCTTTATTTTGGTGAACACTTTTCGGAGAAATCAAATTGCTTTAACATCTGAATTTGTAGCATTCAATGCATATTTTTTGAGCAAACCATACATTTCTAGTCTGAGAACTTAATTATTTTTAAAGTTGTCGCTTAAATAAGTCTGAACTTCACGGTGAAAACTAAAAAATATAAACCGAATAAAAGCTTGAATTTGTCATATGAGTAAGTAGCAAATTAAGTGCTTACTTGTAAGCACACACCCAAATTTTATAGCTCCAAAGTTTCTTAATATTTAAATATCTGCTAAACAACAATGAAGTCAGTGAACAAAATAAGAAAATTATGATTCTCTTAGTGCACAAAATTGCTAGCTAAATGATAGTTTTGTACAAAAATGAGCTTTGTAGCTCAAACAGATCGTTATTTTCAATTTTTTTTTTGTTTTCCTGTGGGTAGGCAGTTTTGCCAGTATTTCAAAGGCGAGTGGAGCCCAATTTGAAAAATCTCAATCAAAAATTAGTAATTTAAAATTATTCGTTTAAAATTGAAATTTTTCTATGAATTACCTATTACCAAAGTTATAAAAATTTAAAATTTTATTGAACATTTTACATGATATTTCCCCATATAAGACTTCTTTCGCCTTGGGAGCCGGGTAAACGGTAAAATAAGGAGCTAACATTTTACAGGATTCTATTTTTTTGGGACAAACGTCAATTAAAATAAAACAATGACCTTTTGTAGGACCGCCCTAATGTTCATAATTTACAAAATTCAATCTAAACTGCTTCCAGAATGTCTTCAATACCAGAACATGACTTTTCTGTTATTTTCGAAGTCAAATTTGCATAAATGTTTTGTTAAACAAGCTGTGGATTGAGTACATACATATTTTTAGTCACTTCAAAGTTCTTACAGCATTTTCCAGTCTGATTCGAACTCAAAATATTGCTTCAAAAGGGTCAAAGATTAACAAGTTTATATTGATAATCTCTGGTCCCAATTTATCAATTTGTTTCCAAAGTGCACAGTGTGCTAACTGAACCAACTTTTAGAGTTGAGAGTGGTTGCAAGCAAATATTGACATGTTCATTCACAATAGATTTTTCAAAAGTTGTAAGTTTTCATCTACGTATGGAAAATAAAAAAAAAAATATTTTTCTGTTAACATTTTTAAGGAGCCTAAGATTGCCCAATTTTAAAACTAAATACGAGTAGCCCAAATTTTGATTTATCGCAAATCACAATTTGAAGGAGCGAGTGAGAAGCTCAAGTAGCCCGATTGGCGATAAAGAGCCCATTCTGGCAACCCTGTGGGTTGGTGGAAAACCTACAATAGGTTTTAAAAGGACCGAAAAACACGTGCTCATAAGTGTGTGAGATTCTTACTGCACTAAAAGCACCTCCACTTCCTGATTGCAACTAAATTGAAAAATATCTATCTATTTTTTTTAACGAATATAACCAACAAGTTGCAGGTAACTTTTCGGTGAAAATCCTGCTTATTCCGCGATTTTAAAGTTATTTTCCGTTCACCGCTCCTAGTCTGAAGGTGTAGTTCTTTGCAGGAAACGTACTAAGTTCGATTCATGAAGAATATCAATAAATCGATGAATTAGCGTCCGATTTCTATGTTTTCGGGCGAAACTCCGTAGAATTTTTTTTAATGAAATTCACACTAATAATGCGCATTTTTAAATAAATAAAATGCAAATTTAGATAGGTATCAAAATTATTTGACTTTCCAAAATAAGAGATGTGCTTAGCTCTTCAAATATGCCTCGCTTATCCGGGCGCATTATAATTTTTGTGTTTTTGAATACGGGAAAATGACCGTTCTTCATTGCAATTTGTCACTCCAATCTTCAGAAACATACGTAGGGTAAGGCCTGTGAGTCATTATAATAGTATGGTAAACAATTTGACTTTCTAAAAAAATGTATTTGATTTAAATTCACGTAGCTACCTATTCTACCTATCACACCATTTTGATGATATTCCGTCTGGAGCCTCAAAGCTTTACTTTTCCCATAGAAATTTTTAATTTTCTTAGGGAAATTTTAAATTGTGCGTCCAAATTTGAATGCCGCCCTTCACAGTGTGCCGCCCCGGGCCATGGCCCTTATGGCCCCTAGGGTTAATACGCCACTGCGCCTAGTACCTATCACAAGTAAAATGCTTTAAGTGAGCTACACCGTTTTCAAGAATATCGAAAGTCAAGAAAATGGTTCCTTGTGTTCTAAATAATTGTTTTTTTTTTTTTTGAATAGTGTAATACCCAAAGGTAGAAAGTAGGCTTTAAATAATTTATTGACTTTTTTAAAGAAAAATTGTGGAGCTGTTTTGAACAAAATAAGATTTTGTTAAACTGATAGAAAAAATTAAATGACCGCTACCGTTATTTTTGAATCAGTTTAAATTATAAAAAAAACTGATTGAGACTGTTGTATGGAAAAGCAAACATCAGAAATGCCGAAGACAATTTTTTTCGGCAAAAACACGTCAGTGATATTGTTTTGCGCAAATTAAATTAGCATAGTGAGTATAAACTTTATTTTCTTTGAGCTTGTTCACAGTTCGGTACAAAAATTTTAACGTCAAATATTTTTTTTGCACAGCCATCAATGACATAAGGTACAAGTAATTTTAAAGCCTTGAAGGTGCCATTTTTTTTCAAAACCCTGAACATGTCCAGGCCAACAAGAGTAGATATTTCTTGTCATGGAAAGGTGCTTCTCATCTTAGCCGTTCAGATTTGGTAAAAATTATAGGCTCCCTCCATTCCAGTCGAGAATATACGCACACATGAATGGTTAAGAGTTGTTAGACACTCTTTCTCTACGAGTTGTCGTGACACCAAATTCACTATTTATTTTTTCAAGCGATTGAAACCTTACACTAACTACCTTTCACATTTTGCCTCGAATGAATGCAAATGTATTTCTTAAATATATTCTTCATTTAAATAAATTAACAAGATCCTTAGGAAATATGACATTAAAACGATTTCCCACGTCTTAGGCCTGGTTCACACGGCAATGTATCGCACGTTTTTCTGCAATAGAAATTCGAACGGCAGTATAAATCCAAACGACAAACTTAGAAACGTGTGTCGTGTGAAAGGTTCTATGTAGAATGTATACGCCACTGCTCATTCGCACGGATTTATACTGCAAAAAAACTTGCGGTGCATTGCCGTGTGAACTGAGGCTTAGATATCAGCAAAAACGACAGAGAACAGAGACGCACTCTTGACAGCAGGGATTTATTCAGAGGATCCCATTTTGAAAGATAATCTTTTCACTATCGAATATCATGTGAATATCATGAGGCTGTGGGGGCTACTTTCAAGCAAATTTTCAAAGGAAATGCAAGTATTTTCCCAAATTATTACCTCAAAATCAGGATTCTGCTTGACCACTGCTTTCTTTGACATGAAATTACTAAATAACAATCGGAGAATCACGAAAAAAAAAATTATTACAAAAACCAGTGGGAGTAGCAATTTCAAAGGATTGTGTTTCATCACATAATGCCATGCGGATCCACATTGTGAAAGTTTATCTTTGTGTTTCAAGACGCAAACATTTTTGATTATAATAACTTCATTGCAAAGTCTAAGATGAAAATTATAGTTATCAACTAATGGTTTTTTTTTTTTGAAAATTCTTTTCCTCCAAAAATTGTCTCACATATTCAATTTTCAGCGTGAAGAAGATTCCTTGAAGAAAGATCATAAATTAATCAGTCCCTTCATAAAAAATTCTTGCATGTCTATACGCACACGATCAATAAATTACTACACTGTCACAATTCATTCGACTGATTTATGTTCCAAAAAATGCTCCTCTGATCCTTATTTGACGGAGCCTAGATATGCTGATGCTGAGACCATCATACTCCACTCCAAACTAACCCACTATATATAATAGCATCAGTATCGATCCTTTGGGGGCAATTCCATCGAATCAATATCAATCAATCAAAAGTGGTTTCGCTTTTTTCTTTAGACATCTCGAGTCTTCTAAGCCAAAGCCAGAGGGCGGTAGGCGTGCCGTAGACGCTTTTTCGATAACATTCCACTAAGCCAGTTTAGGCAAAAGGGTGTGTTAGAGCCTATGTATTGCTTCATCACGACACAACCAAGCCCAGGACAAACTATATAAACGCTTATCGTGATTTGATCCTGACCGATTTGATAATTTATTACAAATTGAAGTTGAAGACTCTTTTGTTTGGTGTGGTTTGTTTAATCGAGAACAACGACGAGGGCGCTCCGATCGAATGATGGATGACTTATCGCAGACAGTTTTTGACGCGTAATTTACGACTGACAGCTATGGTGGCGGGCATTTTGAATATTAATAAGGCGCGCAAACTCAAGCGTCCCTCTCAGCTTGATTTACATTTAAATTGGAACAAATCTAGCGATAGCGAAGTCGCCTTTTTTTATGTGCAGCGAGTGATGGCTGGATGGAAACGTCCATCAACAAATCGATGACTTGATGGTGTAGAATCTCACCAACTCTTTATATGGAGGACGATTAGAGAATTATGGTTCATTATTTTATTATATTGTGATTACTTATTCAGGTTCAGCTGGTTGATGCGGCGGCGATGCATGTGTGTGGAACGAAACGGAACCACTGCTCATTCTCATGGCCCAAAAGCTGCCCCTCCTCAGTGTTTTTGATGATGGTTGGGTTGGTGGTGGCATGGGATTGAACATTGAAATGAAGCTCCATAAGCGGAGCTTGATTATGATGATGACGCTCACGCTGCTGGTGGTAATGGTGGCGTTGATGTTGCTGGCCATGACGATGATGAATCTCTCTCCTATGCAGCGCGAATTGATTCCTCGTCTAAATTACAGTCATTTTCACAATTTTCTAATTATTTAATCGATTTAATCGACTATTATTGATTTTGATGAGCACTAAAGAGCGTCTTTAGGGTGCGTGAGAAACTACTGCTCTATCGGGACTCTGCGAGGATCCTGATGGCCAAGATAATCGCGGGCAGCACCAGCAAGCACGTGGCACATTATATACGTTTGGGGAAATCCCTGTGGAATGAAGACATAAATGGCTGACGCTGACGGTTTACCCCGTATATTCCGAATATGTTATGTCCCAGAGATGTGATTATCCCTCGAGGGGTAATGTGTGTTGCACTTTTTCAAATTCGATTGTGGATCGCATATTATGTCAATTAAGTTGTTTGGAGAATTGGAAGTGCCATTACGTTCCGTTCCATTTCGTCAGGGATCCGGGGTCGAGGCGGGATGCCGGGAAAGTGCTTGTTGGGGAGCAATCAAGTGTAATCGAGTGATGATTATTATTTGGCCAACAAACGTGTTGGTATTTTATTTGTATATTTATTTCTTTATACAAAAAATATATAGATACCTACATAGCACTCGATAATGCAGGGATCTGTCTTGTTGATTCGAGGATAATTGGACACCAAGTCCATTGAGGTGAATTAAATTGAGTTTTCACTTTCGTTTTTGTCGCTGATGTGCGGCTGATGCGGGGATGGATGGCTGGTTATGGAATTTGGTGTGGAGATAATTTGGATAATAGTATCGTAACTGTATTTTGTTCGTTTTTGGTTTGAGGAGTAGGTAAATACTTATTTACAATAATGAAGTGGAGTTTGGAACACTTTTCTATTGATGACGAGTATTAAATTATTCAGCAGGAAAAGGATATAATTCAATTAAGGGTAAGTTATATAAATTGAAGAGTAATTTAGTCAAGTATCTTGGGGGTTAATCAATTTGTATATGAAGAATGAACAGAAAATGATTTGTATAGTAATCAAGAGACTGAATTAAAAATTTTAGAACGGGAAGGTATTATTCTTGAATGAAGGTGGATATAGATGGATGTCTCGTTATTAGAAGAAGTACATTTGTATCTTATTTTAATTGAATGGATAGGGCACTACAAACTACGTATTTGATTGGTTCATTATCGTTATCAAAAGGTATTAAAAATGGAGGTATATAGCCCAGTGGCGATTTCTGGTCTTTAGTTCTGGGTTGGCTACGAATAATCCATTGATCAAAGCTGAATGTAATAAAAGCAAATTTTTTAAATTTTTTCCT